>NJPT01000020.1:0-157716 GCA_002946425.1 Rutstroemia sp. NJR-2017a BBW
GCAGGTGCGGGGGGTGCTTTATCGAGTAGGTTGGCTCTACGAAGGTTCATGTAGCCTTCTAGCCTACTAGCTATCTCTTGATCCGAGGATAGTATATTCAACGATCCTGCTGGCGACTCAGAGCGATCTGACGCGTCAACAGAGGCCGTTCTCGAAGGAGGATCGGGGGCAACGCGTTTGCGCGACCGAAAATTATAGGGCTTCTCGCCGGCCGATGGCTGGCCTGGCGTATTACTTGGGTTGGTCATTTATAAGGGTTTCGCTCGAGAAGGGTTGTGTGCACGATGTATCGATGCGTACTCTGCAAAGGAAAACACCCTTCATGGTCACGTGACTGCAAAGTCAGGAAGGAACAGGTACCCTCCCCGGAGTTCAGTTTCTCGCAAAACTCCCAGGTATTCCAGGGAACACAAGCAGATAGTGACGGAGAGAACAGTGACCCTCACCCTAAACGAAGGAGGGGTCGTCCCCCGATGGCAGAGACTCTTGTACGAGCCTCTATAGGGACATAGGGTTAGAGGAATCTTTCAGATTCAGCCGACTAATGAATAGACTACAAGTCCTTCAATATAATGTAGGGAAGAGCAGAAAAGTCATGGAATCCATGCTCGCCGACCTGAGGATCAGGTCGTACGATATAATTGCACTTCAAGAACCATGGAAGAACCCTCAAGCGAATAGGACATACTGTCCAAGTATATCAGGATTTATTCCAGTATACGACAACAAAGAGCGTCGCAGCTGCTTTCTGGTCAATAGAGAGGTCGATAGTTCTATCTGGACTGTCGATTTCCCTAGCGCCGACCTAGCAGTTCTCAATATCCGTACGGATCATTTATGCATTTGGATCTATAGTGTATACAGTGAGCCTCCAGGCGGATACAATATAGTCAACTACCCCTCACCTATACCTCTCCTCCAAGAACTCCTACAAAGGGAAGGGGAGCATATGGTGTTGGGGGACTTTAATCTTCACCACCCACTCTGGTGCGGTGCTCGAAACCCAACGACACATCTAGCAGCGGGTCCATTCGTAGACCTAATGCTTTCGAACAACCTCTCCCTTGCCTCACCAGTAGCAGAGGCTACATGGGAGGCGCGGGGGACAAGCAGTACCATCGATATCACTTTCCAGGCACCCGGACTCCAAAACAGAACAATCGAATGTCTGGTCCGTACGGACCTGGATTTCGGATCAGACCATTTCCCTATTGCCACACATATAACTCTTGACACCGTACGGCTGCCGTTCCAACCAAGGAGATGCTGGAAACAAATGGACTATGGGATCATAGAGGCAGGAGCGGCTCGCCTAATCCAGCCTAGACAGAACCTCTCCCCACTCGAGATTGACCAATACGCGGACTATCTGGTACAATTTACACGGGGGCTAATAGAACAGGCTGTCCCATGGAGCAAGCCATCATCTTACGGCCAACCATGGTGGAACCAAGAAGTCCAACAGGCAGTGAGAGACGAGAGAGCGGCTCGGAGACAACATGATTGGGACCGCCAACAGGAAGCGAAAGCTAGGAAGTACCGTACGATTCACTGGGCGAAGAGGAAATGCTTTCGCGAAATGATAGACGAAGTCACTCAGGGAGAGGGGATCTGGAGACTTGCAAAATGGGGAAGAACAATTCAAGGACCAGTGACCCTCCCTATGATGCCTGACCTCAGGACGACCTCTGAAACAGCTCGTACGATCCCAGAGAAAATCAGGGTACTCAAGAATCGCTTCTACCCAGTAGTCACCGCATATTTAGACGATATCCAGGATAGGACCTTCCAGGACTATACCTTTACTAACCTCCTATCACTGCCCTCAACAGTAGAGGCTGATGAGATCTCATAACTACTCCGTACGAGAAAGACAAACAAGGCTCCAGGAAGCGACTCTATCTCAAACGACTTTCTAAAAGCTATGGGAGAGCCACTAGCAGAGGCTGTCGCCAATCTCACAACACTCTGCTGGAAGGCAGGGCACTACCTAGCACGATTTAAGCACGTAAAGACAATTGTCATCCGAAAGCTAGGGAATAAGTCGTACGAGGATCCAGGAGCTTGGAGACCTATCGCATTACTTAATACTATCGGAAACTCATCGAAGCAGTTACAGCCAAGAGACTTATGGAAGCTGCTGAGGAGCATAACTTGCTCCCTAACAGTCAAATGGGAGCTCGCAGAGGGCGCTCTACAGAGACGGCATTGGAGCTACTCGTGGAGCAAATATATACAGTATGGAAATCCCCGAAACATGTAGCAACGATGCTCTCCCTTGACCTATCAGGAGCATTTGATACAGTCGACCCAATAAGACTCCTTGATATACTACGGAAGAAGAGGATACCAGGATGGATGGTACGATGGATTCAAGCCTTCCTAAATGACCGTACGACAACTCTCATAGTCCAAGGAAAAGAGTCACCTCCCTTTGGACTACAAGCCGGAGTCCCTCAAGGATCCACATTGTCACCAATCCTATTCCTTTTCCATGCTTCAGAACTCCAAGAGATCTGTAACATTCCAGGGACGAGGACCTCAGCTATTGGATTTGCAGACGATACGAATATCCTAACATACAGAACATCAACCGAGGCCAACTGTAGGACCCTAGAGGGAATCCACGAGAAGTGTCTAGACTGGGCAAAGAGGCACGGAATGACATTCGCCCCACAGAAATACGAACTTATCCACTTTACTCAGAGCCGCACGAAGTTCAACCTTCAAGCTGGCGCTCGATTTGGCATCAGTTTCAAAGAACCGACAGGGGAAGTGAGAGTACTCGGGTATGGCTCGATACCAAACTCAAGTGGCAGGCCCACATGCAAAAAACAACTCAGAAGGCAACAATCCAGAGCGGGGCGTTAACAAGACTGACAGCTTCCACATTGGGGGCATCGTTTTTACGGTCTAGGCAAATCTACTCGTCAGTAATCAGACCACAGCTAGCGTACGGAGCCTCTATATGGCATACCCCGTCGAACAAAGACAAAGCCAAAGGAGTAACAGCTAGACTTCAAGGGATCCGGAACAAATGTCTCCGAATGATTGCAGGGGCATATAGGGCAACACCAATCTCATCGCTAGAAGTAGAGACATATATTCCACCGATAGATCTCTATCTCGACGGCAGGGTAGCAGCTTTTCAAAGAAGAATCAAGGATACCCCGATTCAGGCGATCATACGGGGAGCCTGCGAGACAATCAGAGAGAGGCTCCGACTCAGCACAAGACAAAGAGGACGTACCAAAGGACAGAAAAGAGCAGAATGGGTCGACTCGAGAACTAGAGACCTTGACCAGAGAGGGGATTCAAAGAAAGAGGTTCACCAAGCGTGGTATAGACGGTGGATGGCGAGTACTCTTCCTCGTACAGACTGGGATCAAGTTAAAAGGCCACCAGACCTAACAGTACTCAAACTACATAGACAACTCAAAATGGCGGAGAGTGCTATCCTCATACAGATGAGAACAGACCGTATAGGACTCGCCCACTTCCTAACTACTGCAAAAGTCCCGGACTTTCCAACAAAACAATGTCAATGTGGGCACGGGTGGGAAACCCCAAGACACGTTCTACTACATTGTACCTTCGAGGACAGTAGAAGAGTCTCCCTAGGAGAAAACCAAGATTTCGTACGATTACTGGTTACCCCGCGAGGGGCGCTAGCAGCTAGTAAATGGATGATACAGTCAGGACGACTTCGACAATTTCGGGTGGCTAATTCTCTTCTGTACGAATCCCCAAATTGAAAATCGGTGAGCATAGACAGGCAGCGGGTAAATTTAGAGAAGCAGTGAGTATTGTAGAAGGTTTCTAGTCCAAGCGAGAGCTAGGTTTTCCTTCACACGACGATAGAAGTACTACATACCCCTAGCTAGTTTAGTGTAAGAATCAATCAATCAATCAAGCTATCAGCCTAGCCGGCCTTCATATTTACTCTAGTATAGCTACAAATAAAGAGTCGACATAATGAAAACAGTTAATATGCAAGATTAAAGGCAAGGACCATCATATATTCATTTTCCTATCTTCCTAGGGACAGCCAGGAGATTTACAGGAGGTTAAGAGGACTGAGAAACATTTAATTAAATAGAACGAGACGCTTATGAACCATATTATTTCCCGAAATGAATGAACTTGATAAGACAAGTGTTTGTTGAGTTTCGAGGTAGTAGCAACAAGCTCGAATCGTTTCTCAGATCTTCTATCTAAGAGTTTGTGGAATGTACTTGACTATAGAGAAAAGGAATTTCCCTCATAGTAATAGAACTGGGTAAAATGTATAAGATTTGTATAAGCTCGAAATTTAGGGACTATACTTTATTCGATCCCATCCCAGAGACATAAAAATTTATTATTATTCGTTAAAGGACCCGAGATCTCTGGTATAACTTGTTTCATAGATTGGAATGAGGCTTGCGGTATTTTAGCTAGAGATTTTATCGACGAATACTTTACAAAATGGGTTTAATGTCTGGGAAATGTATCCTCCAAGGGTATAAACCGGTATTGCGCGATAAAAACCATTCTTCTACAAGTATACGGATACCTGAATTCAATGATACCCTCTGTAGTCAATGTAACACAAAGTGAATATGTAATGACTTCACTGTTCCAATTTCTGAAGCCAATGCAACATAGCATATCATCTCAGAGTATATCTAGCCGCCCATTTACACCCAAGATCTACAACTTAAATACGTCAGAATTGATCTCTGAACAATATATTATTGAGCTCTATATAAACATCAAACAACTTAAAACGTTCGACAATTAATATCGTGATGGTTTCAATTCCATTCTTATACACTGTGAGGAATCGATTACAATCTTGGTGGGCTACTCTGTAAGTCTATCCATAATGTTAGAGGATCTGTATTGATTTGTTGAAAATTAGCTCTAAGCACAGGAAACCTCATAATTCTCTTGAAGATGCATGCACCAGGGCAGTCAAATCTTCTGCTAGGATCAGGAAAGAGAGACAGAGAGGACACTTTTCAGTATCGGGATCCGATGATGACGAAGGGACTAGTTATCTATGATATTATCTTTGTATTTTACAGTATATATAAAGTGAAGCAGTGGCATAAATAAGGAGGAGGGCCAGCGAAGACGGATCTCCTACCTGTACACGGTACTGGCTACAAACAACACACAGTATCAAGCCAAAGGAAAATGCAGTCCTTGATTTGTCGTCGATTAACTCTATCTCTACGTCGATGCAAGTAGTAGTTGGGGATACGGAATAGTTAAAGTGGCAATATGACCTCAACGAATTCGGTTAGATTCACGAGCTCTTGTACAATCTCTATAACAATACAATAATATAGCCTTTCGTTTCTACTCAAGTCCTCAGAATAATGACCGACATCTCCACGATTCTCGAGTACAATAAGGAGAGTACAATTTGGTTGGGTTGAGACTCCTAACGGGCTGGGCATTTGTCTTTATAATAAAGGTGCATGAAAGAATATCTTTTCCTCTTGTGGTTTTTGGGCTACTGTAGCCAATAGTCCAAGCATCGCCTCCTCTCCGGGTTTAACCAAATACTAATCATGCCGTTGGTTATATGGCCTGGTTTTCCAAGTATTAATTGTGTATTTCGAGGCGTAGGCGATAATTCTGTTCTGAATAATGAGCCATTAGACGATTCAGGGGTAACATATGCTATAGCTTCACTACAATCCCTTGTTAGGTGTCGATACTCATATGGTAATTGAAGTGTTTCGAGATATAAAGATTATACTAGAAACATCAACTACGGAGCACAATAGCTTTACAAGTCCAGATTATCATATCAGATTTTTAAACTACAACTGCAATATTTTCGCAGTTAGCATCAGAATTTATATTCAATAGTCGAATCGATACTATAAACTTTCTAACTTGTTCTTGTATCCGGAGATAGATTCGACAAATTTGATATCTATATTCTTTCCGAGTTTTGCTATATTTTGCTGTTGATGAGATGGAACTATCTTTCTATTTTCTTTGGTATACTTGATTGTCGGGAGTGGGATGTTACAGATAATAACCTGTTCTCGTGGGGCGTGAAGGAGAGGGAGAGAAGTTATGAGATGTCTTATTGTGGGATAGATAGTTGCTGTATATTACTGTATAGCTCAGTGGTTCACAACTTCAATTTCCATTTTAGCCTATAATGAATGGTTTGTTTTGTTGCTTTTCCAATGTTCAGAATCATTGAATTTTGCCGGGCTGATACGTGTGGGCATGACTATAAAAACCAATTGATATGTGAGGGTAACCGATATGCGAGGGTATGACTAGGGGTTGATAGGTCAAAAAATGACTAAGACAAGTTTCAGCCGAAAGGTTCTTTTAATGTCCTGTCTACTCCAACCCACCATTCAAATGATCTAAACTGGGGAAATTCAACAAACCCATCCCGCACATATGCTGCCAATGGTCAAATTGGGCATGGTGATTTGTGTCATATGCTCTGAATCCAAGAGGAACGTTAAGGAAGTAAAATCTTTTTAATTAAGGACGGTGCTGGCGAGGGTCGCGAAGATCCAGTCGGGCTATAGGATTCTCAAGAACGAGTCTACGCTGCATCGTATGTACATACAAGCCGTTGAGGAAATGGACAGATGGCTAACAACAAGATAACGTCGGATTCTTTTAGGTTGGAAAATTCCTCCACCTCGTGACTATTCCATCGCTCAATGCTCGTTAATTAAGATTATGCCGTCGGGGTTCACAATATGATCGTGTTGCTGCGGGTCAAGTGTGTAAGCTGACTGGACTTTCCCTTTTTCCTTTCTCGTTCCAGGCTTGTCTCCTTTTCTCTTCCTGTCTCTGGCATCGTTGTTGTACTTTCTATTCCGCATCCACGGACCATGAGCTAATTTTCAACCATTCCGCGGCGCCGGGTTTCGATAGCTTCTGGATGCGGAGGGTATCGATAATTGGGAGGCGATCATTGACTGTCACATGAAGTACAATGTTGATGCCAAGATGACGTATGAGCATTCCAATGTGGATATCATTACCCTTTTGCCGCAAAAGCAGGAAGACCTGGTAGGCACTTGCCCTAACCCCAACCCACCTGTACTTTTGGTGAAGCACAAGATAGTTGATGGCGCTCGTACAGTTAATTGAGAATGGTGCCTTGGCCACCGATCGAATTGTGGAGATGACATAAAACTTGAAATAGACCCTTGGTATATTCTAGGTAAATAATACTAGAATATGACTTGTATTGAGCAATTTTCTTGTCACCAGGAAGATTATCTATGCTATCATTTCCAGTATGCGAGCAATTTGAGAAAATTCTTGACGATATTCGAGATACAGTAGATATTTAGTTCTGTCGAATCATATCATAGTTTAAACCTGATGAAGAGACAGTCTTCGAAGGTAGAATATCATACATATCCTCGTAATAGAAGCAAATGTTCCAAAATCGTAAGTTATTAGGAACAGCTATAGCCAAACACGGGAAAAGCACTTCAAAAATCCCGATATGTAAAGGTATCATTCGTAAGAGCAGGGAAGATGTTGATTACGTCGGTAATATGAGAATCAGGAAGGAAGCAGTTGCAACGAACACTTAATAATTCAGCGGAAGAAGTTCAGTTCTGTAGATGTTTCGGAAGTTATTGCAGGTATGAAATGCGGCTAGTAGAGACAGAGTGAAGATAAAGAAGGATATGTAAGTTAACCATAGTACACGATTATCCTGCAAGTAATATGTACACCCAAAAAGAGGAACAATCTAACACTGCATTCGCTGAGGATCTAATGCTCAATTCTTGGCTTTTGGAAAGATTTTTTGTAACCCAGAAGCGGCTCGCTCGTTTCCATGGCAGGGTCGTAGGGAGAACAAGGCAAGAGAATGAGGAGAACAAGGCATACTATAGGAATGAATGAGCAAAAATGTTGAAATGAGGGATGATGATGGATAAAAGCTAGAAGAGGATGAAAATCAAAAGCGGTTTTGGAACAATGACTGCCTAGTATACTAGTAAACAGACGCAGCTGATGAATACGCCGATATGCCCCACGTTATCAGTTTTAGCATACCCTGCACCTACCATTGATTTAGATGATATGATAGGCTTTATGTTATAGGCCCGCTGAAAGTAAATAACACACAGCTAATTATTTGATTCTTGCAATTTCGTCTTGAGTGGATGGCTAGTGAGATTTTATTTTTTGCATCTTCCAAGGGATAAGGAATCAGAGTCATTTTTGCTCGAACATAGGTTAATTGATGGAGCCAGGTCCTGTTTCAACCAAGGTTAGCTCTTTTGGATGGCTGTATACCCCGGTCTAGCTCAGTACCCTGTCACCCAGTGACGTTTAGTCTTGGCCCCATCAAGCGAACCTCGCCAAAATAACTGCGAACCATTCGACAAAAAAGTCCCTTCAAAATGTAGAGTATATATTATTGTATTACAGATCGGAGTACAGTATATATACAGTTTAGATGGCTGATTATATTTTCTTTATAGTATCTTATCATACAGTATACAGAAAAATACTTTGATATCTACAGATTCTGACAGCTTACATATATTTAAATACCCTTGCTGAGGTATCACCAGATGGGGTTTAGGCTCTGCACACCAAAACTGTGCTGAATAGTCCTTTTCTATTTGTTAGAAGTTCAGATTTTGAGATTTTAAAAATTCCAGATTTATGGAATATTCCTCAAGCTTCAACAAAATTTCCCACACTTAAAAGCTTTCTGTTGTAGAAATTTAAGAATACAAGTATTATGCTCGATTCCGAGCTTCTCATAGTAATTCGGTGAGGTTTTGCTTGGTATGGTTATATACGAAGTAGGGCGGCCCCATCAATTAACCTTTATTACGCCAGTGCTTAGGAGTCATTTACTCTGGTACCTGGCGCTAATCCTCAAACAAACATGTCAATTTCCGTCACCGAAAACAAGGCTTTTCTGATCAACGCCTTTGACTCTTCTCCTAGAATAAATCTTTCCATTCGACCTTCGCTTTACATCAGAATCCTGAGTCTGGTAGACTATAATAATCAATGTCTGGCTTTACTGATACACTTAGAAGGGTTAGGTTAGCTAGGGCCCAGAAAGCTCTACTAGAGCTACAAGGAGATCCGGAGCGACTTGATCGAGAGAGAATACGATTTGACGATTCTTTATCAGTCTATCAATCAGATCGACCAGGTACTACGACTTGATCTCAGAATCTTAATCCTCCTACTGAGGAGCAATGATTCCAGCAGGAGCGACGAATGCAGCGGGCAGGAGAGCGCGAGGCTTCAGACCGCATAAACAATTCGCTGCTCAGGTATAAGAGGAGAGGAGACAGATTTGGAATAAAAATCCACATACTAGTGGGACAAAGATGAACCCTGGAGATACCAACCTTCCAGAAAGAGGCTAGCGAAACAGTCAAGAAGCGCTGGATCGAGCAAGGCATTTGGAACAGCAAATAGAACCAGTTCGCTTATGGGCGGTGGAAGCACGAAGAACCGCTTGAGGAATCAGAGACCGACTCGGAAGCAGAGCATCCATCTCTCCTTTTTCCTTTCCCAAAACCACAGCCGAGACCGAAACTCCCAAATAGTGATAACGAAAATCAACGGGATTGCAGAGCACCAAGCTATACACAAGCATCAACGTGAGGATTCACGTCCTTATTACTAGTTCGTTTATCAGATATCGAGGAACCGTGAGGAAATTCAAAAAGTCGAGACTGAAGAAGGTACTGATATTACCGATATCAATACAAGGACGTACAATAATGTGAAAATACCTGGACTAGGCGAGGAATTTGGAACAGATGATGGAGTATACTGCCTGAGATGTCGTGGAAACATGAAGACCTCATCGAGAAGGAAAGTCCCGATGGTCCTGCTTCTGCGAACCCACTTGTAAAGCCCATCTATGAAGAAAGAGAACAATGTGCTTTACATATTTTTGGTTCTGTTTCTCCCGTTCGATCAAATCGTCGCCATATGGCTAGCGCTTTGAATTCATCTTAACAAGGACAATATATAGACATTGATTCAGATAAATCGGAGAATAACGATGCTGAGCCCTCTTCCTCTATATCGAATTTGTTTGCTCACTTCGCGTAAACAGGCTCTTCGTCCTATGTCGGGGCAAGCATTGCTGCCGATTAAAGAAAATTCCTCGACCTATTCAATTCATCAAGGGTGTCAAAATCCGTTGCAAAGAGAAAGGAGCCTTAACGGCGACTTAAAGTCTCACAAAAGGAATCTTATAATTCCTTACAATTGTCTTCTGATATAGATGCAGATAAACCGGAGCTCTCGCCTATATCTCTCCGCAGGAGAAAACGGATACTGCCGCTTACCCCAACACTGAAGTAATCTGAAAATCAGGAGCTTCGCGAAGCCTCATGGCATATCAAAGATGCAGCCTGTGGTAAAACAATCTGCGAAGATTGCATGAGGAAACGCAAGGAAAAGAATAGACAACAGCTTCACGTAGTCGATTATACGATATATGGTCTTCAGGATAGTGATCATTGATCCAATCCTTCATGATATTCTCAATTGGATGCAAGTTCGCGGAGAAGTGAGGCCATTTCAGGACCCTAATCTCCCGTTCAAGCAAGTCCAGTATAGTCTCTTTGGCTATATCCCCTATGTTCAAGCGTATTCAGTCATCAAAATAGAAACTACATGTGCTCGGTAGGTTTCAATGTTGATGGAACCCTAATCTTTCTCTTAAAAGATTCCCGGTCCCTTGCCACTCTTGCCTGAGAAGCACACCCAGAAATTCCAGCCATTCTTCGTGTAACCCATGTCTCATCCGACCATAGTATCTCATCCCATTGTTCGTTCACCCAATTTATATGCTAAAGGGCAAAAAGTAAGACGTGGTTGTTGGTTCTTTTCTGACAGTGGAGGCTTGCGTGGTGCAAGACATCCGCTAGAGCCCACCCGCCACAACGCAGATCGAAGCGAGTATTCTCCTACCCCTTCCTATTTCAGGTTCCGGGATAACCGCAAGAAGGTAAACCGTCGATTCGTCTTCTAAAGGAAACAAAATTCGATTAACTTTTCAAGCCGAGCCGTCGTCAAGGGAGGTGGGTGGCCAGTAAGTTTTTGAGGCATTGCTCGAATATTACAGGTATAATAGCTGCCTATAATTGATATTATGCCCCTGATCAGAGAATCACTTAATAATATCAGTACATTTATAATTGATCAATTTGAGTTCTTTTCTCGCCAATTATAAATCCATATACTTACCTATCTAATATGTTATGATCTATAAACTATTAATATTTGCGAATTACAATTTGGTATGATTCGTGAGATAAAGTTTCGGGTATAGTATATATTGGATTTCTATTCGACCAGGTATATCATTATGTTTTCTCATGTCAAACACAAGTTATAAAGCTCTTGTAGTAGTTATAAGCGATTTTTGCTTGTGCCTGGAAGTCCTAAGATAAGCACTTGCCAGGTCCAGAACATAGCAACTGCAGCGAAATAACAATCCGGAATATATATGAAGAAGCATTGGACTATACGGGCAAGATTATATATATGGAGGTATAACTGGGTCAAGTTGCATCTGTATATCCTATCTGTTCTCCGCCATTCAAACGAGCTCAAATATCAAAAAACACGTATTGAGTGGGAGGGAAGGCTTTTGCATATACTCCGTTGGCATTGCAGAGCTGTGATTCGCACTAGTTTAAGCAGAAATTAGCTGGCGATGAGTCACTATTACAGATTATGAGCTCTGGCAGTTCGCTGACGCTCGAATTTTCTCCGGCATGAATGGCTGTCTCCGGCTAATATTTACTCGATCAAACAAGAAACGATGAATCAGACTTAGTTGGTTAGAACTATGGTTAGAACGGTTGCCAAGAATATGTAGGTAAGACTCTTACGAAAAGAATCGCCTATAGCAGCTGCGACTTATCAAAGTAGGGAGGATATGACGGAAATGAGAGGGTATGAAAAATGCCTGAAAATGCTTCGCGGTAGAAGAGGGAAACGATCTAGAGGATTTGAGCCAATGATTTTCAGTTTCGAACGATTTTTGAGTTAAAATTATGCACTACTAGCATAAATATTTCAAGAACATGACAAGAATACATATTCCTAGTGTTCGTATATACATCTTGCAAAGTGATATCTTGCTTGAACACAAAATATCAATATCAATACTAGCAGGTTTGCCTCGCTCTTCGTTTCGAAAAATTAAGCTAACTATCTGTGAAAGCCAAATCTGAAATATGGGAGCTGACGTTCAGCTATTGCCGTATCCTGATTTCGTCAGCCCGAACGAATACCCTTAAGTTTCTTATCTCGCGAGGTCACCCAACAACACTATATCTATACAGGATGGGGAGTTTGTCTGCCAGGGTGGGGAAAATTGGGAGAACGTTTATCAGGTCCAGGTCGATTATTATGTTTTTGTGACTGATATTCTTTCGCATTTGAAACAATTGGTTGTCAATTATGAGATGATGGGGCCTCAACAACGCGATTATGGTTTAGTTTGGAAAGTCAAAATCGAGACAGAGCTCAAGGAATGGGAAGAGAAGGGAATGACTCGGTACCCTAATAACCAAGTAGTCAATAATGATATTAAGCAAGTCAAGTCTGTTGTTGGGGAAGGCAAAGAAAAGGTTGAATAAAGGGTTGTTGCTCAGATGTAAGAAAGCTCAGAGATTGGTGGTTTGGAAGTATATCAGCTAGCTAAGTCTATTTGTCTTGTGTGACAATCCGGTAGCACATGAAAGTGTTTGGATAGCATGTAGTGACAGTATATATAAGGTTTGTTGTGAAACTGAATCCGCTATATAAGCCATAATTGTTACTTTTCAGGAGTAGCGTGTGCTCTGTCTAGTGCTAGTTCGAGGAGGGATATATGAAATACCGGTAGATCTTCATAATATCTAATAACTTTAATCTATAATCACCTGGTTCAGTTTTATTTTCAATCCTAAACGGTCCAAGTTTTTGTGATCCAATTTGTTGCTTAGTCGCTTGGTAACGATAATTCGTTGCAAGAGGTAGACTTCATCCCCCTCTTTAAGTGTAAATTCTATACTACGTAATCTATTGTAGTATTCTGCTGATCTGGCTACGATAAACTTGATATCTAGTGAGAGTTATTTATGGAGTTCTTTTAATTCGTCGGCTTTCTTGATAGCTCTGTCTGAATTGGCAGATTGAGACAGTAGGAGATAGTATGATTTCGGATGAAATCCAAAGTTTGCATAAGCCCGTGTCGTCGCAGTGGTCTATTCAGCTGTACTACATGCGAATTGGGCCAACAGTAGTACCTCTATCCAATTGTCTTATCGGTACTTGATTTGACAGCGTAAATACGACTCTATAGTCTGGTTGAGTCGCTCTGTTTGACCATTTATCTACAAGTGAAACATTATCGATATCTTGCCCTTTATTCCTATCAATAAGTGAGAATATAGACCGTACAAAATAAGAGCATTCTGAAGTACTCCGATTCCGACGGATGCTGCTGGTCCGTCGGATGCTCCGACGTCGATTTGCCTCGATTTAGACCTCTGTTTTGCCGCAATGTTGAGGATATAAACCCTCTCTTTTTCTCTGTATCTTAGTTCTTCGGATAGATCAATATATGCATTTCTCTCAACTCAAAATCTCACACAATACTATGAAGGTTTGTCAGATTTTCGATGTGGAGAGTTTATCTCGGTCAGATATTATCTGTAGATGTTCTATGTATACTAACTATTGTTCGAAGTACTATATACACTAGTTCCTCACCTGTATATATTTCCTTCAATATTATCATGCAACCAAATTTTGTCAATCTATTCACATCTACCAGAATAAAGTTGTATTCAATTCCTGTAACGAGGTCTTTTAAGAAAGGTAGTTTAACTACGAACTCCTACTAAATGGACTTCCATAGTTGAGGTGTCTCGAGGCTCGTGAGCTGTCTGTATACTGCGTATTTAGGAGGTTTGTTCCGTATACAAATATCACATTTTTCAACACTTTCTTCGACTATCTTTCTCAATTTAGAGAAGTATAAGTCCTTCCGCAGCCATGTAAAGATCTTGTGTATCCCCTGATTCCCGTGAGCTGGTAGCTCGTTTCATAGCGAATTCATTGGCTAAGCTAGCTAGAATATAAGTTTTCCCAAAGAAGTATATAACGACTTCTTCCATCTTGAATCCCTGTTCTGGTTTATCTAGCACTTGATGTGCTATAGAGTCATTCTTATAATTCTCTAAAAGTTATTTCTTGAGTATCTCATCTGTAATCATTGTAGTAGTAGCAGCTAACTGTGGAATATTGAAGGTCAAGTGTTATCCTTCGTGCTTGAGAATCGCATATGACTTATGCGTCTCATTCTCAAAGTATTCCGGTTTCCGGCTTAAGGCGTCAGTGTGAGTTGTAGGAAGCGAGCATCTCTGCCTATCTGACTTGTCTTCGGTTGAGTTGCTTCGTAATTATGAAGTAGATTAGCTATTAGGTTCTTATACTTGGTATATACCTGAACCGGGTATTTCGATCCTTCTAAGTAGACTCTCTGTTCCATGAATATGTCGACTATTTCTAGTAGCTCTTTGTTATATTTCGTAATTAAATTCGGCTGGTGATAGATTTCTAGAGTAGAAGGCTACTGGCTACGGATTCTCGTCTTGGCCTGGTTGGTTATGAACTGCTCCGGGTGTACAGTCTTAAGTATCAGTCTCAACTGTAATCTGTTTCTCTGAGTCAAACGTTATGAGAATCGGGGCTTTAGTGAAACTCTCCTTCAAGGACTTGAATACTGTCTGAGCTGATTTCGTATATTGAAAATTATGATCCTTCTTAGTTAACTCTGTAAGAGGTGCTACGATGGCTGAATAGCTCTTAATAAACCTTAGGTAGAAGTTCGTAAATCCTAAAAAGAATTTCATTTCTTTGCCTGTTGTCGGTTATTTCCACTTAAGTATGCTTTCAACTTTCCTTGGGCTCACCTTGAGTCCTTTGGTGCTGACTATATACCCTAAAAATTCCATTTCGGTAACATGAAACATGTATTTCTTAGGTTTCAGTAGGATATCAATATCCATTAGAATCATGAGTATATAACTCACGATCTTGATATACTTTTCTTCCGTTTTGGTGAAGATGAGGATATCATCCAAATAACAGATACAATAGAGATCTAGCCACTTCCTTAGCAGGTTGTTGACTAAACGTATATACGTAGCTGGTGCGTTGGTTAGATCAAAAGGTATAATATGTATTCGTAAGGTCCATATCCTATTCTAAATACTATCTTCTATTCGTATCATTCTTTAATACGAATAAGGCAGAATTCTGATCTTCGTAAATATCTTAGCTTTTTCTAATCGATCCCGAAGCTTACTAGCCAATGGAGAGGGGCATCGATCCCTGATTGTAATTTTGTTGAACATTCTATAGTCTGCAGGTCATTCCTTCGTATCCCCTGGCCTGGGTATAAAGAACATAGTTGTATCTGCTGGTGACAATGATTTTCATATGAATCCTTTCTTAAGCATCTCGTCTAAATACTCTCGAAGTTCTTTCAATTCACTTCTGAAAGTGGTATCATTGGACAGAAAGGTGGTTCCTTGCCTTTCTCCAATAGAATCTCATAGTCCCAAGGCTGATATTCTAATAAAGCCTTGTCGTAGGGACGTTCTTCGAACACCTTAGTATATTCTCTGTACTGTATCGGTATAGTCGTCGATGAGGGAACCCTGGGCATAGTGTTCAACGTCAGTGGTGCTGTTCGCTTTCATCTCACTACTACGTATATACAGTCTCGTGGGCTTTTGTCTATCAAATGTAATACTTGCTTTGATCCAGTCTATTGAAGGTTTATGCTTGTACATCCAACGTATTTCCAATACCACTTGTTAATTCCCCAATGAAACCGCATCAATTTAAACTGTCTGGGAGTGTTCCCATATCTTTATTCGACTTGGTTTGGTTTCTTTTCATACAAGACTATCTTTCAATCCAGCTAGTTTATCTGTTCCGGTCCGTACACAAATTTCCTCATTTCACGAATGGACTACGTCCATTGGCCAATGAACTAGTCCATTGCCCAATAGACTGGATTTCTAGCCGGACTAGTCTATTAGCCAATGGACGTAGTCCACGTAGTAATATGAGGCTATTCGCAAATGGACTACGTCCAGATAAAAACATTTTTAATTTATACCTCAACTGGTCCATTTATGAATCAATATAGTTTATAGACTAATACTATCTACCCCGCACCTGCCTAGTAGTGTTAGCTCACTACTGTTTACTGGCGGCTGGAGAGGTAGCTGGCACTGCCTCTCTGGTGAGCACCTGCTGTGAATACTCTTCTCACGGCCAGAGTCGAGGAAGACAGCTTGTGTTGGTAGGTTCGAATCCTACGGCTGCCAACCCATCATGCTCAAGATAACAGCGTGGCTAGTAGGACGATGGATTTGCGAGTGGCGACGGCAACCTCGAAAGCGACTGCGACTCGATCTCGGATTATCCTTAGGGCCTGACAGTTCACGCGCGGCTCCGGTCATAGTGGCAGATGGGATCGTGCTGGGGAGCGATCACGGGCGGTGGTCAGCATAGGAGGAAGGTGGCTGCAGTGAAGCGTTCTTGCAAGCCGGCAGCGACTCCTCAGGGTTTTTCTGCCTCAACACAGCCTCAATTGGACCACCCAGATCTCAGATACGGTAACAGTATACACAGTACAACACAAAAAACACACAGCACACACAATTCTGTGGACCTGGGAGAGCATCACCACTTTCTGCAACTGCAGTCCTGCCTGGCAGATTTCTGAACCCTCATTAAAACGACATCATCAATTTACAGAGCACACAGCAGGCACTTGGCCCACACCGGGCACACGCAATCACACAATTTGGGGGAGTTAGGGTCTTTGGGGATTTGGAGTCGCGGGAGTATGGAAGGGGCGATTTGGACGAGAGAGAACGTTGTTGGGAAGGTTTTTCCCTGTGTGGACCAGGGGGGTCGTGGAATCACGGTTGCTGTGGCCAGCGGAGTTGCAACATGGCCTCACTGTGGCCGTAGCCCACTAGGTATCTAGGGACCGCAGACACAGGAGGACAGTAGGTCGCCGAGTTAGAGCCATATACCAAAGTCACAAACAAAGCACTTCTGTCGATGGATATGTATATATATGCGTAGATAGAAGCCAGACCGCCCAGTGGAGGAGGTTGCTGGTCACACGAGTGTGATGAAGTGAGGTGCGTCTCCTGAGGTAGACGCAGTTCGGCAACTGGTGCCAAAGCTGGGCCATTCCGGCATAGCTGTCCAAACGGATGGCTGGAACCGTGTATGAATAAATCAATTAATCAATCAATCAATCACTACTGTTTACTTTTCTTGAGCCCCTGAACCACCTTACTGTCGCTACCCTTCTTCGATATCAGTACTTTCTCAGTAGGTAAACACTACTACTTACTTTTCCTAAGCCCCTTAAATACCTTACTATCGCTATCCTCCTTCGATATTAGTGCTTTCTCAGTATATATATATAGTGCTATACTATCTATGAACTTATTTTTAACCTCCCTAAAGAAGTTATCAATAATCTGGAGGGGCGCCGGCGAGGTTATATTAACTGTAATAATGTTCAAGTAGTGTAATATAGAAGAAAGAAGGATTATTAATTATTAAAACTATATATTTATACGGTGGATACTACCTACTTTAGGGTATTAATGAATAGACTAAGTTCATTTATAAATAGACGTAGTCCATTTGCGAATAGCCTTATATTACTATATGGACTACATTTATTAGCCAATAGACTAGTCCAGCTGTAAATCCAGTCCATTGGCCAATGGACGTAGTCCATTCGTGAAATGAGGATATTCGTCTACGGACCGGAACATATCCATCAATAAGCTGCAGTTGGTAAGGTTCGGTTTTCATTTGGATACCAATACCGGTTATTTGTACAGTTTCTGGTAGGATAAAATTTCCTATAGCGCCAGGGTCTGCCATTGCTCTGAGCCAGTTCCCATTTATCGTAACAGGGAGGTAATTTGCCCCATGTGTCCCGTGGAGTTTAAGTGCTACTCCTGACTCTGCTTGCTGTTTGATTGCTTTAGGAAGTATTATGTTTCACCCTTCTCAGAATAATGAGCAAAGTAGTAGTGATTATTGTAGCGGTAACACTAATACAACATATTGTAATTTGTCTGCTTGTTGACTATTTTTTCGGGACTCTCTAGTGCTCTCGTAGCATATACTTAATGCATCTTCTGGGTAGCGTTAAGCTTTTTCCTACCCTTCCAGGGTCGCTTTCCTAGATTTCCTTTCTTATGGAATCTTGCCTGTTGATCTTGCGATCTACACTCATAGCATAGCTTGTCTCGTCGCCTCTTCCCGAGCTCTTCCTTCGAGACCTGTCTCCTGAAGGTAGCATCCAATTCCATAGGATCTCCGTACAATTGTTCCCTAGACTGTAGCTTGCAGTATGTTGGTCGACCTTCATTCTTCTTGTACTTATACGAGTAGCCCTTCTGGTCCGAGAGTTACTTGTCTATGTTATGCTCGTAGTGGCGGCTGTCGATTCTGACAGATACTTCGATTAAATCAGTCATATTGTTGATCGGGGCCATTCTGGCCAGCTCGAATTTGACATGATCCTTCAGAACCTTGTTGTAGTGGCTCAGAATTGCGGCCATTCCCCAATCCGTTTGATTGGCATGTCGTCGAAACTCAGCAGAGCAGTTGATGGCTATCAAAGATGACCTGAGTCATATACATAATTCTCTGAGGCCTACTGCCATTTTCGAAGTAATCAGCCAGGAATGGCTGAATCCATCTAGCAGCTTCTCCTCTGAGATATGATGTCGCCCAATGACTTCTGGCATCTGTCGTTTCGAACTTATCCGCGTTGAATCTGAAGTACATTCCTAACTGCGGGGAAAGGTTTCTAATTCCTGTCAGTTACCGCTATATTTGTCTCGTAGCGCAATTTTCAAGGTTTCCTGGAGTCTCAGTTCGCGTGACTCATCATCATCGCTGTCACTGTCTATTTTCACGTCGCCGTCGTTATCGGTGGTTGTTGTAGGAGGAGGAACTGTTACTCCTGGCGTTACGGCTGGTTGCATAATTGCTGAGGGTTAATGGTAAAGTGCAGAGATTGAGCTTAGAGGTTCGGACGTACAGCTAACTGAATCGCTATACTGAACAGCTCAGACAAGAGGTAGATTTATTGTTGAGGACTTCACGTACAAGTAGGGATCCGCGAGTGATTAATTAACAATGTAATTGGTATACTAAATTCGATAATCATTTGAGTTGAGCACGAAGCTCTGTATACTAAAGAGTCCATCCATATATAGAGACCTTTGTTCTCACCTGGATCCCGTTTATCCCTTTGGATCCCATGGACCCGAATTATGAATTCTATGGTCCCCCGGCCCCATCGTATAACACCTGCCAGGATTCTACCGTGACTGATCAGTTATTGAGCCTAAGGTCCCTTGGTCACGCGGTGGCTTCGTAACAATATCACTATGCGATGAAGGGAATACTAATACCTCTCAACGATTCTACTACTAAAAATTCATAGATATATAAAATGAGGGTACTTTATTACTAGAAGGAAAATTAAACATAGTTCTTCATTCACTCACAAAATACATCCCTACACAATTACCTTTTAATTGTATAAACTGTTATATCATAGAAGAGAAGATCCGAATGATACAAGTTCAAGGGAACAAGTATCTGCTATCTTAGCCTCTTCTGTTATGGTACATGTTAATTAGGATAATGAGTTATGGTATTCGTTATTATTAGAGAAATGAAATTGGAGGAAGCAGGATTTGGCACGATCAAAATAGGATAAGCTCAAAATGGTAACCTTGTATTCAATTAGCGAGACCAAGCTATTCTACAACTTATAAAACCTATCATCGAAGTATTTACTCTATATAACCAATATTATTCTCAAGTTCCAATTCGAAATCTATAATCTATACATAATGTCTTCATCCTTTCATACATTTCCCAAACTTCCATCTGAAATTCGTAAGATGATATAGATGAACGCCTTAGTCGAGGAGCGCTTAATTGTATTTGACTTCAAATCAAGTCTCAAGATGTGGTTACGATTGACACCAGAGCCTGCACTTCTCTATGTCAACCAAGAATCAAAGCATCACGCCTCCAAGTACTTCAAACATTTTATATGCCGCCCACAGACCATATCTTCAGAATCACAAGCTATACATTTTAATCTCGACAACGATATCTGCTATTTCATTACTCCTAAGGGGATACACGATAATGAAAAAATGTATACTAAGATGTGTACATTTTTTGATGATAACTGTGTTCCTCACTGTACCGGAGTCCGACCAAGACGATGGGCATTTGATGTGAAACTTCTCATTTCACGCGAGGTATCGGTTGAATACCATTCTATAATGTCAGGCTGGATAGGTTGTGTGCTTAAACGGATGTCATGGTGTCATGTATTATTGGGGGATGAACAAGTTGATGAATTTTGTATTATGATCAATGATGAGGAAATCTCTGATACTATACATCAGTCTGATGAACTGCGTTCTGTGAAAATAGCAAGAGATTTCGCTCAGGGATTCGGACAGAGATTAAGTTTGGAAACAGCGAAGAACGACTTTCAGAATGAAATCTTCGTCTGTATTAATATGAAATTCTACAGGGATTCAAATGGTTGTCCCAAACCGCCTATTGTTTCATTTGGAATGATTTGGTGAAGGGGTGGCGAGGATGGATGGCGAAATTGATGGAAGAGATAGGGGTGGTGAAGATAGCAATTGTATGTAAAATCTTTCTACATATTTTCTAGTTTGATACAAGTATATTTAATTATACTATGAAAAGCAAACGTTGTATTTTATTCCAGGTTGTTTTTCTACTCAAAATTTAAGGTAAAGTACACTTTTTGTTTGAAGAGTACAGTCTCGGAAGTGTTGTCAAAATACCTTTCTCTGGCTCTACTATATGGGACTATCTGTTTTAGTGAATCTGATGAGAATAAAAATGCTTTATATAAACCTGTCGCCTTGCTTGACTATTTAGAAGTCTCTCATGCCCATTCCATGATGTTATCTATGTTGGAGCCACTTTAGTTGGGGTAGGTGGGGTAGGTGAGCCTATGCCCACCAACTTAAACTAAACGTCGTAGTGATCGATTAGGCTTACGAAGCCTGTGGTTTAGGCCTATAAATATAGCTAGTCCTTCCCACTGTAGATAGCCCATAAGTTCAATCAAGTCAAGCATTTAGCATCTTATCATTAAGTCCCTTAAGCCTATATTTACCCGCTGTGCCTCTGTACGTGCCTGTACAAGAGATCTCACCAAACATATCAACGAGCGAGATGAATATATTGCACGTGTTACGTGGCTCAGAAATGCATACATTACGGTTCTGTGGCATCGTGTTGACAGTCGGCTGAAACTAATAAGCGAAACCTTCACTTTAAACCGCCTTGTATAATAACCGCCAAAACCAGATACCAGTCGTTCAAGCAGGAGTAGTTCTTGGCTGTCCCCCAGTCATGTGCTTAGCTACCTGTGGTATTTACTATCATGCTCTGCTTCCAAATTGTTCCCCGTATAAAATAATACAATGCTAGGGAAGAGTACACGGAGAAATCTACTTCGCGACAGTCAATATTTTCGCTGTGTATTGGATCGCAAATGGGCGATGGATGTGATTGCGATTGTAACTAATGAAGTAAAGGAAAAAGGGAAAAATTGTTTGGGATTTCAAAGCTTAAGAAGCCGGGACTTTGTGTGAAAATAATAAGGGCAAAGAGAGCTCGCAGGGTGGAGAAACTTTAGCTCCCCACGGTTTAATCTTAATTCTTACGTTATCCACACAGTGCGGCTATTCAGACTCCGCTGAGTAATCTACTATTACATTTGTAATGAAGTCTTGTACTGTATCCCTTGAACCGCTAAACAAGAAAAAGAATATAAGATACCATCAGTGCGTCCGAACACCGGAGCGGCGCTAAATTCTTTCTAACAACACAGTTGAGTTGATTTTTCTTGTCGGGCAGCCAGATTTCCTTCCACTGCCACTTCGACCACCTGGCTTAACGTCAGAAGAAGGAGGGGTCAAATTGGCTTTTATATAAAACCCAGTCAACCAACAAATGTTTTTTTACCCTTATTCCTCAGCAAGTTCAAGAGGTTTTCATTGAGCCTGTAATTTTGAAAATGTACACTATAAATTTCAAATCAGTTTGAAAATGAAAGAGATTATTCAACAACTTAAACTAACGATTAAGATGAAGGTTGACATTTGTGAAGTAATGTAGTGATCTGTACTTTCAATTATTAACTATCGCTCAACCCGAGCACCCCAAAGGAGGCTCAGTGGCTCGAGCGATCAGCAAAGTACAGAACCATGGGCTACGGGCTACGGGCAGTAGCAGGCGCTTTCCGAGCTACCCCAGTCAGAAAACTGGAGAAGGAGGTATTCATCCCACCAATCGATATTTACTGTGGCGAATTACATGCGAAGCACCTCCGGCGGACATACGCCTCGCCAGTAGGCGAGTTCATCCGAGGGCAATGCGATACGATCAGTAAGCGCCTCGAACGGCCAAAGAAGCGCAATCGGACCAGCAAGAAGCAACCGACCCAAGCAAGTATAACCCAACAGAGACTAGATTGGTCCAGTCAGAGAGAAGAAGCGTACAGCGGCCAAGGCCAAAAGGCTATACTTGCAGAATGGAGGAAAAGATGGCACGACGAGAAAGCAAATATATCAAGCTGGCCGGAGAGTATAGCCGCGCTCGGGAAGCCCGATTATAAGAGCCCGAAGCTCTACGACCAGCTTCGGAAGGCGGAGAGCTCAGTATCTTCCAAGCAAGTACAGAAAGGATCGGATGACGCCGATTCCTAGCCTCAGCAAGAGTCCCAGGAATCCAGTCCGAAGAATGCCTATGTGGCAAAGGGAGGGAAACAGCCGAGCATATACTTCTATTCTGTGAGGACCAGCCACAGACTAGATAGGGCAGAGAGACTCAATTCTAAGAGCTAGTATCTAACCCCGAATCAGGAGCACTAGTAGCAAGGCAACTAATCAGAAGCAGAAAACTGAGCCAATATAGCCTTGCAGATCGGCTTCTCTATACACAGAGAGAGGGTCAGAGTGAAAGCAGAAATTAAAGTGAATTAAAAAGGGTAATTAGAGAAGGAAACGAAAGAGCATACTATGGTTTTTGTCCATAAAAGGTTTCCTTAGTCTTAAATAGAGTAGTTACTCATAGCAAGTAGCTGATAGGTGTAAGAAATAATAATAATAACTATCGCTCAACCTTGATACGGCTTATACTATGCTTCACGATTCAATTTTAAGTGGTTTGAGGCAATAAGTAGAAAAACAAAAACAATTTTAACAGTTTGATAAGGTTAGTGTGAAAATAGATAAAATGAATGTGAGATACCTCTTTTATATAGCGATAGTATGAAGTGTAAACTTCCTTGTACAGTATTATAATAGCATCCATCTTATTCGCAAGATGTGGTTTTATTCTGTGATGCTGACTATCGTTACGTCATAATAAGGAGTATTATCAAGAAGCCAGTTAGGATGTTGTCAGCATAGAGCCTCAACTTATTTTTTTCCAAAAGTAGCGGCCGATAGCCGATAGCCGATAGCCGATAGCCAAGTGATGACATACAGAGGCGCCAACTATATTCGGTCTGGCGTTAGATACATTTTCGAGGCTATCATCTAAGAATAGATACTATGAATCAAAGCAAAATCACAGATACAAACTCATTTTAAGTATAAAAATGAAATACCTTATATCGTCTGAATGAATAGAGATGTGACTACTACATTTCCTTGGGTATGAGGCTCAAATATAGGTTTAATATGATTTTAGAATTAATTATAGGAAGCACAGTAGGTCCTATTATAACTCACAGCGGCTATACACACTATTTACAATATGTGGTGCCATATAGGTGCGATTTAAGGCTCGAATCATCACAACTTTCATTTCGAATTATCCGTACTATAGAACTTCAACCTATAAATATCTAAATACCTTTAGTAATACTATCACAGTTAAATTCTTGTGTAGCTTAGTAGAGGTTATATTAGGTATATAGATTATAGGAATATAACATAAGAGATATCAAATAATTATGGATAATTTTGGATTTCGGTATAGTATATTAGTATAATCAAGTTACTACTCAACGTCAAATTCGGATAGTTTCCAAAATATAATCAAGGGAAATTTCTAATGTACCTTTATTTTGACTAATAAACAGATTGCCAACTGAAATCAAGCTATATAATGAAGTTGCTATAGTAATATGGATTGACAATTGGGATAAAGTCTTACGGTACTTGGATGCCAGGATATATACTTGTAGTCCCTGTCGCTTCACGATCTAAATTTTAGCCAGTCAAACAACACAAAGAAGTTATTTCTGCGAGCTGATTAGCTGACAAATTATTGTTGCTAGAACAGGGACTACAAGTATTTATCCTGGCGTCCAAGTAGTACAGTACAGTAAGTTGAAAGTTTTAACATATACTGTAGTATAAAAGTTGATAGTGACATTTCGTAGTATATTTTGATCAACCCCCTACTGAAGTGTTATAAGTTGTACTTAGCAATATAGTACTAGCTTCCCTACTTTCCAATAAATACATCTCAGATCTCAATGTCAGTGATATACGAAATAACTGTATCAAAATTTTTATTAATCTATTAATACCATCAATATAAACACCAAACTTTACGAGGTGTTGTTGGTTCGGAATCATCAAGCTTTTAAACTATTTTTTAAATCCAGACTTCACAAAATTCTGAATTCATTCTTTCCCCCCGAAATTCATAAGTTCCCCAAGCTGTTGTATGAATCTCTCTTTTATCTCAAACAGAAACACGATATGGTATGAATTATTTTAAAAACTAGTAACTATTATCAAGCAATATTACAAAATTAGAATGCTATGGTTCTAAGTTTAGAACAAATTTAATGTTTTTTCTTTGATAGAGTATTATTAATACTTTTCGATTTCATTTATACTTATACTACAGTAATGTACTATAAACTACCCCAATATTATTTATCTTTTCAAATTGTAATACGGTATGCCACCTTCTCATAAAAGTCTTGGTTCTATTGAAAAAGAGGACCTAAATATACATCAATCTTCAGAAAATCATATCACCAATGATACAAAGTCCCACAGTTCAACTGTTGTACAACAAATACAGAATATAGAGCAATGTCAAAATGCACCCTCACTTAGATCTAATAAATCTATAATCTACAAAGATATGTTGTATGAGTACTATGATGTAATTCCTCGAAAAGACAAACTTTCTGCTACTTGTAGCGTTTGGCTTCTCCTCTTTGGTTTTGTTCTGTTTTCAGGAACATTTACTACTTTTACGCTAAACTCTGCTGAAAAGGCTTTCGTCTCGAAAATTCAGAATATGCCTATGTTTATATTCGGAATTCTCTTCTGTGTAGCATCATCATGTGCTTTGATCTATCTCAGTTGGAAATGGAAAAAGAATTTGCTGTGGCTTGAAGAAAAAATACTTCTGTAGGTATCTTTCAATATATTGACAGGTTTTGACTTATAACGGAATAGACCAGGATTTATCAATTCTGCTAGTGGTTTAGCCAACGCCCTTATAAACATAGGTACTGTTCATCATTGGGAAGTTTCTACTACAGCAAAAAGTACAATTATTATTACTTCAACTTATTTAGGAATATTTCTTGTTCCACTTATATGGTATAGTTTCTCACTCTGGCGTATAAGAAAAAATCACAATATGAATAACGAGCAAGTGTAATAGATTTTTGATTTATGATTTTTAGCTTAATATTCTTTCTTATTGTGAGGCTTTTCGAGTCTCCTTCACTTTAATTTTACAGTTTGTTTAATACTACCTTTTTTATTGGCCGGATTTTCTTGAAGCTGACTACGAAGTAAAGAAATTTGAGTTCAGAACTAGAGTTGAGAGCATCTGTGTAAAGCTCAACACGTGATACCTAGCTGTAAAGGTTGACCAGTTATTCCAATTAAATACCTTTCCTCTTTTTCTAATACTGGTCTAAGGTCCAGGCTATTCCGTCCAGAGTACATATTATTCACAAATATTCTCTAAGATAAGTATTATAAAGAATTGTGCATTCTGGCAGTCGACAGAAAGTTTTTATATCTCCCGTCATATAGAGATATATGGGGTTTGAGCGCTTCACTTAAATTCCCGAATTAGATTGGATTAGAACAACAAAATTGCTTTGTTAAAAAATAATATGAGAGCATACCAAATTAGTAGGTCGAGAAGAACCAACCTACCTGAACTACGCATTAATCACCTATTTGAGTGTGATTTTATGCCACGGTTTAGAGGTTAAACCCACGTATATCTTTTCCCAACCAAAGTCTTCGTGAGTAGTTCTACCCACAAAGTATTTGCGAATTCGCATATTAAAAAGGAAATGATGACTTTTAAATGATATCTATACAGCGAAGATAGCCTTGGCTAGCAAAGGCAAAAGGACTCCTAGTACAGAGTGTGTTACGAGGTCATCAATCATACCAATTAGAGATACCACCACAGATTGGTGCTACATTTGCCTGGTTAACATTTCAAACGGAGACTTGCTGTACTCACCAGGTATACTGCTTATGCTGTTCCTGTGTACAGATTGGTCATTTTTAATTGTTGAGTTGATCTAGTATTCTTATTATTACTGTACAGTACCGTACAGTACTGTATCAACCAAATCAATCTCATTCAATATCAGCTTACACAACTAGCCTCAGAGTCATGCCACTGAAACCCTGATGGCTGTACCTTTATGTGACTACCCTTGGAAACTCCCAATATAATTTGAATCAAAGTGGAGAGATGTGACCTTCCGGTTGAATTGATATACTTGCCACCTGATTAAGAAGCATATATATACAGCGCATCGTTAGCCATCTCTAGTTTCATTATTGATATTATATTCATTACATTATACTGCAGTAACAGCAATATGACTTCTAACAGTCGAGCTTCAAGGAAGAGGTTCGTTATCCGGCAAAATATAATTTTGTATATTAACGGAAGCAGTCACATTAAATCTTTCAAGGGGTGTGCAAAATGTAAAAGCCGACATATACGGTGCGATCAAACCTCACCTCAGTGGTATGCCCCAGATTAGTTACTTTTCCACCGCTCTTAGCAGTAGCAGCAATAACAATATCGACAGTAAAAATTGTACGAGACACAATTGCCGTTGTCCCTACCAAGATATACCTGGAAAAAAACAGCAAGAAAAGACTCTTCCAAAAGCCAGCTTATCATGGGCTACGGAAATTCGGGGTTGGCAACAGATCGGGCAAATTCCTTTCCCAAGTCAGCATATCTACCCAGCAATTTCTTTTGACAAATTCTCCCTTGAAGATCGACGCTTGATTCACCATTTTGCTTCTATCTCAAATGAACTATGTATAAGTAATACTAGAAACTCCACGGTATGGGTCCACAAAGTACCACTGTAGGTTACATAGCCGGTGAGAGACAATCAATTGCTCAACACTGACATATTCATATAGTTTTCTCGAAATTGGGACTGAATATAGTTTTGTAATGCATTCTTTATTAGCTTTGTCAGCTTTGCACTTGGCATGGCTTACTAGCTGTCCAATCACGTCTGTAATAGCCATTAGACACAGATGCCTTGCACTTAATGGTCTCCGTCAAGCGGTTGGGTCATTCTTGAGAGAAAACTCAGATGCTGTTCTCGCAGCATCTCTCTTGATATCATGGCAGACAACTGGGTGGTTAGTATAGATAAAAGTGGCTATCAAACTTCTCTAATGCTCTTTAGGCGTGACTGGACGTGGTTATTGCATGGAATTTCCTCGGTAAGTTCGGTATATACTTTAGAGACCGATGCTGGCAACTCACCATATCTATAGATAATCGATAAGATGCAGCCGTGGAAGAACGAGTCTCGATTCAAAGACCTTATTGTAGAAAATAGCACGTTTCCGACTTCACCACTGTCCCGTGATATGTTTTTCAATTACCTGAAAAAGGCAGATCTGGAAGCCCTTGAAGCCAGATCCTTGCAACTTCGAGATCTGATAGATTGTATGGACTCAAAGACAGATAAAACCGACGCCATTACAAAACTAATCAAACCTGTCGGAGAACTTCGGGATCTGTCGTTAAACCATACTACTACTCAGAGGTCCGATATGTTCAAGTGTCTTAGAATATGGATTCTCTGGCTGCCAGTTATGTACCTTCAACAAATGCAAATGCCACCTTCCACATTTGTCATTTGGTGTAATACTATACGGCTACATTAGTTCTTGAGCCACTGAGTCCAGAGATTAGCGTTTTATACTTTGGTAGTCTTTCTTTAGATCCGATCAAAGGAATTTTACTACTGTATGCTTATTTTCATTTAATCAGAGAGATATTCAGTCAGTTCTAGAAGAGATATTATATCTCATAACAAAGTTAAAACAGCAATATGCATTCCGCATGAACCTAGTACATCAGTGACTGTATTGCGTAAGATTGGGACGGAATCAAATGGTCAAAGGCTTGGATATATTGTCTGTAAGATGAGGTTAATGCAAAGGGAGGTCTCATAGAAGGAGCAAACCGTACAGGGAAATTTTGCATGGCGGAGTAGCGGATGGGCAAACTTAATAATTTCAATTTGATTTTCAACCCTAACAGTTTCTACAAAAATTTTAGTTTCTGTAACCCAAAATTAACGCTTAGGCTAAGACTTCTTTGAATTGGTTTTTCTTTCGTTGGAATTTGCTAGTACCTCCTACGAGGAGTTTGCCCTACAGTCGAGTCTACTGCTCCACCGTCACCGTTAGTATCGCTACCAAAACCGACATCCTCTCTCTTATTTGCCACGTTAACATATACATCCTAGTTTCACGATATTGACGGCAAAGTTTAGCATTGTTGCGATTTTTTTAAACTGGAGGTCCAACATCATCTTTTAGCTTGTTTTGGAGCCAGTTATATGTAATTTTCCTTTGTCGACAATATATCCGTCTGGCTCAACATTGGTATACATGGAAAGTGCTGGAAGTATCTTTGGGTTAAGATGCCGGCATAGTAAGATGGAGCTATAATTCTAAAGTCTTTGGACCTACATGTTAGTGGACAACCGAGATATGCACAATATCTATATTCTTGATCATCAACAGTCCATCACTCAACATAGAATACACAAGCTCTTGTTAGGTCTACTCTCTCTCATTAAAAGCGTCGCCACCATCATCCCTTCTACTAGTACTATTTTCCACGTCATTACTTTTTCTATCACCATTCTTGTGAGATTCTGAGCTGAAATTGCATTTATTTAGATCTATCTGAAGAATTACAGAGGAGGTCTGAGGTTTATAGCCTCAAAACAGTGGCAAAAGAAACATAAGAAACATAAGAAACAGTCAAAAATGGGTTTATTTGTCATATAAATGTCGGTAGAGCATGCGTTGGCAGCATGTAGCCGTCGCATTCCTTCGGAATGCCCTCAGATTTACAGTTCCACAACCTCCTAACTAAAAACCATATGTTTCTCACAACAAGTGCTATATCAGCGTCATCACTACCGCCACTATTTCTGACTGTCTTCTTTTTAATACAAGAAGAAGTAGCCAAAGTATTCATCAGATGTGGATATATCGGCCAATAACACAGTTAGAGACAATATTTTAGCCTTCCTTCCTACTGTCAAGCCAGACCATAGCTGGAGTGAGTACTCTTCCTGCGTCATAATTTTCTGCATCGGCGTTTCCATATGCCTGTAGAAGAGGATAGATAACTACTTCGATAGGTCTACCCAGCAACTGATCTTTATGTTCCTCTACATGCACTGAAGAATGCAGCTCAAGACATACATTTTCCGGGTCGAATATCGGTAAGTCTTGCAAAGTACTGCACTTGATAGTAATTCTCTGGGTCCATAATTTGTAAGCTATATCTGCAGCTTCTTTATATATGTGTATAAGTCTCTCTTCAAGCCCACATTCGAGATTTAAATCGGTTTGTATGATGTGGCGTGCTGGTCCGGATAGAAAATTTTTCGCTTGTAAAAGTGCAGCACTAGCTATCTGTTCATTTGTCCTCTCGCAAAGTGCTTTTTCTACTGGTTCTCCGATATTACCCATAGGTGGCCGCAGGAGCCGTAGTGTTTGCGACCGCCAAATGTGGGCTTCTCTTTCATCACCTACTTTCAATAAGCAAATTGTTAATATAAGGGTTCAACGACCTACATGATTGTATAGATCTATAAACCTGTTCAAGCACTTTCTTATGGCATAGTTTGGTCCCATCGTCTGCGAAGCCCTCTTCGAATAGAAATGGTTTACAAATAACACTCCTGTATAAGTCATGTGCCACAAGTGCAGTTAAGAAAAGATGTGGAGCTTTATTCATTGAAATTCCATTCGGAAGTTGGTTGTTGTTCAAGAGGACCATCTTCGACAGTGTTCCTAACAATTCAGAGTATTTATCTGGTTTTAGGGATGATAAATCGGGAATGCAGCTCTTTTTTGCCCAGCTCCTCATTTGGATGTTAAATCTATTGAGGTGACCTATGAATACGCGATCCTCTTCTGGGATCCAACGGCCACTTAATTTTTTAAATGATTCTTCTTGCATCTTCCTAATTATCGATTCCCTACTTGATTCTAATCTCTGACATCTTGATTCTAATTCCTGAAAGCTTGTTGCGTCTTTTAGTATAATATTGGCGAATGAAACTTCATTTTTGTTTTTTATTCTATCTTTTGACAACTCCTTATTATGTATGAAGCCGATAATGAAGGACAATTCGTTCCCTTGGTTATACCGAAGACCTGCATTTTTGTTCTTTACGTCAATTGGAACGTCAATTGTAACGGAATGATATTTTCCGCCCGCGAACAAGATTAACTTGCAATTTGTCTCCCAATGTAGGTGAAGTACGTTTTCAGATGGTATTATGTACTTGAACTCATAACGCGAGCTGTCTAGAAATCTGCGAAATACGAGGACATTAGTTTGATTACTGACACTGACTGCAAAATGTACGCGATCTTCTGAAACGGCACAAATTTTTATATCAGATTGAAAACAGACACTAAATATGTCTGTCATTGTGCAGGTTTTTGGTTGGAGTTTAGATTGTAATACTGTGGTCCTTTAAAGTACGTATTTTTTGAAGAGCTGAGACAAGAATACAAATACTATACCACAACGGTTAGAGAAGTGAATTCTTTTATGGCTGACTATTATCGGAAAAACAGAGACATATTATCAACCAACAACTTGATAACACAAGAAGCAGAACTATAGAAAAGTCGGGAACAATTCTCTACAATTCTCAAATATATAACCGCCCTCGCGAGGGTCAAAATAAATGTCACACCGAATATTCAACTTTCAATAGAAATTTCAACAATAAATATAAAAATAAGTTTGATATACCAAAAGTAGAGAGTTGGCTCTTCGGAGTATTCTAGTGTTTTTTTAGTATTGATTAAGCAATCTGTTGTAGAGTTGTAAGAGAATATTGTATAGAAGTCGACTTTGTTTAAATAATTGATTTATTAGCTAAATCGATGACAATGTATATTCGTTCTTAGCTTCATGAGTGAGTAAATCCCATTTGGCTCTATGGTTACTATTATTAGTATTTTGCCTTATTTATACTACTATTTATGACTTGGATGTGAAAGTATACTTTTTCGGTAAAGAACATCTTGGAAAAGTTATAGAAGCTCACAAAAGCCTAGTATTAGAACCTAATAAAATATAAATAATAAATTTTTCAGCTTCACTCGACATCAGATTCTCCAAGGGTATATTCTTTGCAGTTAATCTCGCTACAGTTCCTTTGCGGTTGCAGGTTATCCACCTTTGTTGCATAATGTCTAACTTTATAAAGTAATAGAATTTTGATTATTCGGACCTTGGAACGGGAGGCATTTACATTAGTAATTGAAGATAAGACTTATATCACTATAAAAGTTTCCATTTACGAGTCAGAAAGGGCAAGAATTACAAACAGTAAATTGACGTATATATATACATCTTTGTATACAGTACTGTACAGTTATTTATACTATAACAACACTGTCAATATGAAGCAATACTGCAGGATTTCAAACTCTAGGAGGTCCGGAACAATAGTGAGTATAATCTATTTTACTTCAATCTGGTTCTACGATAAACTCGATTTATATCTAGTCATAGTTTACATGTCTTTGTTACGAATGCTTGTCTTCTGAGTCACGTGGAAGTGGTCAGGATCATGGGATAGTGTACGGAACTATTAGTATTGTCGTAGGTTTATTGTTGAAAACAGTCACACAGGGAATCGATCGAGTTATATAGACCTTCATTCTCTGTGGATGGATAGCATGCTTGCATGCTATCTTGCTATCCATCATGTGACTTTCTGACTAAGTGTTCTACTAAAGGGGTAATAGGTACCTTCCACACAGAGTACCCTTGACTTAGTGGTGCCTACACTATAAGGTACCTTCTATCCTGTAGGTGCCTGTACCGTCGCGGGTACACATAATATATTATCTGGGTGCGACGGTTTGGCACTCCAAATATGGGTGGCTACCTTCCGAGCCTAAGGTCCCTTGGTCGCCACGCGACCTCGGTCATAACAGTCTTTTTCATCCTAAAACTCAACCATCCTTTAATACTATATATATAGCAAATTATTTGATGCTGTCATCAATATCCTTGTTCTTTTAGTTTATTTTAAGATAAATCGTGGGCCAGCGACGCTTTATGAAACTATATATATCTCTTTACATAATTCTCTTTTCCTCAATCACTTCTAATTTTCGCTAGTCTTTGAATTCAAATTTCCCCCATCATATACAGTTTCTTCATTTGGTTTATGTAAAGCCAAAAGTGACGCTACTCTTAGAGAGTGACTATTATGGTATATGTTTATAGCTGGTATGTGTTATAGTTTACACCAGAATCTCTTAGATCGAAACTTTGTTAAGAGTAGTAACCTAAATATACACAAACCAAGCGAGAAACTTCGTGAGCAGACTGTCTCTATCAGCTATAAAATCGATCAAAGCTATGTTCGCGAGCAACCAGAGAGAATTAGCAAGCAACGAGTCACTCCAAACAGAAGAAAATGTTCTGGTAGCTACTGAGTTTAGGTTAAATGTTATAGAACATTTCATGAGCGATGTGAATAGATGGCTTCGAAGAGAACGCTATTACTTACAGTATGATCAAAAAATAAGAGAAAAGCAACAAAGAGTTTCCAGGATTGATCCGGTAACCGAAGAAGCGCAAGGGGAGACGATCGGACGCTCTACTTCATTAAACTGTATACCGATAGATGCTATTACGCTATCAACTATCGAGGATACCGACTTTGACTCTATCTATGATTACATCTTTTCTGTATCAAATCTGGATGATGTGGAGTTTCCTGAATATCATTGGAAAGGAGAGACGTTTGACATTTCCAGAGACGCCAGCTGTCACCTTCTGCACCCGAAAGAGATATTGCTTGCTGCCAGTCTTCACATGGATTGTGAGGCATATCTCGTAAATAGACGGAAAATATTTATTGCTTATATGGAATGTATGAAGGCCGGTAAAATTTTCAAGAAGACGAACAGCCAGCAATCGTGCAAGATAAATGTGAACAAGGCGTCAAAGCTCTGGGAAGCATTCAATAAAGTCGGATGGTTCGAAAAACAGCATTTCATTAACCTAGTTAAAATGTGGAGGGAGAAAGTCTTTGTAGAAGATGGAGGAGTAAGATGATCTACCATCAATGAATCGGATATCTAGAAGGTCGTTTTACCTTAAGAAAATACAAGCAGTGTAATATTAGCATTTGTCATGGTTTGATGCTACTGTCACAATAACATGTCTATTGGGGGACGTTGGATGCTCCGGCTCCATCCAGGAAATGTTCAACTGGCATTATTACAGGACCACCTTTTGTTCTTTAATATCAAAGTACTGTATCGTCGCGAACTTGTTAACGACGGCTTCACGGCGCTTGAAGCCAATACTGATATTCCTTAGCTTGGTTTCAATTAGTGGAAGAATCAAGTCATATTCCACTTCACAACTTCTTATACTTTGCAAATGAAACCAGTCCATGTGTATACTCTCTTCGCTCTTGGCTTTTTCGTCCCTTTTCTCTCTCCTCTATTGGCCTCTCCTTGTTTTCTATCACCTCTTGTCCTAGTAATCAGATAAAATATAATATTGGTAGATTTGACTTTTCTTAAACCATAATTTTCACTTCAATATAGACTCATTTTGCTACGATTTTCAGCCCTCCTTTGTCTCGATTTTTCTCATTTGAATAAATGAGGTTAGTTTTTCGCCTTAAATGGTGGTAATATAGTTACGCCTGTTTTCAATAGGGGCAAAATGCAAAAAATGTAGCGAAATCCAAGGGAAAATCTGATGAATTTGAGTGACATACTCAAGTTTGGTCGCCTCTATACAGTACAAAGTGATATTTTGCACCCCACTAGTCATAAAGATATTCGGGATTGCTCCATAAGCTGTGCAACACCACCTGAGTACAATCTACCTTGATTAACGTAGTAAATTTATAGTTTGTATCGCAATATAGACGTACGTCGAAATATTGGAGTAGATAAATTCACAATTTCCCCGTTTAACTCTCCAAGGGCTAGTCAGGTTTTCAGGTGTGACCAACACCTGTAAAATAATTTGTGTCATCAATATAATTGGGCGTCTAAAAGTAGCCCCCCGAACTGAAACTATAAACGTAATTAGCCAACAGTTACTCCCTGATATGTTGGCAAACGCCACCTCTGTCCTCATTAAGTCCGATTGAATAGGTGGTTATACGGATATATGCCTCAAGTTCGTCTTCTTCTTCCTCTTTCTTATTAAATTTTTATTCAATCTGCCTCAATTATTCCAATTTCCAAGATGTTGTTATGTGGCGCAGATTGTTGGTGTTTTGTTGATGACCATTTTCTGGCATTACCATAGCACTACCTCCGTTTAAGACTACAAATAATATTGTAATCTAGGTTGAGCCAATTTCCCTCATGTATTTTGGGTACAATCCCATGAAATTTCCCCGAACGTAATTCGGTGTAGTTTAGAGAACTAATATAGACTTGGAGATGTGATATATAGCCGGCTAGCAGCCCAAAACTTGAATTTAGTACCAGTGCTCTTCTCCAAAATATGTTCAGTATGAGAAAAAATTCAAAGCTTAATATCATTGTTCTTGGTGCTGAAGATTCTGGCAAGCATATCGTGTCAACTATAATTCAAAAATTAAGTCCGGTATGTTTTCGCCGTGTAATAAACACCAGTTCGGTGTCTAATCGGTTGAGTAGATACTTCATGTACAAAGCGATAAGCGTTGTTATATTCTTGAGATCATTCTTCATGAAATACCAGAAAATAATGTTTGCGAACTTTTATCAAAGCACAACAATTGGTATCATAATGACGCTTTTGTACTTGTTTACAATATCAATTCGAGGGCCAATTTCCAAGTCGTCAACGATTATGGAGCCCTCATTTTTCATCTCAGAATGAAAGCAAAGCTACCCTTGCCCAAGTTATTACTAGTGGGAACCACATTTGGTGTCGATGTGGAAGACATCGGAATGGTAGTGACTAGGCAGTATTCCTACAGGAGGTGACATGTCACTTGCAGCGAAGCGACTAAGCTAGCCGAAAGTTGGAGCTGCTTATTCATTGAAATATAAGGAGATTCAATAAGAGGTATAGCATCAAAGAATCCTGTGGAATTCGTGATATAGTTTAAACATACTGTTACCTAAGAAATGCTGTGTAGATTTGACGATGGAATAAATTAAGTTGATAAAGGAGAAGAGTAATTTCACTTGATATTCTGTTTCTAAGACGCTTTCGGGTTTGGCAATTATATTCAGAAACTCTGGGTATCTGTTATGAGGTTCTACTAGAACTATTTTCTGAGCACATAAACTACTTGGAATTGCCTAATCAAGAAATAATGTTAGATTACACATTTGCTATTGTCGGAATCGCACCTCCGCCGGTATGGTTGTTGGATCCACTTTAGTGGGGGTAGGTGGGGCAGGCGGGCCTATGCCCACCAGCTTAAACTGAACGTCGTAGTGATCGATTAGGCTTGCGAAGCCTATGACTTCAGGCTTACGAAGCCTATGGTTCAGGCCTATGACGCCTATGGCAAATAGGCCTGAAAGGCCTATAAATACAGCTAGTCCTTCCCACTGTAGATAGAACATCAGATCAGTTGAATCAAGCTTAAGTACACCCTACTTTTAAATCCCTTAAGGCCTTATAGGCACTCTTTTCGTACCAACCTGCTGTGCAACATAAGCCTGTCCAACAATGGTATCTCCGCTACCCAATCGACATATACATTCGAATTATAGCTATTGTGAGTTGAACTCTCAACCGTGGCATCAGGAATCACTCAAATGGGTGATTCTGTATGTGGTTAAGGTAAATCTAAGTCTTCTAACTAATATATTGAACTTATAGGCCAGTTTCCTATACTGCTTAGATCTAGCTAATTTTAATTGAATCCTATCTGTAGGCCCATACCGTATGATTGAACCTCTCCCATAGTCTTATTGAATCTTAATCTTAATTCTACAGCTAGAATAGTCTAGAATAGGTGGTTTAGAAATCTCAATTGTCTACAATACGCTTGTTTTCTGTAGTTAGATAGGGAGCAACCAATTATATTCGTTCAAAATCACACTTTAACTATTCTAGCTCAACAATATCTTATGATGTGAAGTGCCCCCAGAAGGTTCAGAATGTCAATACACAAGGTACGTATCTTCCAGAAACTCGCCGAGACGTGGCCAGAAAATAATTTTAAGATAGTTACCCATTGCTTTCTCTTCCTCGAATTTATCCTGATAACTTTATATCGTTTATATATCCCTCAATATTGGCTGCCATAGTGACTGTTATCTCCGACAAAACTGGCTTGACGACCAGAGGTGATAGCTCCTCATCCATAACAAAAACACATAGAGTGTCTCTGCATATTTTGAAGATCCACCTTAGCTTTAACCTATCTCAAAAACGTACTAGTAGTCTGTTTGATAAATACTTGGTCGCAAGGATAAATAAGTGTAGTCCCTGTTCTCGCACCTTTTGTTTATCAACAAATCAGCTCGCAGATATAACCTCTTTCTGTTATTTGATTGGCTAAAATTTAGATCGTGGAGCGACAGAGACTACACTTATTTATCCTTGCGACCACGTATATGGCTTAAAACTTGACGTCGGATATGGTGACTGAGCCTATGTTCCGAAGGTAGCTGTGGACAAATCCTCGGGCTCCATGACCTCTCTAACTTAGTCGGTTGATATTTCGTATTGCTTATGAACGTATATATTGCTGGTAAATATCGCGTATAATATGAACGATCTCATCAATGGATGGATTTTTGGAGACCCGAGTCTAAAAGATCGCTAACTGAGAGACTATAGGTTCTCAGTGGATCGATTTGAGAAGGCCATTTTCCCTATGCTTCAAGGACGAATCTATTCAAATATCTGGAAAGAGATAATAAGTTAAAAGACTAGGCGCCGTTTTCGATTGTATATTACTGGCAATTAAGGTGAGAATATGCAATACGTCGAGAATATAGAGAGCTACTGGGAATACCAAGAAGAACATAGTCCAAATTCCAATATCTCAACACTATGGCCAGGGGGATGAGAAGTAACACAAGGTAACATGTTATATCACCTATATTTAACGTGAGGTTGCTTTTTTGTGTTTGTCAAGAGGTAGATGCAATCCGTTTATCGTTATATGAAAGTGTTTGAGTCAAAGTAATACTAGGAATATAAACTTTACAATTATTCAGAGATATATAATTTAGAGTGGTGGGGCCGATATAGGCAGTGCATGAGCAGGAAAGGTGCCAGTTTGTAGTATAGACCTGGATAAATTGAAACTGATCTGAGAAAACGACGAGTCACATCAAGGTTATGATAGTTCGCCGGTGAGATAGATAAACAGCTTTTTTAATTTAGGATAAGCATCAGAAATTGTGATAATGAATCTCCATTTATTCCTACTGTAAATAATCAACCATAGGTTACCTTATGACTTACCCTAGCAAGCAACGGCCGTATCTATTGTCAAATTCCTCCTTACTGTATTAAGAACAAATTTATACAGGGGTCATGTTGTTGTCCGAGTATCATACAATTGATCAGCCTCGGTGCCGATCACCACAACAAAACGATTATTCCTGACTACGTCAGAATAATATCCTTATAACCCACAATCGAGTATATAGTTCCCAGAAAGATCACTTAGACAGAGGGTAATCAACTGTCACTGAAATCACATGAGCCTAACTAGTCACAATACGTGATGTGGATCTTACCCTGGTTACTGTTCTTCCAGTTTTCTACTTTAGTTACAGGCCAAATAAATCCAAACACTGGGTCCAGGAACCTTCTAGCACCTTGCTTAATACAGTAACATTATGGGTAAATATATAGCTTTTATACTCCAAATCAATCTTGTTTTCTGGTATCTTATACCAAAATAGTATTAAATGCTAAAAATTATATAGGACCCAGTGTTTGGTTTTTATTTGGCCATCAACTAAAGTAAGTCATCACTGGCCCCTGTTTAGTCTTCATTGCCCTGGATTAGTAGTTCTTGATAATTTTACTAACTTAGAAAAACACCCTTTGTTCGAAAAATGTGAGGGTGGGGAAGAGAGTATCTAGGGTACTATTGTATCAACTTTTACACCAAGCCAAAAACATTAATTCCAGAATAAGGTTGCAGCACATTCAAATTTCTTGAAACAGCTTTCCACTTTGATTTTCACTTTTCACATCCCTACTTCCAGGTTCAGTTTTGCTTCGCACTTATATTCAATTTACTGAATTCAGGTGGAATATTGGTTTTTTGCTTTGTGGACAAAAGAATTAGGGGTGTTTACTCTTTAGATAGAAAAGTTAGGAAGTTTAAGTGCAGCTTTGATCTTACTTTTGAAACTCCTTTCGTTTCTTGGTAAATAACTTTTAAGCATCTCCAATCAATACTATTTGCTTAAAACATCATGTCAGGCCAGGAGACGCCATCTACAAAACAGTGGTTTAGAGTGCTTATCAAGAAGATGCAGGCTCCTCAAGTAATTCTTACCCGATAGATACTGTATAGATTTTGATGATACAATTAGTATAATATAGTTCTTCAAATAATAAATTTCTGATTATATTGTATATGGACAGACTGAACCTCGAAATTCACAAGTAGTCATAGACGAAAAACCATCACGAACAAGAATACAAACAACATCCTTCTCGATCAAGAAATATATGATAACGAAAGCTCAGGCTCTGCCGAGCCCACCAATATATCACCCACAAAGAAACCTCCTGCCAGCCTTGTGGCAACCTCGGACTCGGGGCATTTGCAAGACAATAATCCTTGCAAGTTTACGACCAATCTCCACAAGGGCTACTCAATATAAATTCAATAAAACAAACCATACTTTCTCTTCAAAGGTATCATCCTTTATCACTATATCTCTTCGAGTCGCAAGCAAACAAGAATTTTTATTCTTCAACACGACGCATCTGTTTTTCATGTCATTTTCCCATCCGGTTTATTATTATCTTTGTAAGGTAAAAGCCCCTTCCTCTCCATCGATTGTAATCTTTCTATAAGAGACAGCTCTTCATTTCCTGGAAATAGTCTTATATACCGCCTCCAAGCTGAGCTTCGGAAGATTTTCGACTCACGAATATCGAGGAATTCATGTTCCTATTTGCGACACTAGTATCAGTATCTGCTCTTCGTTGTGGCATCTTCTTGTATTAATAGGAAGTGCATAGTCCTTGTACTTTTTGTCAAGACGGTCGAGGCAAATTCAAAGATTGTATTGCGATGTCAACTATTTTGGATTGCATAGGCGCGAACTGTCGGTATCAGTGTGCGCATTGTAGTCTTAAAATGAATAAATACGGTATGCCACGTAGTGCAAGGTGGAAAGCTTTACTCTAGGTCGCTAATTTCATTACAACCTAGAAACCAACCAAACAAATTTCTTTACGCGATCGCCAGTGGTTCAAGGTAAAGATCAATCGCTTTCAGAGAGAACTCCAGCATGTCATTTAGCAACTTCTCAACAAAAACAAGACAATCGCACCGGACATAATCTAAATCCCGAAATTGGAGGTATCTGCTCTCTGCCGAATTTTTTATTCTCTATTCCAACCACATTGGACGACCTTCAGGCTCCGAGAACAGAGGAGGGAGATGTCAGATGTGAAGAAGTACAAAACTTGCGCCAACAATCATCCTCTAAAGAAAGCATTACGGTAGAAGAATTACAGTTGGAGACGGGAGGGTACTTGTGTGATGAACATGGCGTATACACCTCAGAGGCAGAGGAATGTATAACACAATTGCAGTTACCAGTAACTGAACTAAGCGCAAGGAGAGAAGTGTTTGGGGATAAACTGCGTGAGGTGAAAAGACAGTTTGAGGATGAATTGAATAAAGCGAATGCAGAGAGAAGGAAGGTTGAAGATAAATTGTATGCAGCGCGTGTACAGAAGAGAGAGGTTGAGAATGACCGGGATACAGCGTTGAAAGAAAAAAGAAAGATTGAGGATGAACGGGATGCAGCGTCAACTGAGAAACGAAAAGCTGAAGATCAATTGTGTGAACGAAAGGAAGTGCAAAAGACTTTAGAGGCAGACCATGAAGTGGTTCGAAAACAGTCACAACTATTTCATCAAGAACTCGGTAATGCCACGAAAAAACTCGATGATACTAAGAAAGAACTCGATAGTGCCAAGGAAGAACTCGATGATACCAAGGAAAAACTCAATGATGCCGAGAAATATATATCATATTTACTTGATATATTATACGGACACAACGCAAAAAATGATCCAACTCTACTTGGAAATTCGGAGGAAGATATAGAGACATGTAAAGATGCTCTACCTTCACGTCAATCTAGTTCCGACTCAACAATCGCCGATGATCCTTTTTATGAATCCGCTGCGAGCAAAAATAAAGATAATATCACTCCAGATGCTATCAATGATGCTCAACGGGGTGAACATGAGAATGATACAATCGAAGTGATTTCTGGGGCCAAACGCAAGTGTCAGTGCGACCTTGTTCAATCTCAAAAGAAAATAGCCAGGTAGGTTCAAGTCTATAATGCCATTTTCCGAATTCTTTAACTGACTGTCTTATATAGGACTGAGTAAAAGTCGGTATAGGGGAGCCTCATCGAGATGGTAGAATTTTGGGCGAAGGATTGTTATAAATGCAATCGTGGGTTGGTATTCGTACATTTATAAATGAGCTTTAATTTGTGTTTATTTAAGCTCATAATTAAATTAAAAAATCTCGTCCGCTTTTTATTTAGTATTTGCTCCCTGGTATATATTTGTGAAGCACGACAAAGTTGCATCGAGAGCGGCATTGTATAATCCCTCAACGTGTTTCTGCGGATAATTCGTCCTCTATTGCTGTGGTCTCTATAAAGGATCTACTATCAGGAATGGCCTATTGGAGAATGTAGTCGTTGCCGAGATATAGAATCTTTGCAGCTGTCAATCTGGCTCTAGTTCTTCAATTATACTACCTCCTCAGGCCTTCACATTAACAATCGCACCAACTGCTACGTTCATATCACCCATCACAGACAGATGCCAGTTCTGCAACCGAATCGTTTATTTTGACATTGTTCATCACCGCCACGGTGATCTTGTTGGATGAAGAAGTGCAGATTGAGGATATGTCTGGATAAAGGAACTCACTACTATTATCCCTAATAAATTATTTGCAGCAGATCTTGACTCCGCACATTATCCTCTCCATTTGCTTTTTTACATTCTCTGTTTCCTCGCCATCCCGTCTAAAATTTAGCATCTAGCTCCATCAAAACCCTCAACAGCACCTGCACATTCTCCTCAAAAAATCTAATGGTGCTTCCGTCCTCGATATAGGTTGTGGCAATGGTTTCTTTCTCTATCACCTCTCTTGAATGAGAAATCCTGACAGCACTCGACTTTTGGGTCGTGCCTGGAACTCATCCCTGACACCTCTTGCCAAAGAGCAAACCGCCAAGAGCATTGCAATCTCCAGATATTGGTAACCCTAATACAAGATTTCGTCTCACTTCCGGGACGTCTTCATTCTTTCCATTATTCAATCTAAGGCACATGAAAACCAAGTAGAACATACTAATGAATGAATGATATCAATTCCTTAATAGAGATCAAGCTTCTAGTTGAATTGCTGTTTTTGCAGTAGCAAACACAATGCTAGCAGTTTTCCATTTACAAACAAAAGCGGTCCATATAGAGACTGATTGTTGGAATGATGTGGTTTTGTATACTCTAATTGTGTCCTCTCGTAACTATTGGACATTGGAAAAAGAAGTTCACTGGTTTCCATGCTCGCGTAATTTCCACAAGATCCACAAGATTCACGTGTCTCTGAAGGAATGACTGTGAATAATTATTAAGATATTAATATATATGTATGTATTGGTGTTCTTGGTGTGTTTTGGGTGGCCCGTTTAAATGAGGTGATTCATTTGGTGGGGTTTCACGTTAACGGACGAAGAAATGAAGGCGAGGATGAACCCCGGCCCCCTCATCTTGTATTTTTCTAACCTGTAAAGTGGTGTTTTCACTCAACGACAACGAAACGCTCAAAAATTAAAAGGAAATGAAAGACTAGCTCCAGAATTAATATCACAAAAGCAACCCAGTTGAAATTTTTAAATCAAATCATCGTCCAGCCTAGTAAATACAAGAAACTTTTCCGGATACTATAATAGCGAGTTTCAGTGCCCGCATTTGTATCCAAGCGATGAGAATTTAGCCTTTTTGTTTACGATATATTGACTTGTTTGAATTTATGAGAGAAGTGGTAGTTTTGGAAGATGTAAGAACTACCCTTTTCAGGTTCCGCTTGTTGTACTAGAGATAGTTCTAGCTCTATTATGGAAGATACTTGGAGCAGTGCTAAGTCATCCTACGGACTTGCATATAACAATTGGTTCAACAATGAAAAATCACAACTCGGTTTAAATTAACTATTCTCTATTTATAATGCAACTCCGTCACCTCGTATGATGAACTATATCACGCCGGTGTACTCCACAACAACACATCATCATACAATTTATTCTCAAATTCTTTCTACCTTCACCATGGGCTCAACATCACCCCTCTCACCAACATTCCAAGGACATATTTCTTCTACACATGATGCCCTCCTTCTTTTCGAGGCTTGTCTTACAGGCCATCTCAATCATGTCGCACGACGTCCTCATGATCGTGAAAGATCCAGCTTGATCAAGAGTGGAAATATTTTTATATACGAAGAGCACTCGTCAGGCATCAAAAGATGGACAGATGGCGTACCATGGAGCCCAAGTCGGATACTCGGAGACTTCCTAGTTTATCGAGAGCTAGAGCAACCATTCTCACCCCGCGAAAAGAAGAGAGCCAACAAACGAACGAAGAGGTCTCCAGGAGTTGCCAAAGCACAAGAACCTTTCGGAAGTCCAATCAGTAGCTTGGTAAACACCTACAATTCTGGCACGAACAGTCATTATTTCGATCAGTCGAATTCAGGCACTCTCAATAAAGAAACTGAGAGCTCCTTGATCGGTTCCTTGGTGGATTCATATGCATTCAAGAAGGACGGTTTAGTTAAAAAGACCGTCACCGTAACAGTCGAAGGAGCATCTTATCATTTAGTGTCCTATTACACGGTCGCAGATGGCATGAGTAACAAACTTAGCAATCCGAGCGAAGATCCTCAATTTCAAAATATCTTGCCGCGACAAAGTCTCATCACGAACCAGAGACTCCGCGCACCTATCAATGAGGTGGAGAGCTTGGATCGTATATATAATTGGCCCGATTGTGACGACTCCAAGCAAAACATTGCCCATCAGCACATTTCCCTTCCCGCTCCACCTATGATCTATACACCGCGAACCAATTTCTTCCCCAGCAACTATTCCATGAACATGGGTTCTGCAAAATACAGCGACAGTCTCTCTCCTCTTGGTTCAAGCACTGGCACCTACAGCCAATTTGCACAAACTTCAGCACCGAAGACTGAGCCATATTATGGAGGATGTTTCGGCAGAGTCAGCGATGGGGCACCTTCACAAGTGTTCTATAATGATGCTACCTTTGCCTATACGCCGTATAACTACGACCAATTTAGTGATTCTCGCATAGATCTGCTTGCTGTTCGTCGGTTCCAGTAAAGATCTAAGTCGGGGTGCAAAATTTAGTGTAACCTGAAGAGCAGCTCTAATTGACATCGTATCAGAGTATAACGATTTTTTGTCAACTAATAGTGTCGGGAATGAGATTCAATGGATTACGGGAGAAACTACAGGGATCAATCAATTGTACGGCGTAGGCCTACATGAGGGCATTCAGAAAATTAATCAGTTCCATGTAGTACGGAAGAGCACGTCTGTATAGTAAGGGCTCTCAACCCATAGTTTAGCTGAATCAGACTACCTTAATCACTGCACTGAATCACCTAATTGAAGTGATTCTGGTGCCACGGTTGAGAAGTCAACCCACAGATAGAGACAAAATATTGATATCGTCGGTCTCGGCAGGTATTGGTTCACGATTCATTTTTTCCCTATCACAGTCTGCATCTTGACTTAATATTTTTACGAGATTCGCTAGAGTGTTATCTGCATCTGGTCCTGAATTCAATGAAGGTGTATATTCTTGCGAATTTGGAGAATTATTAGAGTCCGATGGAGACATATTCGACGGAGCACTTTGTGGGCTTTGATCGGCCAGAATAATGAGCTCACTGAGCGATAATAGGAGTAATTCCTGTACCGTGGAATCGGGATATATCTTTCTAATAACATCTAATAACAAATAAACATATCATTCGCACAGAGTCATGTCCCAGCTTAAGATTGTTGGATGTAACATCAAAACAGATAGTTAGGACTTTACGAGGACCATCCCGAAATTAGCAGAACCTGTCGATGTGCCAAAGCCAATTTTCTCTAATTCGAAGCAACCGGATATAGGTAAATTTATTACATCTGCAGGAACGTACTACGTATAGACTGAACTTGCACAGTAGAGAGTAATCCTGTCTGTTATAATTACTTACTTAGGCTCAGCTAGACAGACTAGCGTGCAGACGGTAAGTCATTACATAAGAGAGTTACCTGTTTCTTCGATCGATAAGGGAGCTCAGTCGATGATGGCCAATGATTTACTCGAGCATTTCATTGAAGTTGCGCTTCTTCAGGCCAATGATCTTGATGAGCTTGACTTTGGAGCTATTGTAAGTATGAACACTGAACAGAGCTCTGTCTGTCGGTGGGAGTTTCATGATTAGACAGTACGAGTGCATAGTCTCCTTGCTAATGATTAACTTACCTATGTACAACTATTGATCGTCCCAAGATTTCTTTTAGACAGTAATATCAACTCATAATAATTACACACATCATAATAAGCCCGATCCCAATATAATCCTATCCACTATAATCAAGGTTTACCACGCGTATGTGACTCATCCCGTTAGTCAGGGGAGAGTTTGTTATATGAACACTAATAGGTCATGCCAAGCTGATCCCAAACTGGCGTTTCAGCTTATGCTGTTGCTTGCTGCAATATATTAGTTTTACCACATTCAAATTCTTTCCCGTAATATGCTACCACGCTTTTGTTATGTACAACAAAACTATCTAGCTACCTCAGCCCTGAGCAATGTCTAGTGATGTTCTGGGAAGTTCAAACAAAGGTCATAGGTTGAACTGAAATTCAACTGCCTTGACTGATTAGTTCCCTGAAATTCAGAGCTGGACTTCTTGCGCATACTTGCATATAGTTTGTATCACTGTCGAGGGAGCGGAGAGGTTAGAGGCAGGATGTTCGGTAATTTTCTGCATATGTAGATGCGGTGGGTAGTATGCAGCAACAATCACCCTATGATTTATTGTAAACTAGCAAGCTATCGCGCCTCTTTAACTAAAAATCAGACTATACATTACCTCTACATCAGTATAGTGGTAGAAGTCCGTCTGCGTTTGTAATCATACAGGTGGAGCGCATCCGTACCTTATCAAGCTCTACCCTAGAAACGGACTGCTTGTATCCTAACAATTGAACCACTGATGTACTGTAGAGTTTAACATATTGATTGGCTTGCAGGAGATTTTGTTGTTCACTATCTCTTATTGATCGAAGCTTAGGCTGGCTGATTGGTGAGCGGTAATCAAGCAATATTCTTTGCCTAATTTTATTTCTTAAAAGAGTATTTTCTTCTTTTCTGGACTCCGATATCACAGTAAATGAGGTAGATTGTTGGTAGAATCATTCTGGGCTCCTATTCGCGAGAAAAACCTGTTTCTTGCTGCCTACATTTGCTTTTGTCCGGTCTGAGACGAGTCGTCAGCGGTCAGACTACGAGGGAGTCACAGATAACACGAGGAATGATATTTTTACATCAATAGAAGAGCCTCGTACGCTAGGAGAATGCTTCAGAAAACAGCTATCAGATAGTTTTGCATTTCGTTGTTGGATTCTGGCATATCCTGTCTGAGTTTGTTTCAAGCGCTTTATCTCATCTCTTTCTCTCTTCCAAAGATATCAATCTGAGTGACTCTCGAATTGATGTTCGTCTCTCAGTTGAACGTCTCATCGACTGCTAAGCTCAAACATATGCATCGTTGACCCAAACATCACATTTACATAACCAAGTATGCCCATTAAATGACGCCAAGCTGATGACCAATTTTTTTGTAATTTGGACATGAGAACGTCCATTCGATGGCTTCTCTCGTACCGTACGCCAAATCCAGCATAACATAAACATGCAACAATATAACCGTAACAAGCTCAATGCCGAAGCAACCAAGTTAAGCCTTGTCTAGTGTAGATATTTTTTCTGTCCACGAAAATCTGTCGAGAAGCCCCAAAAGCTAGAAGTGCACCGAATACCAATCCTTAACTACCAGCGTGTATGCTACTCTTCTCTATGATTGATCCATCAGCTTTCAAGCTGAATTTGTTTTGTTTATTTAACTACAACGAGCGAAGAAAAAGCTTGATGATGAGCTATATAGTCGAGTTTGTCTGCCGTTACTAGTATTGCTTTTGCACATCTGTGTTATGCGTGGTATTTGCTTGCTATGCTCAGCAAAATTGAAGAGAATACATAAAAGGCAGATAAAAGTTTTAAGGGATGAGGAAAAACATGCTTAGGAACTGTATTATTCATCTATACTTTTTTCCTGTTGCGAATGACCGAACGAAGATGGATGAGAGGTAAGATTTCCGAATATACTGCCGATCTGTTGGAACATATGATCAGCCCGTATGGTTGGCCATTACATGTTAAGGACTAGGCTACAGTGAACTTAACCCGCCTCGCAGGGTATATCCCCGACGCGTCAATAGCTAGTTCTAGGCTCCCCAGTCAACCTCAATACAACTCCAGTTACCTTGAACTTTCTATCCCCTGGGCATATGACACCTACAGGGGCATTACTTTCAATACAATCTGTCATTGCTTGGTCCAAAAGACGCTCGATAAACAGAGAGCTTTTATGGGGTGCACTTTAGGATAGATGTGGACCAAGAATGAATTTTAGTCGGGATCAAAGAACCAGTTATTCTTAATCCTCTTTAATCCAGCATGTCATCATTGATCGTCACCACCATAGATTTACGTTTTAGGAACTCCGCTGGCTATCGTTTGATCCGAGAGAATATGTTTCTTCGAGATTGCTTGGTTAGAGTGTCACTCTTCCGAACGAAATGTAGTTTACTTTATTTTATTGATAGAGCTAGTTTGAAGCGTGAACCTTCCTTGAATTTCGGATTGAGCATGCTGGGACTGCTGAGCTTGTTGAAGGACGAGAACTTAACAACCAGAAAAGAGAAGCGTTGGAGGAAAACGCAAGCGCTATCTCATAAATATTAACAAGTACAACCTCCCTTCTCACTCCCATCATCGACTATACATCTGCCTATCTACGTGTTCATGACTCTGCCCTTCTCACCTTTCTCTACTTATGTGCTCATTTGTCTCTATCTAAATTACTCCCACGTTATTTGGCCAGTACACTTAAAAATTTTATTCATACCCCAAAATCTCTTTTATTTTCGAACTGTATATTAAGCTATCATTAATGGTAATGAATTCATTCTTCCCGCGAATCTTGCTTCAATGTTAAAGTTGGGAAATGATTACTTCCTCTCCGGGGGTAATTACTACGTTGAGCTTAAAGAAAAGCCATCGAAATAAAAGTCATCGAAATAAAATCCATTAGGATAAAACCCGTCAAAAACAAAACATTATTTGGAGGATGCCACCCTTGTTTCCAAGGCTTCAACGATTTCCGAAAGCGTAGCTAAAACATCTAGTTACTATACCCGGTCGGTCCGTCAAATAAACGTTATTATTTATTCTAGATCAAGTAGATCTCGTACACCATACCACTTTGATCACTCCAAGGCGGTGGGCATGCACCTATCATTTTGTTTCCTTGTCACTTTGACCTGTACACCAATCATCTTAGGTACTTCAAGGGTCAATGTAATGTAACACTTTGGTCCGCGTCAGAAAGTTCTATTTGCCAAGCACCCTGTCACACGGTGGAGTTTGGTCATAGCACACCAACACCAAAATCCGATCTGAGACTCTTTTTACCTCTACCAATAAATAACTCTAAATGCTTCTAAAATTCTCGATCAATAGTTAAATACTTTGTAAGTAGGTATATAAATCAGATTTAACTAGATATTAACATATCATTTTCCTGATTTTTAAGTAGTCGAAGAGTACTGAAGTAAGAATTTGGGTATGCCACGACCAAACTCCACCGCGTGCCTGTCCAGCCCTGTCCACCTCATGGGGAGTATTACTTCATTAGGTACTAGTGCACTTTTACTCGTTTAATGCGTTTAGCCTTCATTAAATCAATCGATTTCTTATCATTTTTCGGAACCCCACTTTTGTGTTTTTACTTCCTCTACACATATAGAACTTCATCAACTTCATCAAATTTCACTCAAATATTTGAGAAACAATCAGAATGACTCCTCATCCTTTTGACATTCTTGGTATCTATCCTAATCTTGACATCGAAGAAAACGATGTCAGTGCCGCCAAGAGACATGCTGCCAGATTAGCGAACAAGCTGGGGTCCAAATCTCCATTTACACTTTCTAAAATCCACGAAACTGCCGATAGCCTTTGCAAAGTTATTGAGTCGGATGGGTTGATATATTATTTAGCCGAGGGAATGGACACTTGGGATATGTGCAGTACATGGGATCCTGGCTCCTATTCTGACAAAAATTCCAGTACGACTGAGCTGGTTCCAATTCCCCAATGGAGCACCATTATGGGTCATATTTACACCTCGATTAGAAAAAACATAGGCACGGTGCTTTGGAATCTTGCGCGATATGAATGGATCATTAGAGTCAAAGATAGAGAACTTGATAAGGTCAAGGCCGACTGTGCAAATGATGTACAAATGAAGGATGATGAGATAAACAAGTTCAAAGTATTGTGGGAAGAAGGCAGGAAGGAAATTTCAGGTCTTCGGAAGCACATAAAGCAGCTTGAGCTTGAGAAGAAAAAGCAACTGGATACAAGAATCGCCGAGCTCGAGAAGGATAATATAGTCTTACGGGAGAAACTTGCTAGCATCCAATCTCAGGATGTCATAGCACTCAGCAAAGCAGCCTCTCAAGAGCAGGATGCTTTAACGACGATGAGCGATAGTTTACGACTATTGGAGGAAAGAGAATGCAATCCATCGAAGCGTCGAACCCAAGTACCACGCAGTGTTGAGCAACGACGAGAAGGGGAATTATCTTCGTTTGAAGACAAGGCAGATATACTGCTACAAAACGTAGTAGTGGAGGGCAAGGAGAACGGATCGATAATGGATAGGGGTAAATATAGTCTGGTGATTGATTTGAGTGAACCGGAGCGTGAGAAGTGCAGTCTAGATCCATTCATACAGGGCGCACATAAGAGGAATTTGCCAGAAATCGAGCAGGTCACTGAGGAAACTTCTCGAAAGAAGAGATATAAGAGTTAAACTGCACTGGGGCAATTATTTACACCATCATTTTCGGCTCAGTTCACCTGAGTAAACATATGTAAAGTAATCAAGAAAAACAAAAGCATGCTAAGATGCAAAATATAAAATTCTCGTACTCAGACTTGACTTAGAAAAGAAGCCAAGAAAAACTGTGAAAGGCACATCAGGAGCAGAAAGTAACTCGAAGCTCATTTTATTTCAAGGGCCAATTTGAAAAGCAACCTTCAGGGAGGCTGAAGTAGAGGATAAAGATATGGAGGAAGTGGAGAAGGATGAGAAAGGAGAAACCAGTGATGAGGATGCTTGATGCAGCTGTGTTTCAGAAAATCCTAATAACGGCAAGTATATTGCAACCTAGGAGGCTTGAGAGGCAAAAGACACAATAAACCACCGTCAAATTACGTTATCTCTTTTCAGCCCCCATTTACTTTACAAACATCTTTACAGTAATCTCACAATTATATATATCGTCTGAAAGTGCGCTTTGTGGTCTTGTCAAAACCTTTTCAGTGTTGAAGGGAAGTTTCATGAACTGTGTAAGCGTAAATTGTCCATGCATTTCCATAGCTGAAAGAAATTGCCCATCATACTAATACCTAACAGTCCTCTTTCAATAATCTGATGATTTTACTAGGTAGGCACCCGGTGGGGTTTAGTTATGGTAAACCCAATCTCTTGCTTTGATACTTTGCAACTACTCAAAATTTGGTAAATTGAAATATTGGTATCAAGTGAATTTAGATCCGTTGATCTGCTCTAAAAGTGCTTTGAGGTATATTGAGAAATATTTTGAGAAGTTTTTAGTTTCATTTGTTGACACAGACAAAAAGAGTTTCAAATTGTACTAAACCCAGCGGTTGGTAGGTACGTGGTAAAAAGGGATGAATAAGTGTCAGGAAGCAGAAGGTGGGCGATGCAGTTCATTGATGCCCGACCATCCAGTCATCATGACACCTTATTTCAACAGATATTGACCAAATCGACCAAATCGACCACAAATATTCTATGTGTATTGTAGAATCGTACTTTACTGTACAGCTCAAGCGTACAAACTGCATAGTACAGCCAATATTACCTATCTATATGGGGCAGGAGATTTTCCCACTTAAATAAAACTTCTTTCCTTAATCCAGATCAATCAATAATACCACTTACCTATAAGGGACCGGTATCCTAGGTGATACTAACATTATGTAACTGTTTTACCAGTCCCTGCTTATCGCGGACTTATGGAATCGCTCTATTGTAGAGCATAGGCGATCCAGGTAATTCAGTCAAGGATAGCTTACAATGGTCTAGATTAGGTGAAATAGGAGTAGTCTTAATTGTCTATACAACATATACGCTCGTTTTTCGCAGGCAGAAGCCGATCAAGCACAGTTCAATATCAATTTTACCTATTTTAGTTCAGGAATATTTCTTGAAAATGCATTAACAGAGTAGTGTGATATATATCACATATATACATATGAATGACTTGAAGCGAAACCGTGAATGCTATACTTCGAATTTAATTAGAATTTAACACTTAAGTGACAAGCATACATACAGTCATGAGAATGCACATGTCATACGTAGATTTTTCTAGGTGATGAGTACTTCTTTAGGTTGTGCACTGGGTACCCACCGGTCGCAATTTTAGCATCTCAACCCACGCAATCAATTCATGCTACTCTCCCCTCCCAAGAACAAAGGCTATTCAGTGAACTTTGCCATTGAAGTTACCAGGATACAAACAAGGGAGAAAACAGGGGGTTTAACTACTTGGTCGCAAGGATAAATAAGTGTAGTCCCTGTTCTCGCATCTTTTGTTTATTAACAAATCAGCTCGCAGATATAACCTCTTTCTGTTATTTGATTGGCTAAAATTTAGATCGTGGAGCGACAGAGACTACACTTATTTATCCTTGCGACCAAGTATGACATTTGGCGACTATATTCAAAAAGTATGTCCTCAAATCCATCTATACAGTATGCGGTCTTTTATTCTGCCATATTGTGGCAAATCAGGAGGTAAATTAGTTTGATTATAAAGTGCCAAATCCTGTATTTTGAGTGGTTAAACCCCCTGCTTGCACCTTGGTTACTTCAGTCGCAAAATCCACTGAATAATCTTGTTCTTGGGAGGGGAGAGTAGAGTTGGCAGTAAGCAGCTTGTCCGAAGCAGTAATAGAACACAATTGAGCAGAACTAGATTTTCTAAAGCTTCATATTCGTAGTAGTATCTAACAATCTTCTTCTATCCAGAATCATTTTTGGCGTTGAGGTCTCGTTGTATAAATTACAGAAGAAGACCCATTTATCCGACAGAGCGTCCTTGTTCGGAACATAAGCGGCAGTCTCAGTCATCAGCGAGTATCTCCTACCCTCAAGCTTACAGTGGTCTCACTGGCGAAGCTCAACTTTAACTAGAGATCGGATCCGGAGTTATTATAGTACCTCGAAGTGGAAGTTGATTTCTCCTTTGGGAACAGCTTCTACAAGCAGCCGGCTACCTAGCATACAGTTAACGAGCTTCAGCAACCACAGAGTGTACCTAGTATACCCAGCCCAGAGTGTAGACGGTGTGTCACACCAGCTTTGTAGCGGGCCCTTGTTTGAGCACCTGGTTATAGAGTTAGAGGAGAGAGATGATGATGATCTTGCTATCCAAGAGCAAACAGCCGATCTTGTTATACAGGTCGGTCTGCGTGTGTGAGTTTCTGTAGTCACGACAGTGCTGTAAAGCCGATCCGGGCAATCTTGAGTTGTGTAGTGGAATTCGGGATTAGCATTGGAATCACATACAACACAGCACCGACTCCACAGAGCTAAAGTTCTTTTCAGTTTTATCATAGCTCTTTGCTCCTCTAGACGCATTTCATTTACATCAAAAACGCCATGAAATTGGTGAGCCTTGCCGATTTTCGCTTCAATTCGCCGGTTGTGCCGTTGCTATGACGGCCATGACGCTCTTGACTAGAGACTCGTCCAGTGGAGCAGCGCTTGAAATCATATCTGGTTCATCCCAGTGTATGTTAGAGTCGCTCTCACTATTGGAGAATGTTGTCTCAGCTCTGCCATCTCCTCATTCCTCCACTTGGGCTTGGAAGAGCTGGCCCCTTCGCTGAACGTCCTAGCTGTTCTTGTGCCTGCGAGTAGAATCGGCTTGATCTTCTACTAATTAGATGGAAATTATCTAGGGCTTGATACTACAGAAAGTGCCGATTATGAAGTGGTAATCTGGCCATACAAAAGTAATTAAAAGTGCTGCAAATAAGAAGCGAATCCATCCTTTCGTCCTATCTTCATATATTCGGTAAGCTTCGTTATATTCGGGTATCCACTATGATGCTGATATCCCGCTGCCTTGATCTGGCTTGCCGACTATCTGCAACGCAGAAGTAGAAGCATTCAGTGAGCAGTTAAATGATTTGGTCGATCTGGCTATGCTCTTCAAGTGTAGCTGCGTTTGGGAGCAGAGCAATTCCGCTTTTGATTAGCTCTGCAAATCTGCCTGGCTCCTCTTCGGGTACACAGTAGTGGAAGGCTCAAAGGGAGCCTATCTCTACTAGGGAGTATAGTAAGTTGTATTTCATAATCCGACCTGTTGTAGAGGTCCTCTCAAATCCTTGTTATAGTGAAGGGGATGTTCGAGAAAGTGAGGTCGACTACATGTTCTGCATTATGTGTCGGTATACCCTAGCACCTCTGCAGTTTCCAGGCACCTATAAGCGTTCAGATCAGGAAACCATTTGCTTCGACACATAGTAGATCGTGACTCTTGATTAGCCGCCGCTGCTGTGTTTTGATTCTTGTTCTCTTCATGATGTAAGTTATTACCCGTAACCGGTAGCGGCGGTAGGCCTTCTAGGAATCCCACTTCTCTTGTTCTCAAATATCAACTAGAGCATAGCAGTCGTATCCCGGATGATCTTATGTATAAGTATTCGTGCTGGTCCATGGCTCCTGTATACACAGCACATTGAGCTTTTCCGTGAAAGTAAAGTGAACGATTATGATGTGGCAAGGTTATGATTTTGCCCATATTAGTTCATTCTAGCTGTATATTGCTCGGCTTGAGAGGTCGGTGTCGTTTAGTGTAATTTGGGTAGGTAATACTACTCCTTGGGTCGAGAGTGGGTCTATTTCCATGTCCTCCGAGGCAAGAGTGGCGCTTCCCGCGGAGAGTTCAGGTTCAGATTCTTTCGTGGAGCAGCGGACCTTCTTGATCTGATACTGGCTGAGCATTTACTTTATTCAGTTCGTCACAATACATATATAACTTTTTGTGACGATCACGAATGTAGGGTATAACTCTTAACGCAATGTCTCAAAGTCTTGCTCGACGCGATTTAATCTTCTACGATACTTCTCAGCTTGTACGTAACCTCTGCTAATATCACTTACTCCAAACCTAAGCATGAATCGAAGTTCACCTATGCCCTTGGAACCTGAAAATGGTTCTAGAATGAGCGTTTGTCTCTGAGATACATCCAGATAGGTCTTGACGAAGCGGCCTTTCATGTTGAAGCCGGAAATTTACAATATTCAACATTCGAGAGTTGGATCTGTAAGTACGGCACGGCATCGAGATCCTAAGACCTTGATGGCTCGCAATTCAATCATAAACCGGAGACATACCTCCACCTCCTTATACTGAACAGCGTAGTGATTCATTAGACCTAAATATGCCTATCTATATAACTGCTCCTTCCCACTGTAAATAGCCCAGTAACTGATGGAATCAAGCATATAACTAAGTCAATATTGCCGCGTATTACCCTGTAACCCGCAAAACATACAATGACGCCGAACCCCGAAAGGAGCCGTGTTCAAATTCCTGGAATTGAGTTGGATAAATCCGAAAAACTTCATATATTCTGGGAAAAACAATCAGATGCTCTTAATGATAGATTTTTAGATACAGACCTTGAAGTGATGGATATAGCGGAGATAGATTTGGATATGAACTAGGGCAATATTGTAGTGTCACGGAGTATATATAGCCCGATAATGCTGCTAAAGTGTGGAATCACATTTTTGATATGTAGATACTGTTAAGTTTATATATGAGGATGAGACAAGTGCAGAATTGGCTGCAACGATAGATGATATTCACAGGTTGTAGAGTCTTACAGCCGCAAATATTATTTTCGTCCACCAATCTTTCTCTTTTGACGACGATCAGGTGTAAACAATTAGAAGTTATGGACTCTAAAGTTCTGGTGGAATCATCAAGGTGAAAACGATTTGAAACAGTTCTAACACCTCCTCCAATGCAGCCAGCAACTCCTCTTGTGCAGTCTGCGCATCCTCCAGCAAGAATTCTGGATCGTGAATCCGCCATCTCACAAATGTAAGCCACAGGTTTTGAAACCAATCTGGTACTAAGTAACACGGCCCTCCCTCTTGCTCACATCGTCCACACCTATGAGTTCTACCACTTCGATGATCACAAATGTTCGATTCATTGCCCTGGACTTCAACTGCTATGCATAAGAGACAAGGCCCACGCCGATCACTAACTCGAGCTATTCAGAAGAATTAAATTAGTGAAACCTTTCCAGACACTTTCTTATACAAATTAGTACTTACACCAGACTTGTGTAATTCTCCGATTATTGGAAGCCCAATTCCCGTTTTCATGCCCAGTGTTTTGAGTATTTCCGCTCTAATATAGATAGATTAATATAGCTTTAAAAGATTCAGAAAATAGAATATACATCAGTAGCCATCTTAGCAAGTATTTGAAATTAATTATAATAGCTTGATTGATGATTTGGAGAGAGTAAATCATGGTTTGAATGAAAAAATATGCATTGTTTTGGTGTAATATTCACAGAATGTGAATAAGTAATTGAGTTAGAAAATAGGCAAACAACAAAATAACTAGCTGTGATCCCTGGTCTGTACACAACCCATGTCAATGCGCGACTTTCAAATAATTTGAAAATATGCAACGTGACTCGGACATTTGGGGAACTCGGACACCTTTTCCAACTATTTTACTCTAGATCTTGTTCTACGAGCTATATCTTCAGCTAATTCCGAATCTGAACAACTTGAACTGTTCCCTAGGTCCTCCTCTTCAATTTCCTCCTCTGGTTCTTCAATTGGACGTTTATATGGCCGCCCTCGCGGCTTTTTCTCCTTCGGCTTTTCCTCTGCCTCGCGTACGATTTTCAGTACTTTATCTATACTAAAGATAAATTGGCCTTATGATTTGATTCTCTTGTTTTCAGTTCTCTTCTTTCGTATCTTTTACAGCTCCTTATAATCTTTGAGCTCTTCTCGTAATATGATTATCTCCGCATTATGAGATTCCACTAGCCTAGTTATTCGCTTGGTATATGGACGAGTTGGTGATGTAGGAGTACCAGAGTTGAATTAAAGACCTGATTCGCCTGTGCTACCTGGAGGAGAGCTTGTAAGTATAGAGATATCCACATTATGACTAGAAGTCCTTGTTTGTGGAGTAGATAGCAGCTGGGGTGGGTTAAATGGAAGCGAATCAACACTTTTCGTAGGGAAAACGGTACCAAACCAGCTCCTCTCCAACCATCTTTAATATTAGAAGCTGTAAGGCCATTTGACCTAATTCTCCGAAAGAGTTCTACCTATTCAACTCGCTAAACTCGCCTTATACCAGCTCGAGTGTACCAATCGACTTCAAAAGCATAATATCACTTTATTGGCCTATATACCCCAATATCAAGAGACTGGAGCAAATAGGAATAACGATGAGGTAGTATAAGCAATTCGATATCCTTCTCTCTACAAAGAGACATCAGATCGCTTATAATATAGCTTGAATAGCCGTCCATAATCAAAAGTCGAGGCCAGTCACCTAGCATTTTCCTAGATTCTGGCTCAAAACCCTTCTGAATCCCCTCAACCCCATGACTATTTGAAGCTAGCCACTTTTGCTAGTTGAGAAATTCCAGCCAGTTAAGGATATCTTGGAATCCAGCTAGTATTCGTGTCCTAACCCTTGGAAATGACTAGGGGTGGAAGAGCTTCTCCAGCTACACTGACACATCCACTTACAGTTATCCACTCCAATTTGCCAGCTGTAATCTTTCAATTGGATTTTAGGTAGAATCAACTATAATACGTATATTTTGAGTGCCTCCGACTGCAGATCCAGTCTCATCTATATTATATATATCCAGTCTATAATTTTGTTTAGCAAGCTACACTCGGAAAGCTTTAAACAAGGCCTGGATGTTCTCTAAAGTTGCCTCACTAGCTCGGTTAGATTCTGATTGATATGAATAGTATCCTTCGAGAGTTAGATGCCGTTATAGGAATCTATAGATCCAATCGTAGCTTATAGGGTAGTATTCGTAAGGGTAGGGTTTTAGGAGAATGAGACCTGAATAGATTGCATATGAATTTCGTCGGCTATTTGTTTCAACAATATAGGTGTAGCAGGAAATCCAGCAACAGTAAGTCGTGCAACCCATTGTACTAATACACGTAACACATGCTTACTTCTTAATTAGTCAATATTGAAGCAATCCAGAACAAGAAAATTGATATTGATTGAGATGAGATTTGAGTACAAATACACTTATTCGGGAAAAACATCCAAGCTATTTTTTTCTTGCTTGCTCCTGCTCTAGTAGTTACACTATTACCGATGATTTTGACCATACCTCTACCCTTCCTGGCACCCCAATTCCATCCCTGTCCTCTACCCTGGCTGGCGCTCTTTGCAGTCTACAGAAACAGCGGATATATTCGTGGTAGAAAATTATCATATAATCTACGAAGCAAGGAGTGATTGGTGGTGCCGACGAGGTAGCGCCAGCATAGCTTATTTGAAGACTATTTCTTTATGCGACAGTATTCCTCCGATAGACCTATCGTTAATATAGGCTACTCGGAAGTTCCAGCCTGCTACACCCGATGCTGGTTTATACCCGGGGCAGTAGACTGAAGTATCACTTGAGCCGGGTGGTGAAACGGTATTATATAACATGTAGAATAAATTGATTCCCAGCTAACTAAGTGAGATTTGACGATATATTTAAACTAGGAAAAAGACAAATTACCTTCAGTAATAGTGTCAGAAAAGTAATAAAAGCACTGCGGTGATTAGTTGAATCCCACAGTACTACAAAGTGAAGGTAACCCATATGCCATATTTACAGATCACGGCTACTATAGGAGAGAACGGGAGCACCGGCGGGGAGTATAATCCGACGAAATTGAGGCGAACCCAGAGGGGTGACAGACGTGTACTGTGCTGCGATTATCGAAGCGGCAAGAGAAGAAGGGGAAGCGATGGGATTGAGAGGGTAAGCAAAAATGAGTTGAATTGGGTGCAATTCGACCTATTTACACAACTTTCTACTGTAAAAATCAGGGGTTTATATCCTCCAACAAGTGGCAAGAGAGTAGCATATCCAGATTGGTCTATAGCCACACTGTGCTTGCCGAGCTCGGTCGGATTCGAAGCCTCTCCTCGATTCTCCACGAGCGGCACTTGGAAGATCACAGTGACCGGAGACATTTCTGGCCGAGGGTACAACAGTGGCAGCTGCAGCCGCAATTTCTTCGCCGAAGCGGAAGCTTCATATGACCGATGTAAGTCGGCATAAAGCAAGTTTATGGCGTTGAGCATAGTAGAGAGGGTGAGAAGTAGGAATAGTGTAGATAAGCGCATGAGTCTGCCGATCAAAAGGCGCACCACTGAACTCATCTAACAAGTCGCGAAACTTTGTCCATCTGAGATCCTCGATGCGCAATTGATCAGTGCGCAGAGTCGCAGTGCCCTTGTTCAAGGCGATGATGAGGGGGATGAGTTGGTCGCGGCGTGTACCCTTACTATAGGCATTGGATCCGACCTGAATACAAACTGTGATTTAATTAAGATGTAAAGTTGACTGCCCGGTGGGAATGGGATTGACAGAACTGCATAGTAGCGGAGAGGAATAGTGCTCGAGATGATAGAAAATAGATGTAACAGGAGGCACAGGTAAAGCCACCTACAAACAGAACAGAAGAATTAGTGGGTATCCCAAGTAGGAGGGAATAATCGAAAGGGGGAAGTGATGCGGGACAAGGAGAGGGAGGGAGGGTGCAGATGAGAAGTGAGGATGCAGATGGGAAGGGGAAAGAGATGCGGAGAATGCAGGTGGAAAGAGAAAAGAGGAGAAAGAAAAGATTGAGAGTCTGGAGAAGGGAGAGGAGGGAACCTTGCAGAAACGTAGATGCCGAGGAGAGGGAAGTAAGTGGTTACCGAAGAGGCAGGTTGAAAGGGATGAAGGTGATCCGGTGAGCAGAGATGTAGAGGATGTGATAGAACCCAAGATAAAGAAGGACTTTGTAGGTAGGAGGTAAGTAGTAAGTGGACAGATGAGATGAGATTGGGAATTCGTGAGGTAGCATAGGGTTCGGATAAGGCAAGGGATTGATAACAAGGGGGGTTGAACGGAAAGATTGAAACAAGACTAGATCCCATCCGGGTGATATAGTTCCAAAGTGATGATTGTACAGCAAACAATGAAAAAGAGAAAAGGAATCGTTTCGAGGCCAAGAGAGAAGAGAACGCCAAGAAGGTGGCGATAGAGTTGGGAAAAGGAAAGGGAAGGTAGATTAGCGATTAGGCAACGAAAAGAAGAGAAATAGAAGAGGAAATATTGTCAGCTTGACGAGAGGGGGGAATTGATAAAAAAAAAACATAAAAAGATTGGGAAAGTAGGAATAAAAATGACGATTCAATAGGAACGTAAATAAAAGTGGAAGAGGAAATGAGCGAGACAGGAGACGATTGAAGGGGAGCTGTAGCTGCGCAATTGAATAAGAGTAGCGATTAGGAGGGATATGAGGAGGAAATATGAGTGAATAGAAGAGAGGATACTAGCAGAAAGACACGTAGGATAAGTCATAGCTAGGCGGCGAGGGGCAGCACCGATGAATAAGACGAGCCGATTGGCGAATAGAGATCAGGACGACAGGTAGATCATTAACAAACGATAGATGAACCGCGGTACATCAATAGGCAGCTTTCTGCAAACGAGAACAAGCAAAAAAGATTCCGAGTCGAGGTGACAACGAGCCCACCACCTATACAAAACAACAATACGATTCTATTCCGCTTGAAACGACGATCAGTGCCTTTTTTTCCCTCACGACTGGGGGTGATTGGAGGAGATTGACGCAAAGCCACCCAGAGACAGAGTGTACTGTGCTCTTGCATAATTTTCCCAATCCCTTTCACATAAATTTCCATGTCATCCATCATATACCGAAACGCAATGAACAAAGAGTGTTAAATCACTCTGCGCACGGCTCGGACGGAGAGAGGAGCAACGGCAACGTCCGCGACGATCGCCAAAACACAACACGTTCGATAGGCGGTATTCAATAGCCGAATACCCAACGCTCACTCTCATTGTTATCAGAATCTGTCTCAGCAAATATAGCACAACTAGACAACAGAACCTGAGCGTTCGGCGTCAGGAATCTAATTTGCGACTCGGTCCCAGAAAAACGAGACATGTGCGAAGATATAGCAGAGCAGAGATAAAGATACCAAAAAAGGAAGTGAAACAGAGAAGCAGACTTTGAGGAGATCATGTCGAGGGGAAGAAGGAGCTCATCATGCCGAGAAAGACTGGTTAGTAATGCGAAAGAGAATATACAGAGAAAGAACCTAACTAGTCCACCGACTTTTAATGCTAGCTTAATCCAAACAAGCGAAGCGCTGACGACATCGTAGCGTGCAAGGCGTGGTTGATATCGCCCGTAAATAAAGACTTCACCAGATAGTACGGCGCGAAAAGATATGAGCCGCAGCTGTGGGTAGACCTCGAGAATATGGTGTGGCTAGTGCTGGGATTGGATGACGACAACGGATATCGAAAGATCGGCAAAGCGGTGTGGAAGATCCTATATCCCAACCAAATCACACGCGAGCATACAATGATAGAGCAAGCACAACAGGTGGGGATAAGGACGGCAAAGATTGTTTTGGTACGACAATGGGCTGCGGGAGGGGAAGTGACCGCGGGTATTATGGCAGCCGTGGCGCGAAGAGGCGGCTAGTTGGGCCAAGTTGGCTTTTCAAGTGTTGGCGCGAAGGATATGTGCTCTGGTGAAGGTGGAGGTTCAATATGCGAGGACTAAGGCACGCAAGAAAATCCCGACGCGCAAGACAGGAGAGCCCCAAGGAGCGATAGAACCAGGGCAAAATTGAATGCGCGAAAACGTCGCCGGGCACACGCCGGAGCAGCGAGTGGGAATAGGATGTCAGAATTGAATCCGGAGAACAACAAAGACGTGGATGAGGCAGGGGAGCAAGAGCATAAGGAGGACGAGATAAAATCGCCAAATTTGTGGGGATTCAAGTGATAGTGGTGACAGATGAGGCGGTCCGAGAGGGTACAGTGCAGTTTGCTCTGATAGCGGTGGGCTCATTGCTCACGGAGATGCCAAAAACATTTTCGAATGCTCAGGCGATATCCCAACACTTGAGCTGGGAGACGTTCAGAAAGATTCTCAGATAAAGGTCCCTACTATAGATTGGGCGAGGTACATGGTGGTGTATGAGACGCAAGGGCAGGGCAGGCAGCCGTCAGTGAGTACATTGATCGAGAACGAGACAATATTTCAACTAGTAATGTGCTCGTTGCACCAGGAATTTTGTGAGGGCATAAGGGAGAGATGGGAGTGATGAGAGTAATAGGTCTGAAGATTCAGGCACAATTGAGACGACTGCAGTGGCTTGCGGAGATACTTCATCGCCTGGACGCCTACGCCAAGATGAAACGTCTTTACCCTTGTCCGCAGTGGTGTCTCTGCCAGTCTGCTACATAGAACGCCCTCGATCCACTCCATATCCAGGTGCTACGATGGTAGAAGAACCAAGTATCGAATCCCCACCATGGTAAGAGAGGGGTACGTAGCAATCTTCACAACAAACTCCAAAGCATGAGTATAATCCATCATAAAATCCATGATAGAAAAGCTGATCAACACACAAGCTGATCCTAGGACCAATTATCCCGGCCCAATTGGTTCTTCTGCAGCTCATCATCATTATCATCTTATAAGCACATCATATATGTAAGACTCAACTCACACAACGAACCACCTGGATGTAATAGATCATGTAACAAAGTTCATACTTCGTCTACCGTATATACTTCAATCGCATACAAATGAAGCGTAATCAGATAGATAAGCTTCGATATAACGACGCTAACTTAAAGATCTATACACGTAGAAGCTACATATTCATACCAATATATACTAACGGATAATCTTTACAACATCAGTTACATTACCAATAACTTGCGGAGCATATGTATATCGTGGAGGAAAGGAGATGGTTCGAGACTGAAAACCAATTAGCCAGACGATGGAAGATGGAAGATGGAAGATGGGGGGTTATAACAAATATCTTAGTATTTCCAAACGCGTCGGCTCTACTTTGACCATTTTTTGTCCCGTCGGCTACGCTTCGAGCGCTAGAAAGAACTGCGCGGCGGTCTGCGACGTTCCTCCAACATAAATACCGAGGGATCCTCGATTCTTGTCCGACGTGATGGCCAACTCTTTTATACGCAGCCTCTCCTAGAACGCCTTGAAAACATGTAGATTCTTTTTTTTTTTTTGGCGATGTCTCGCCAGATAAAGGAACACGCAATCGAATATAACGATATACCTTATCGGGAACGTTTCGTTGACAGAGATCCACGCCGCCAAATTCATATCTGCATCATAGGACTAGATACCGTCAGTAGAAAAGCTTTGCGGCTATTGAAGTAACCAAATATATCCACTCTGTAATCATTTTCCTTATCTCCACTACTAATTTATCCTTCAGTAGCTGTGTATCGATCTCCTGCTCGGTCATGTTAAGCGCTACGGGAATTCGAGATCGTTCGCAAGTTTCGAAAACAAGCCAGCAGAAAACACTGAAGGCCAGATTATGCTCAGAAAAAAATGATTGAACAAGGCTCAAAAAATAAAAAATGAGTAAGGGAAGAAATAACAAATCAAAAAGTTGATCGCTGTTACCTCTTCTCCAAGACCGTAAAGCAGAACAACTGCGAAATTTACCAGCTTCAGTAGTCAACCCTCGTCCAATTGAGGAAGCTGAACTGTATCTGACTGTGAATGACAGAAATCAGAAGTAAGGACTTGAAGGAGATATATTCACTGGCGGAGAAGTCTTTCCTTTTCCTCTTTTTTCCCCGTGATTTATGATCCGACGAGAGGAGTAACATCCAAGGCAGCAACGGGTCAACACCGCTGCAGATAGTAAAAGAAGGAATGCGAAAATTGATACGCAGGGCGGTGTGGTTAGGCAAGGCAAGGCAGCTGAGATCGTGTAACCGTCTTGATGTGACGAGTCACATTGCGCGCAAACAATTAGTGTCGGACCGAATCGCTGCGGCGCAGCGACGACGACATCGGATGAAAATGTAATTAGGCACCTATATAGATTGGCTCTATGCCCTGATTAATATGAATCAGCCTTGATCACCTACCTGTAGCCATATGCACCCTTTTGAGTGCACCGTGGCTAGTAAGGTGACCATCGCGACAATTAGGCAAGGCCACTATGAGTTCACGATCAGCTAGTCAAGATCCCAGAGACCTCATGAAAAAGTGATGAGAACTGAAGCCTGTGTGATTCGACCAAACCGATTTTTGACAACCGAAAGTACATGTTCGCACGTGACCATTAAAACCAAGAGCGGTAACATGAGATCACGATGGCGCGGCGAGCAAATATGAAGATTTCACTCGAAACGAAGATCTGGGCGGCGAAGCAGGTGCTCCATCGTCGAAAGCCAAAGAAGGTGGTGGCTAGGGAGCTACTCGACAGGTTGTGTAGCTGTACAAGTCAAAAAATCAGCAAATGGATAAAGCACTACCAGGCGGGTAGGACACAGGATGTACCGACAGCGCGAACGCGAACCCGGGTGACGCAGCATTGCGTGAAGGACGGCGATCGAGGGATAAAGCCAGAGCTGGAGAAGCAGTTACATTGCCAGTTTCTAGCGGCGCGCGAAAAGGGTTATCCAATTACGGATAGGTAAGAAGCAACAAATCCCCGAAGACAAGTAGACGGGGCACGACACAGCGAAGAATGATGCAGAAGATGCACACAAAAAGAAAGAACAAAAAAAAACACAAATAAGAAATAAATATTGACAAGTAAAACACCAAAGCTAATGTGGCTTGCAGATGGTTGAGAATAAACGGAAAGCGTATTCTCGACGCCCAAGAGCCGGATCACACCTTCAAATTTACGACGGGGTGAGAGGAAGAACATGGTGTAGCGAAGGGTTACGCATAAGGAGAAGCCGGATCGGACGGAGCTGCAGCAGAGAATAATGATTTTTTTGGAGATGGCGCAAATCTTTCACCGCAAGAGGACGTTCGAGCTCTCGGAGAAGGGAAATGTCGATCAGTCCGGTATCTTCTACACGAACGAGAAATGGAGGATATTGGAGGCGAGGGGGAAGAGGAACTTCTGGATGCTGGACCATCCGCTGCCGGGATTCAAGTGTTCGATGGTGTTGTATGTCTCGGCGGACGGCAGATCGCGCGCCAAGCCAATGATCACCTTTAAGTCGGATCCGGCCCTGACGACGAAGACGCGGGAGGCGGAACAGGTTTGCTACTCTGAGGACGTCTGTGTGAGGTGGCATGAGAATGGGGGGCCGGCGGCGTACCCGGGGACGGGAAGCCACGGATACTGGTCCTGGTTTGCGCAAGCGGTCAGGAAGTTGAACACATGAAGATTGGTGTGCCCCGCAGGGACGACGGGCTATCTCCAACCGTTGGACGTGGCGGCGAATGGGATTTTTAAGACCAAGATTGCGATCTTGGAGGATGAGTGGATGGCGCAGCCGGGAAATCAAGCGGACTGGTTCGAGTGGAGGCATACGAAAGCCGATCGGAGGCTCCTGTTCGCGGGCTGGGTGACGACGTCATTTCTACAGATGCTGTCAGAGCGCCGGGAATATATACGGAGACAGAATCTGAACAAGGCAAGAATACGGAGTTGGAGAAGCTATGGAAGGAGAACAAGAGGTTACGAGCAGAGGTATCGAGTCATACGGCTGAGGTGTTTTTAATTCGAGGTTATATTGATTCATTGAAAGCAGATGTATTGCTTTATTTAGATCAATTTACGAAGAACAAGAAATAGTTAATTGAAGAGTTAGCGAGAGTCTTAGCATCCCCGCTTTTTCAAAGTGGAATAGGTATAACCTTAACACTATATAATGTTTTGTGTACATCTTCAAAGATGTTGATACGAACAGGCCTTATAAAAGATTGACTTTATCTGTTCCGGTCCATACGTAAATAAATGAGATTCATGAATGAACGTAGTCGACGGGTAAATGTGAGGCTATTCATAAATGGACTTAGTCCACTCGTTAATGCCCTAAAGTGGGTAGTATCCACCGCACAAATGCACACTTTTAATAGCTGATAATGGTTGATAATCCTTCTTTCTTCTATACTATACTACTTAACTAGTATTATAGTCATTATGACCTCGCCGTCGCCCCCCCAGATTGTCGATAACTTCCCTAGGGAGGTTAAAAACGAGTTTATGGATATGATCCAAGCTGAGAAGTACGAATGCAGAGAACGAATGTCGACTTATAAGTGGACTGAGATGCAGCTCTATTTGGATAATCCTGATCGGCCTGCACCAACCCAAGCAGACCGCAATATCAAGCACTTTGCTAAGGAAAGATATATGCTGGTTAATCGACGTCTCCATCGTAAGCCCGAAGGCAAATACACTGAACCTCGATATGCTGTACCCCCAAATGAGGTGTTCGAAGTGATCAAGAACGAGCATCTCAGATTACATCATATCGGGAGGGACAAGCTTTACTACGAGGTGTGCCAACGGTTCCATGGGATTAAGAAGGAGGAATGTGCTTGGATAGCATGGCATTGTCGGCATTGTACACTTAATCGTGTAAATCGGGTTAAACGTCCACTTCAGCCAATCGAGGTCTCTGAGGTATAGGAACGTGTACAAGTGGATCTTATTGACATGAGACATACCCCTGATGGGAGGTATGCTTGGATCTGTCATATAAAGGATCACTATAGCAAGTTTACCCAGCTCTATGCCTTAGAAAGCAAGCATGCGGACGGTATTGCGGACTGTTTAGTCCTTTTTATTCAAGCATTCTACCCTCCCAAGATCCTTCAGTGTGATAATGGCAAGGAGTTTAAAGGAGCGGTCTTGATTCTACTACGCAAATATGGGATTAAGCTTATTAATGGTGCACCTCGTACTCCTCAAACTCAGGGGCTAGTTGAACAAGCCAATGGGGTGGTAGAACAGAAGATTGCTGCATGGAAAGTGGATAATGGCAGTACTGCTTGGAAACCGGCATTACCTGAGATATGCATATCTATGAACAAGCAATATCACTCAGCTATTAGGGCTTGTCCATAGCAAGTAGTGTTCCTGGATAGGACTGCACCTATATGGTTGACAGCTGAGGAGCGTCGACTTGATCCCGGGGTTCTATGTGAAGATGGTTCAACCATTAATGAGCATACTTTGGGTATTACACCTGAAGCACTTGAAGCACCTGAAGCACCTGAAGCATCTTCTAATTTGTCTGGGTTACCCAGCGATTATCAAGCAGATCTCCAAGCCCAAGTTGAGAACGAAGAGGCAGCATATACCATGAGAAATAATCCTCTTCAAGGGATTACAGATCCAGTACTTCAGGGTGTACGTCTAGCAACTATTAAAAGTAAGGATTTAATGGTAGCTAAATATGCTAGGCAGCGGGAAATTGAAGAGTTTGAAGCAGGAGATATAGTCTCTTTAAACCTCCCTAGGGGTACTCGTACAAGCACCGATAATCGACGGGTGTTTGTTAAAGTACTGGCTATAGAGCATCCACATCGATATCGGATTCAAACTGAGTTCGGGGTTATAAAGATTCTGATTCCTACTAGGGAGCTAAATAGACTACCTGATTCAGTCATAAGAGGCATAGATATTCAGGGGCCTACAACAGAGGTGCTTCTAAGTACAGTAGCAAAGAAGGTATCAACATCCGAAAGGGTAATAATATCATGCAAATGTAAGGGATTATGTACTACTAAGAGATACAACTGCTGGAAGAACGAACGTAAATGCTCAGTTCACTATCATGCTGATAAGGATCATGACTATGGATGGCTAGCTAGCATGGCATTACGTACTGAGAAAGCACTAATATCGAAGGAGAATAGCAACAGTGAGGTGGTTAGAGAACCCAGGAAAAGTAAGCAGCAGCGAGCCAATACTGCAGGGGAGGTGCAGGATAAATAGTATTGGTATATAGACTGGTTGAGATATAAATTAAAAGTGTTTACATATGGACGTAGTCCATTTATGAATAGCCTCACATTTACCCGTCGACTACGTTCATTGGCCAATGGACTAGTCCAGTTGTAAATCTAGTCTATTGGCCAATGGACGTAGTCCATTCATGAATCAACAAATTTACGTACGGACCGGAACATATCTAACGTGCAACCCCACTTTATGAATCACCCCATTTAAATGTATCATTTTTGCGCCATATTACACTATGTACATTAAACCATTAATTAATCAACGCTCAACAATGGAAGCTCTCAATAAAGAGTCTAGAATTAATCTTGCGATCCAGGCGATTGAAAGCCGCGATAAATTAAGCTGCCGGCGGGCTGCGCGGATGTACAATGTGTCATATTCGACTTTGAACAGGAGACTAGCTGGCAAACCCACCTATAGCGACGACAACATAAGGCATCGTCGATTGACTCCATCCGAAGAGGATATCATAGTTCAATATGTACTTGATCTGGATGCAAGAGGGTTTCCCTCAACTCTTAATGCTGTGGCCGATATGGCTGATCATATCCTTGTCGCAAGGGGAGAAAGGCATGTCGGAAAGCACTGGGTTCAACGATTCGTAAAGCGACGTACTGAGTTTAAAGTACGTCGTACACGTGTTTATGACTTCCAGCGAGCCCTTAATGAAGATCCTAAGCTCATTACCAAGTGGTTTGAGCTTTATAGGAGCGTACGGGACGAATATGGGATTGTGGAGGCGGATACATGGAATTTCGACGAGACAGGATTTATGATGGGAATAATCCACTCGCATATGGTGGTGACAAGAGCGGATCGACAGGGCAGGGCTAAGAAGATTCAGCCCGGAGATCGAGAATGGGTGACGGCCATCATTGCCCCCAGTGCAACAGGGGAGGTGTGAAATCTAGATTTGAGGCTATTCGCAGTTTACTCCCGATTCCGACGGGATCTCCAGCTCCGCCGGAGGCTCCGACGAAGGCTAGCTTCGATTTAGACCCCTTTTTTGTGGATCTTTTGCTCCTGCTGTTGCCACTGAAATGAGGATATAAACCAGCTGTTTTTCATGTATTTCACTTCTTCAGGTAGATCAATATCAATGCATTTTCAGCTCAAAATCTCACAGGAGGTGATACCTCCATATATGTTGGTTAAGGGGGTTATTGTTTATGAGCCCTGGTTCAGTACGACGGGATGGCCAAATGGTTGGCCGATTAAGCCTACAGAGAATGGATGGACGAACAATTAGACTAGTGTTGATTGGATTAAACACTTCGATAAACATACTAAGGATCGTACGAAAGGGCAATGGCGGCTGCTAATCCTCGATGGCCATAAGAGTCATAACTCAGTTGAATTTCAAGATTACTGCCACGAACACCGAATCAAGGTCATCTCTTTGCCTCCGCATTCGTCTCATTTAACCCAGCCTGCAGATTTTGGACTGTTTAGTGCTCTAAAGCAGTCATATGGCATGCAGCTTGATGAGCTTATAGAGTCCAACATTACCCATATTGAGAAGTCCGACTTCTTTACTATGTTCCAGCTAGCTTTCAAGGCCGCGATCACTGCTAAGAATGCGAAAGCAGGATTCGAAGGTACTGGATTAGTCCCATTTAATCCTGATCAAGTCATTTCCAAGCTAGACATTCGTATCCGTACGCCATTACCTTCTTGTAGCTCATCCCCCCCATGGTCGTCGCACACCCCCCAGAACCCGAAGGAAGCATTAGCTCAAAGAGATCTTATTAAAGATCAGATTACCCGCCATCAGAGCAGCTCTCCTACGCCTCTTTTTCGGTCACTTGAAGCTCTGGCGAAGGCAACTGAGGCTATGGCCAATCAGGTGGTACTTTTGCATGCGGACAATAAACGACTACGACAGGCCAATCATGACCTAAGCAGACGTAGGAAAGCTCCTAGAATCGAATTGAAGCGAATAGAGGCATGTACGGCAGAGGAAGCAGAACAAATAATGGCCCGTAAGGACTTAGTTGCTGCAATTCAGGCTAATAATCGCCCCGGGGGGGAGAATCCTGAAGGAGATGGCCCAACTCAACCACGATGTAGCATGTGCCAGCGACCCGGGCATAATAAAAGAACTTGCCCAAATCGTTTCATAGACCCTGCTTTAGTTACTTCTACATAGATTTATTTAATTTAAATAGTTGTTGTGGTTTATTTATTAATTGTAGTGCAAAAGGGGTAAAAGTGATCCATTTAAATGGGGTGATCCATAAAGTGGGGTTATACGTTAATCGACCCAGCTTTAGTTACTTCTATATAGATTTACTTAATTTAAATGGTTGTTGTGGTTTAAATATATAAGAAATGTAATTAGCCGACTGAGCATTTCAATCACCAAGCCCTCTCTCTGATTGAGCATCTCGAGCTCAGATGAGCATATAAATAGTCGCTCAGATGCTCAGTTGGGGAGAGGTTAATCATACTGTCTCTTGATCTTATCTCAGTTGCTGACTCAGACGCGTTCGCACAGATCATCGGTAAAAATCATATTCAGGCGATCTCATTGGTGCAATCGTTCATATCGTTCGGGGCCCGCTTTTTCCGATGAATCTGTTGCGAAGCGTCTGAGAGAAAGTGGGGATTTCTTTTGTGCATTATTTTTTTTAATGAGATACCCTTTCAACTGGTAAGCTGAGGCAAGTGGAATCTGTTCAGAATCAGGAGGAGAATCTGATTCTGCAAATTTTAATGTATAAATCCTAAGCTATTGGTCATAGATACATCGTCAAAGTCAAAATTACCATTTCGCTCTCAGGTAAATTTTCAAGCCCATTTACCTTTCCAGCAAGAACTCAACAACCACTACACATATTCCAATTTATAAAGTATCGGGGAAGGTCGGACGGATCTGAGCATCTCTGTCATATATATATTATCATCGTCGGGGTGCGTTGTGGGTTGTTGTCGCGGTCGTCGCTTCACTGCCCTCAATCTCACCTACGCCACCATCCTTTGGCCACTAGAATACATCTCTCAACACCTCCCACACATGTATTTGTGACTGTAGTCATCTGCGAATAGTCGTATATTTCGGTTAATCCGTTCGGAAATCTTGAAGTTGACCGGCTCGAAGTGAGGACGCGTAGTTCCCTGCGGAGGTAACATTTCGATTCGAACGATTTCCAACGATTTTTGCCAGCAGGACGTGTAGAATTCGCTGCACCCAGAGGAAATACTTCATTCCGAACGATTGTCAACGACTGCATCGATTATTAACGATTTTCGAAGTAAAAGGGTATAATAATCGTCTTATGCCGGCAGGAAATTCCTTAATACGAATGATTGTCAACGATTCGTAGCGATTTCTGTAATAGGGACATTAGAAAAGCTGTCAGATCGGTTGGAAATACCTTGATCCGAACGATTGTCAACGATTATCAACGACTACCAATGATTATTAGTAAGATTCTAGGTAAAGGATGGTCCGTTGGAGGGAATCGCAGAAGAGCAAGGGGGATAAGAGAAGAAAGGGGAACAAGAGACTCGTTAATCATGATGCCAATATCATGGCATGGCTCGAGAATGGTTCGTATGAACGTATTGAACAGTGTAAAATCGATCTGTTGTCACCGATCATTGAAGAGGCATCTCAAGAAAAGTATATCCCGAAGCAGTTTGAGATCCTAGGAGCATGCTTGCGGAACATCCTAGCTATCACAGCTCCGGGTCAAAACCAAAGTCCTCGTGCAGAGCAGGTGCAAGTACTTTGCCGATTGATATTCGGAAAGAGTGATACTCTCCTCATTGCCAGAACAGGGTTTGGAAAGAGCTTGATCTTCCAATCGTACTCCATTCTTACCAACAAGACTACTTTGCAGCTTATCCCGCTTAACAAGCTTGGGGAGGAGCAGTTTGAAGAGATCCGACGATTGAAGTACCCTCGTCCTTGTCTTCTAACATCCGAATCGACGGAGAGAGACCGAGACCTACTAAGTCGGGTTGCAGCAGGCTCATTCTCTCATGTTCTCCTTAGTCCTGAACAGGCAGCGTCTAAGGAGTTCCGTAGAGCAATGAAGCAACCTGGATTTTATAATAAGATTGGGCTAATCGGGATCGACGAATGCCATCTTACCAAGCAATGGAGGGACTTCCGGGCCCATTTTGCCTCCATCTGCGAACTTCGACATGCTTTATCGACCGATGTTGTATGGTTTGGCTATACTGCAACTCTGGACAGTGAAGCGGAGAACTTCGTATTAAAGAATGCTGGATTTCGGTCGCTTGGGCCTGATTTAGGCCAGACAGAGGTTATCCGCACGTCAATCGACCGCCCCGACATATATTTGTCGGTTCACGCCATCCCACGAGGTAAATTAGGAGAGTATTCTTCTCTGTACTTCATTCTTGATCAAGCCGTAACGGAGAACAGAGCTACACCGCAAAGCATTCCCAAGACAATCGTATTTGTCGATGAACGAACCCAAGTTGATCAAGCCGCTGCTTATATTCGTAATATGCTCGTTACGAAGACGGATGCACTTCCGGACCCCCATCGATTCGACCATCAAAGGGATGGCATACGTGTCGATTCAGTAATCCAGACGTTTACATCGCGTGTTGCTCAGTATGATAAGGATCAACGATATACTGAATACAGTAAGGATTCCTCAAGCATACGGATCATGGTCGCCACAACAGCCTTGGCTATAGGTGTCAATATCCCGGATATTGCACGAGTTGTAATCTGGAAGTTCCCTATTGGTAAAGAGACTTCGGAATTATGGCAGCGAGTTGGGCGAGGGGGTCATGGAGAAGGGCAAAGAAGCGTAGCTTATATATTTCTTCCATATTGGGTGTTCGAATCGGAGGGTACAGACCCAAAGGAGAAACCTGTGTCCTCAGAGCCAGCCTCAGTTGTAACTCAGGTAGTACCCCAAGCTAAGAGGAACAGATCCGTAATATGCTACCTGCGATCGTACTTTCTCTCAAGCTAGCAGTAGGTTGCGAGAAGTGACCACTATTGATAGCATCGTTGATACCACTCCTGGTGATGTAAGTGATGCAGAGAGTATAAGTTCTCAGGTATCCAATATAAGTATAGAGGATGAGACTCCTATCATATCACCTAAACTTCCAGCATGGACGAAGCAGGACGAAGCAGGAACGCGCTATGCGTGAAAAGCTGCCCAAGGCCTGGTGGGAATTAGCCAATGGATAATGCAAGCGTATAGCGCTTCTGAAGCACTTGGGAGAAGCGAACATCCCGGAGGATCTTCGCTCTACATAGAGAACTGTTGCAATGGATGCGATGCATCATTCCTCCTGATTTTAACTGAACCACCGGCAGCACCCCCGGTGTTGAAGGCTCCTAGGGCTGGTACAAATGCGGCAACTGCATTAACACATATTGATCGTTAGGCTGTTGAATGTGCGAACAATACCCCTGACCACCCCCATCGACGGGTCCCTCTTCCGGCCTCAAAATGGATGTCAACGCTTCAAGAAGAAGGGTTAGAGGTCTTTCAGCAACCCCAAGTCGACCGGCTAAGCGTTCAAGAATCCCCTTGGGGGAACTTCCTGCAAATACACAGAGCTCACATGCCTTCCTAACGAGTACTCCTACTCGAAGCGGTCGTATCCCCAAAAAAAAACAACTAAATGACTGGAAATATATTCCGATACCAATAATTGATGGGATTATCCTTTTTCCGAACGATTGTCATCGATTACCATCGATTGCCCTTTGTACTAGGCAAACCTCAGCTTTCAATGTAATAAACAATAAGAAAATTTTGATAAATACCAACCTCTCTGTTGAGCGAATTTTGATATAGTCGTCCTTAAGCGAACGATTTCCAATGATTGGGCCAATGAGAGGTAAGTATGTCGTGTAACAATAGAAAAAGAAAGAAGAATAGAGCGAACCGAGGCTGGGATAGTGAATTCACAGAATTGATCGATTATAAACGATTGCCATCGATTTCTCATCCTTCCTTTTTTGATCTTCAGTACAACCACGAATACGAACACAAGCACAAGCACCAGCAGCAACAACAACAGCAACAATGCCGCCCCGCCCCTGCCCTCCCAACAACCCTCTTTGCGAGGATGAAATTCTCCGCTTTGCGCGTGGCTTTGTCCGCTACGCAATGAGATCTCCTACCGTTCGGTAAGTTGTGAAATTGTGACTTTTTCTCACCTTCAATATTTTTTTGTATATGCAAGATGCAACTGAATATATATGCTAATGGGAACTTGTAGTGTGTTTGTGCCTCACCGCCCCCGCCCTCGCCGTCCTGTGGGCCCACGGGGTCCTGTTCCTGTCGCTGCCCCCGCTCCTTCTCCTTCTCCTGCCCCTCCTCTCGCGGGAGAAGGAGAGGACAAAGAAGAAGAAGAAGAAAGAAGAAGAGAAGAAGAAAGAAGAAGAGAAGAAGAAAGAAGAAGAGAAGAAGAAAGAAGAAGAGAAGAAGAAAGAAGAAGAAGAGAGGAGGAGGAGAGTGATGATGGGGTGGATTTGGGGGGGGGGGGGGTGGGGGGTGATGATGATGGTGTTGGGGAAGATCCGTTCAGTGAGGCGGATGGTGAGGGAGCAGCAGTGGTGCCGTAAGTTAATCCTTCCTTGAGTCTATCCGACTTTCTCTGTCTTAGTATTTGCTAATACGTATAGTGGTCCCTCTGGTGCTGGTGGTGGTGCTGGTGGGATGACGTTGGCGGAGTTGGGCCAGGCGCAGGTGGCCGACCAACCTCGTTTGCCCTGGGGCTGGTCACCCCAGGAAAGACAGGCTGGTCCATACCAGCAAACTGTTGGGGGGAAGTGGTGGTCGCGGACCGTGGAGGAATTGGAGGCAATGCGGCCTCAGCAACGTCGCCAGTTCGACCATATTGGTCGGATTATGGAGTCTGAGTTGGGTCGGCAGGTGCTGGGGGAAGATCGTTGTGCCCTTTGCCAGGCCGAGAACTGGGAATGCTGGGTCTACTCTTCAGAGGGGGCCAAGCAGATGAGTAAGCCTGGGTCGACTTGCGCCAGGTGTCGAACCCACCCTAGAAAGGGTGGTTGCAGTGTTGCAGCACCTCGAGCCAAGCGACGCTCGCCCTCGCCGCGCCCGCCGTTCCGCAATTTGGCTCCTGGTAGTGGACCGGGAGCGTCTGGCTCAGCAATCGCGGTCTGATCTGGATCTTTTGTTTTTGCGCTACTTCACAGGGAAGGTTTCGACCAGTCACCGATCAAAGAAGTAGGCCGTAGGCCGAAAAATGGTCAATGATCTGTTCGGGCCCAGTTGTAAGCATCAATTCCGAGAGCTCTCTGGATCTGGGATGGACCCGCTGTCTTGGCTCTGCTTCACGGGTAAGCTTCGATCAGTCTTCGATACTTAATTAGGCCGTAGGCCGAACAGGGGCGAATATTCTGTGAGGGCCCAACCGTAAGTATCCTCGATATGGTATGTACGTAGTTTTTTTGACCTTGACCATGGCTCCGGTGTGTGTTGGGTGCGGCGTTCGGGGAATGCTGTGCCTGGAAATACCAAGAACATCCTTGCCGTCCTTCATACAATGATCCTTTTATGCCTCTTCTCCGTTGTGATTGTGATTATCTGAGTTGTAGTGTTGTCCAAAATCGTAGTTGTTGACAGTTGTGGTGGTCTCAAAAATGACATGATGTTAAAAATCCTCGAGGCGCTAATGAAGAAATCGAGCATCTGTGTGATCCTATTGGTTCAATCGTTCACAATCGTTCCCATTGTTATATCGTTTCTCGGTTGAGATGATACGGTTGACATTAGGGTTCGTTCCGGCACTAATGGAGAAGCGGAGTGCTCTCAGATTCCGATTGGTGCAATCGTTCACAATCGTTCCTATTTAGGTATAGGTGCAGAACCTTATGAGAGTTCTCCCCTTGAACGGATCATTGATTAATGAAGCGCAACATCACGACAGATATTAACCTCAGGACTGTTTTTTGCCATAAGGAGCGCATTCCAGAGGCTGATGTCATGCTCCTGTACTGGTTCGGTCGGATTGAGAGATGAAGTTGATTTGTTGCCAGAGGGATATGAAGCCACTTGGAACCCAGAAGTAGCACGTAAGGACGCGGCCTGATTCACCGTACTCTTATCTAGGAGATGTGAAGCCAATTGGAACCAGAAAGCCTCCGAGCGATCTCATTGGTGCAATCGTTGGTAATCGTTCAAAATCGTTCTCATTTAGGCTTAGACACAAAACCTTATATGGGTGCTCTCCTGAAATGATTTTTCTTTCCGACTTATAAGCCAACTTTTATTGTAGCTACAGATTGATAGCATCCAATCTCTCTTGAGTAATTGGCAGTGTTGCATTATCTACCAAGTCTATCCTTTCGTCTATACTACTATTAGATTCGTTTACTGTTACCTCCAGGTCGCTAGGATGGAAAGAATATGTCGACGGATTTCCTCCGGGCCTGAGAACATGCAGTGTGTTGAACTGATCTACCTTCTCCTCCAGTACAGCCATACCATCCGTCCATAAATCCGGAGATTCATATTGCTTCGGTACGAGCTGTAGCTCAACATCAGGCCTTGCGCGACCAAGGGTGTCACTCCACATCTTAATCCCCAGATAGAACATATCATTAGAAGCATCAGCACCTGTATGCTCTCCAGGGTTGGCCTCCCCGAATTCATACTCCATCCTATTTCGTAGCTCCCTGATTCATGTATTTGACAAACAAACACGTTCAAAGATGGCCTTCGTGTCATGAGTAGAGTTCTTATAGCATTTCATCTCGATCTAGCAACTACAATTCAGATGCTCAAGACTTAGGTCGGTAGGCTTGAAGGTATTGGGTCTACCTTGCCAATTAACTAAGCCAGAGGCTAGGATGGCACGTTGTAGCTCGGATGTATTAATATCAGTAAGGTTCCAGCGGTAGAATAACATTTCGTAGCCATAGTTGGTCTGACCTGCACCGAAGAAGGTGACGATCAAAGGATCAACTAAACGACGAAGGAAGCCATAATCTCCGGACTTGAAAACATGCCGAACAGATAGAAACAGCTCAACCTCGTGTAGCATTCGACACATCGTTCGGAATTCATAGTCGGAATGGCCCTTACCATACCAGGCATCCAGAGTAAACGCAGCTGTACGAACATCCTCAACAAGTGCGTTAAACTCAGTAGGCTCTAGCTGGCGAAACTTCTCTCCGATAAACTCCCGACGTATGTCTCTGGATGTTGTATGATAATCTGCAGGAGGATAGTCTCTCTTCTGCATGGCCGAGTAGAACAGGGTTAATACGCGTGCAGTAAAGCCCTGTGCAAGAACAGGAGTCATAAAATGGTATTAAGTATTGTCGCGGGACCCAGGCGTACGGCCGGTGGCAATCATATCAGCTAGCAACGTATGAACAGAGGATTCCTCTTCTTGTGTCGACCAATGCGTACAGATGATGGCATTGAGCAGGTTCAGCTGTATATGAAACCACGACGGGACACCGAGCATCCACTTACGTCGATCATATGGTCGCTCGGCATATGCTTGGGCTGCCTTGACAGCACGGATATGGTGTGCAGTAAGTTGATCATCGTGTACTAGCCATAGTCGCTTCCCAAAGTCATCCTCGTCTTGACTTTGCGGATTCTCGGCTGCCTTGAGACCAAGCTGTGAAAGGAATATGTTCTTATGAACCTGATATGTGCCTTCAATGGTTCCCTTGTTCTCTGGGATAGCACCAAACTTCCAGAATGCAGTCTTATGTGCCTTGAGTCGGTCGATTCATAGCTTTAGCACTCTTCTCTTGAAAGATTTCCTTGGTACTTTCGGGTGTACTCGTCGAATGGCATCTGAGATATGACTTCTGAAGATCTCATCGGCATGTATGTCTTCCATGATGCCTACCACATCGCAGATATCGTCTATATGCAGCCCTTTAGTAGGATTATGCATATTTTGTTTAAGCCCACCTAGGAGGATCTCGGGGCAGATAAAAAGACAAGCTGTAGTCATATTCTGCATATGAGCAGTATGACCCAGCTGTTCGTCGCGTTTAGTCTCTTTGAAGTTGATATTATCGTATACAATAACGGCTTGATTATTGGAAGCAAGTCCCTTGAGATCACTCTAGGGGAAAGTCAGCTGAGCTCTACCTCCACCTTACTATAATCGTTAGCAGTCAATGACAATCGTTCGGAATACCGTATTGAGAGAACCCGCTTCTCCTTATTCTCTTACTAATCGTTGGCAGTCGATGGCAATCGTTCGGAATAAAGTATTGCCACTGCTTCAAGAGTAATTATTGCTTTTTTATCCCCTCCAGTCTTTCATAATGGTTGATAATCGTTCGGAATAAGGTAGGGCTGGGGGGACTTATATAAATAAGAAGGGATATCACTTACTTTGGACTTGATGGTTATCTTCTCAAGGAACTTGCTGGTTGTATGGTAGCTATGACATATACTTAATCCTGCTAATACTTCAAGAGCTCTCCGTTTAACGCCTGAATCCAGAAGTTAAACATCAAGCATAACAGGAAAGAAGTTCGATCGTATTTTGGCACGGGAATGGCAGATCATACTAGTTATCATGTAGAGGCATCTGCGGTTCTGAGCCGTGGCGTTCGAGGACCACTGTAGCTGGATTGGCCTGCTCTTGTGTTCAATAGTAAGTCCAGCAAGGTGTTGGACCATACAGGAGCAAACGTTTCAATGACGGAAGTAGTGGTGCAGAAATCAAGTGATTCTACATCCATATCAGATTGTAACTTCCCAATCAAAGGCTGATCCATCAGAGTATCAAGTTCTCTTCGAAAGACTGCGACGGAGGGTTGACCTAGAGCAACATCCAAAGCTTGTACTCGTTGTTTATGAGTACGATACCTTCGATGGTCAAGAAGAATCCTTTTACCACTAAGTGTTGTTGGCTGAGTCCATACCTCAATAAAGGTCTCAAAGCTCCATTCGACTTCTGCAAGAGCTTCAATCATTCTTTGCAAGCGCGCTTGGATTGATTTTCTCTGCGGTATATTGGGTAGAAGATTATGATCTTCCTCCTGATTCTTGTCCCTCTCTCCGTCGCTGTCCTGTATATTATCCCTAGTATATATATCATCGGAGTATGCTAACTGATGGGGTACTGTAGGCTGACTCTCAAGCTGAGCAGTTCGATTCGGACTCGAAAGGAGGGGGGTTCTAGAGTAGGTCGAGAGAGGACTGGAAGGGTTAACTTCCGCTGGATAAGATGATGACATAGTAGGGTTTTTGGAACTTGTGGCTAGTACAGGTTGTAGAGGAAGTAAAGGCTTTCGAATGGTATAATCGGCTTCATGAAAGGGTATAGTTGAAGGATATAAGTATATTGTCGCAACAGAGGTGTCAAAAATATCGATTTTCAGCTATTGCGATAGTAAAACCTCCCAGAATCCCTCAGACTCTATTCCATGAAGTCGGAATGTGCCCCCCTATTGGTCAAAAACTTGCTAGTGAAGCCCGAAGGGCTCTTTATCCGCTTATTATGAACGATTGTCAACGATTATACCCGAAGGAGCTAAGATTCTCTAATTCTTGATAAAATAGAGTCTGAGTAAGCAACTGAGATAACGTAAGCTAGTGGCATCTACCAACATCACATGAGATTGTTGACCAATGACTTTCTAGGGGGTTCTTGTCCCTGATACATTCGATTTATCGACATCTACTATGATATCAATGCCAATGCAGAGACTTTGAACCTACTCCCTATTAATATCTGTATACCAAACATAAAGTCAACCCGTATCTGGAATTTTGCATCCGAATGTAGGACTATCGGCCAAATTGACTTGGAACCAACGATCGCGGACATCAAGATTGAAAAACTTAGAAGAGTTTAAGAAAAATTTGCGTAAACTTTGGCTTCGTTTAGGAATCGAAGTTGGCATTGATATCAATATCACAATATCCTGGAAACCCGATGGACGTAAGGTTAAAGAGAGCATAAACTCTCGTTCGGCTACATTACCCTTAGAGAACTTGGACTCTGGCTAATCAAACGTTGTTGAACGAGTTTCACGCTCCTCGAAAAAGTTCCAATTCAAGCATCCGCGCTGTATTCTCGTCCATTATGTTGTTGGTAGCAAGCGAAGGGACCGTTTGTAGGTGTCATTTTTGGGAGGGAGTAATAATTGGATAGAGGAAGCTTTTGTTGTATAGTTGGTGAAGATGGAAGATGAAACGGTAGAAATCGCATCTTCCTCTGAGATATATTGACTGGGCAATATTTATTAATAGATATGGTTTTCAGCGATCTGTACGGTTGATTTGAATGGTATAATTAGTAGACAGTAACTTATGAGAAAATGGCAGTTGAAACGCATGCGATTGAATCTATCTGAAGAACTAATTACAGTGAAAATCATACCGGGATAAGTCTGGAACCCATGACGGCAGGCCAATTTGAGTTTTGGGGAAGGAGTTCAGGGAAAGAACAAATATATGCCCTTGTCTTAGGATCGAAGAGGTAACAGATATATATACCTCTTGGTATGATTTGTTGTAGTCTGGTTGGACCTCGAATTTCTCTAATTGGTCTCTGTAATTGATCTCTGTCTGCTGCTAGACCTAAAATCCCATATATTTAGTCTCGGGTATCTGACGCCTGTAGGCTGAATATTGCTATGTTCGGGAGTCGGGTCGCCGCCAAGTATGTTGCTCGAAGTAACACTAGCAACGGATATGGACTGTACCTTTGAGTATCCCACATGGCAAGCTGAAGATTCGGGCGCCAATCAAATGACGCCATGGCTACTGATCTTTGATATGCTGTTGAAGTAAATACAGCTCCCTCTAACATCCCCATCTCCTGAAATACAAACGCCAAGGCTTTAAATGCGTTGAGAGCAGCTGCGCAGGAGTGTCTGCTGAGGCGTTTGGTCCCACAGGCGAAACCTGCTTTTCGAGCTAGTGATATTTCTTGCAGAACCCAAGTTCGGCCCCACCATGGACGTTCGAACTGATCAGCTATCCCCTCCACCGGAAATAGACAATCACCTCCATGAGAGCCACTGATACTATAAAATAGTTCGCTTAAGATTCCCATTATAAAATACTTGTCAGGCTCAGTACTGTTTCCCGCGCAATGTTCTGGAAAGTCCACCTCGTCATAAAATTGGACAGAGGTGTTCAGCATACCGAACACAACACCTAATACCAACGCTTCTGGAGTTTCTCATTTCATGATCTGCGCCCTGGCCGGAGATGGCGTCCCATGATGACTACGCAATTGGGTGGGTTTGTGCACTGCCTATAAAGGTCGCCGCAGCCAAAGCAACGCTTGATCGCGTCAATGAGAATCTACCTCCATATCAGAACTCAGACGATAACAATAACTACATTCTGGGGAGTGTTCAAGGCCACAATGTCGTTGTGGCATATCCAAATTCCGGGGTGTATGGTAAAACGTCGGTGGCCGACGTGGCCACACAGTTGCACGCAAGCTACACATCTGTCCGGTTCAATCTCATGGTCGGCATTGCGGGAGGAGTGCCCGATACGAAGGAGGATATTCGTCTTGGTGATGTTGTTGTCAGCAAGTCGACAGCTGTCAAGCCGGGTGTCGTCCAGTATGACATGAATGGGGAGCGAACAGAAGATCAGTTTGTTCGCGGCAGAGCGTTAGATCAGCCAACACCACTGCTTCTCACAGCTATGGGGAAAGCCGAGACAGCCGCCATTTTTGATGAAAGTAAGATGCCCCAGTACATCTCCGAGATCGTGCAGAAAGACCCCGTCACCTTTGCCCACCTTGGCCCAGAGCAAGACGTCCTCTTTGAACCGAATTATGATCATGCAACCATCGAATCCGAAGAAAGTGGATGCAGTCATTGCGGCCCGGACAGGATCCGATCCCGGCAGCCTCGGGAGATACAGGACCCCATATTTCATTATGGCCTGATTGCCTCCAGCCATCATTTGACGCTCCACGGAGCGACCCGGGACAAGTTCGCACACAAGCATGGCATTCTCTGTTTCGAGACGGAGGCAACCGGGCTGAGAAATGCCGCCCAGTACCTGGTTATCCGAGGAATTTGCGACTACGCAGATTCGCACAGGTCCGAGCTTTGGCACGCCTACGCCGCAGCGGCTGCCGCAGCGTATGCAAAAGAGGTCCTCTCTTTCCTACCCACGCTGTTCAAGACGATACCTCTGGCCACAAACTCCTATGCCGAGGCCGCGCCCGTTCTTGACGCTTTGCTTCTAACAAGACCCGAGGTTGATCGAAAGTCCCTTATTGCATTGAAAGGGCGCAGGGTTGACGGCACTTGCGAATGGCTCACACAGCATCCCCATTATCAAGAGTGGCTGGCAGATGCGAACCACTCACTCCTCTGGATCTCAGGTGGCCCTAGAAAAGAGAAGACCATGCTGGCGATTTATATCACCGAGGTACTACAACCAGTGGTTGACACCGGCGACAATATTCTCCTCTACTACTTCTGCAGTAACCGCGACAAGAATCGGAACACCGCATTGACCATCATGAGAGGCATCCTGCATCAATGGATCGACCTCCATCCGCATCTGGCCAAAGACATCAAGAACTCCTTCGAGGGGACGGAAACAACCAAATATACCATTTCCAGTTTTGTCTCGTTGTGGAGGGTTTTCCTGACCCTACTTCAGCAGAGTACATCTTCCCAGGTAGTCTGTGTTCTGGACGGTCTGGATGAATGCGAAAAGGAATCACTCAAGCAGCTTCTAGATGCCGTTGGAAGTACTTGTCGAAGTCTGGGGAAATGGCAAGGCCACGACTGAAGCTCATTATCCTCTCCCGACCTCAGCCGGCCTTTTTGGAGACCAAACTCGGCCAATATCAGCAGATCCAGCTGGACGCCTCCGACACAGAAATTTCGCATGATGTGGAGAGATACATCTTCGCCAAAGTTGCCGAACTGGCATCCGAGCAAAACCTTTCCGAAGAGATAGTCGCGCAGATTCAGCAGACCTTGCTGACTGGCGCTGATGGGACCTTTCTATGGGTTGGATTCGTTGTCAATGAGCTTCAAGGCAGGAGTTGGAGCAAAATCGATGAAGTTCTCCGCCATATTCCTAAAGGCATGGGTGGGATTTATCAGCAGCTTCTTCAGTAGATCAGCGACAAGGAAGCATTGGTTCCCATTCTTCAATGGGTCGTTCTCGCTTCCCGACCCCTCACACTGGAAGAATTGACCGTGGCCGCAGGGATCAAGACAGCTGGTACTCTTCCAGCAACGAAAGTGACCAAGAATCGACTCAGGTTCGGGGGGTTGCTCGTGAAGGTCGAAGGAGATGTCGTCAACCTGGTTCACGAATCGGCGAAGGAGTTCTTTCAGAGCGATCAAGTCAACATCAAAGGGATCAACATGTTCCATATGAGCCAGGACACCCACAGGGCTCTCATGCAGACCTGTTTAACACACGTCGAACGCGGACATGGAAATCGCGGAAGGATTCACGAAATGGCTAGCCACGATCCCTTCTTATCTTATGCCATCCAGTACTGGCCGGTGCATTTCCACCACGCCATACATGTGATCGATGCACCTTCCGAGTTCTCACGTCCATTCTTCCGAGTCAACTCTCCGATCCGGGAGGAATGGTGGAAAGTCTACTGGGAGCAGGAGAAGAACGGCGGAAGCCCGCCCTCCTTCACACTCTTGCATCTCGCGGCATACTTTGGCAACGTACCCTGGGCCAAGTTGTTGACCAGCAAGCATGCCCGCCTCATTTCACGAAAGGACAACTATGGCCGGACGCCGCTGTCCTGGGCCGTCAACCAGGGTCATCGAGAAATGGTGGAACTGCTGCTTGGCCATGGTGCGCTTGTCAATTTCAAAGATTGAAGCATGTTGACGGCACACCATATGGCGGCCACCGGACAGCACAGGGATGTCGTGTCTGTGCTGCTCGAACACGGCGCCCGTCTCGAGGCTAAGGGGGAGCATGGTGACATGGACACGCCGTTGATGCGAGCAATTCTGTCGAATTCAAGAGAAATGACACAGGAATTACTTGAACACGGAGCTCGTGTGGACAAATTGCCAGCTCTTCTGGGAGTTGCTTCCCTGATGGGGCCTACGGACCCGGTGGACGAGCGGGTGAAAGAGCTACTTGGGCTTCAGGAGCTGGTTTTTCTCGCACGATTCAAGCGTTCGTCGCGATTTATCGATCTAGTCATGAAAGGGCTAGCCTTTCCCTCCGCTTTCCCCTCGTTCTCGAATTGATGTCCCTTTATCTCAAGTTTGTGACGTTGAACCGCTGGGACAGTCTGTCTGTACTACAGGAACTTGTCCAGGAGAACAAAACGGACGAACTGCGAGAATGGGCGAAACTGTACCATGTGTTCTTCTTGGGGCTGGTTGTCGCCAGGAATCCGAAGAGACTGAAGGCCATGGGCGACCTGTCGACGCAGATCTTGCAGAAGGTCGCGCCCAGAGGTCTTCAGGCACTGTTGGCCATCACAGTCTTCACCGGTATGGAAACGAAACTCGCGACTATCCGACACGGATGGAGAGATGGGGCTGCCATCACAGCTGCCGCAATTTCAGATTGGGCCGCCATCGCCTATGACAGGGACGCCTTGGAATTCTTCCACTTCTGTATTCGCGAGTTTTTGAGCGACTTTGATGGCTGTGTTCGAAATGGGAATCGGGAAGATAACGTACTTCGGACGACCCTACTCATGACGGGCCACTTCGCCATGATCGACAAACAGGAACCAGGGCCGATCTGGAACCTCCCATATCGCTACGTTTCCCATAGCAATATGGGAGTCCTATATGGATATGGGAGCCTCTGTACGCGTATGGGAGAAACATTTAATTTTAATATTCCGATATACATATGGTAAGACCTCTTTTACACGAAGGATCTCGCCGCCACCAACCTCGCTGGCGCTACTTCGCTTGGGCCACTTTTATCCCTTGTTTCAAATACTTTATGATATATGATCATTATGACCATAAATAGGTTTCCTGTAGTCAGGAATCAGTTCGTAGGATTGATACGACAGCAAGGGGAGAGGGCCTAGAGGTATAGGCCGGAGCAAGCAAGAATACTTCCACTTAGTGTATTTGTACTTGAAATCTCCACTCTTAACTGAATCAACATTGATATCTATTCTTATCTTGGATGGCTTCACTATTCCCCAATTAGGAAATCATGATGTGGTATGTACATATGTATATATATAGGCCGCTAATCTCCCATAGCTATATAGGAGACTGACCTTCCCGTAGCAATACGGGAAGGTCCCTATATCAATATGGGAATCTGCGTAGTCATATAGGATAGAGTGAAGCCATTTGGGATATCCCATATAGCTACACCTCCCATATTGCTAAAGGAAACGAAGCGATTTGGGAGGTTCCAGATCGAATATATCTCCCGGGTCGTCGCGGACTTCTTCGAAGGATACATCGGCAGCAGTTACGAGGTTGAATTGTCCAGCGATGCGAATCAGACATGCGCAAATGAGCTATTTGTCATCAGCGAAAGTCGCGACTCTGCCAGATTACGTCTCTTTCTGACCACTATTTTCCAGTTCGCCTAGCAGACCCATGAGAAAGGACAGGACCACTTTCTCAACGTACCCTCGGCAGCATGCTTGATTCTCTGCCAGGAGAATGTCATCGCTCACCGGTGGCTGATTAGTGAGGCCATCCCGGAGGAAATAGGGGCGTTGATAGTGAAGGAACTTCCGGGATCGCTACAAAAGCGCGCTTGCAAGACTTTGGTGGAGTGCCTGATCATTGGGAAGCAGTATGGTTTGACATTACCTAGGGGCGTACCGAGACAAAGAGTGGAACAGCATCTGCAGTCCTTGCTAGGAGTCGGATATATAATGAATCGCATTCTTAATTCATAAAGTATTATATAATATTTCCATTTCAAAAGAAGCAGAGCTAAATGACATGGAAAATTTGAGCTTGTATTAATACAGTAATAATATTTATATATTGTTTTTAAAATTAATTTTAAAATAATAATTAAGATATATTTAAATATATTTTTAATTAATTATTTATAAATATAAATAACTTATACAAATTCATCAAATTATAATTTAAACTGTAAGTTATAGAATTATTTATAATTCTAAACTTTTAAAACAAAAAGAAGCTAAATATGTTTCATAAACGAGCTAATTATATTTCTAGATTATACAAGTATATATATCGCTCGTCTGAGCGATCGAGGTGCAAGGCAACCATTTATCTCTGGTACAGCTGCGTCGTAGTTGTCGCATCGAAAGAGACATGACCTAGAGCTCTGCCTATTTGAATTGTCACTAGATGGCGGCCTTCCGTATCCAAGAGCTTGACGGTACCGTCCTCCGACGCCGATACAAGCCGGCGGCCATCGGGCAGCATGGGAGCTAGTTCCTGTTGGAGCTATGGATGAAGATTATGAGGGGGGAAAAGGAAAGAGAGGACACAAGGAATTTGAGGTGGGCGAGGAAAGCTAATGCACAAAGATACCATGTGACTGCGGGGCAACTGTGGGGCAGCTATCGTTACAACTCCCTCCATCACAGGGAGCAGCTACTGCAGGATGTCATCAGTTCATGAGACACGACGTGGTGTTTGGCATTCGTGGCTTCAGAGAAGCGCACATACCCCTTCGAGAAGTCTGCCAGAAAGAAGGAGAGGTGATTTGCACTTTCGGGGCTGTGTGCCACTGGAAAGCAAGACGGCAATATCCAAGAAACAGATCTCTTCGTCAATCTCGGGTTTAAAATACTTAAAGAAATCCACACTAGGAGAAGAGATGGGAAAACAGATTTCAAGTTCCTTTGCGGATGATGCCATTGGGTACAGGCAGTTATAATAAGTATCAGCCATTGCTAGCAGCAATCAGATCATATGCTTCTCTTCACTATCATACAGTCAGCGTTTGGAAGCTCATCTCAGTAGCCAGAAGCTCCATACTCGGCATATATACATAAGTCAAAGAGACGAGCAAGTAAGATTTGCGTGAGCATAGTCGAAGGCATCCAGATACCCTATCAACTGGACCACAGCGGCGCATACCACCAGGATGTGAAAGATCGAATGGGAGCCCCATAGGTCGAATGTGCCAGGATATCGACTTTCGGGAAACCTGGTCTTCAGAACCATATGCGTTAGGGTCAGTTTCTCTCGTGTGCGAAATTGGGAGACTTACTACATAAAACGAAGTCCCAGATAGAAGGCAGCCTGCTTTTGCCAGAGTATAGGGAAAAGCTTTTCTCATCATCTGCGATATGCCGAATACATTCAATCCATGGATCAAGGGCGCAACACTGGACAAGCCAGTCGCCACGAACATCAATGCTCGGAAGAGGCGATACTTTGAGCCCTGAAACTTGGGATGCATTGTCATGAAGATTGTCAACGTCCCGCAAACTCCAATCTATCAACCGGGGAAAGAGGAGTGTTAGGCTCAAGTACTAGGTCTAAGATGAGGAAAAACAAAATTGCATATGGAGATTAACTAACCAAAGACCAGTAGATATTACGTGGCAAAGGTTCACACCAGAAAACCATATATATTCCCAAGACAAGGTCGCCCAGTATGAAGATCACCACACCCAGCATGTCCAGTCGCAGGCAGAAATGTTCCACGTGTTGGGAGTGGTTCATCAAGGTATGATACGTCGCCGACAAGGACAGGCATACGACGGCCGTCAACATGAAGATGGAGAAAGCAATAAAATCGGCGCCAGTGACCCCGGAGTATCTGCTGGTAAGGTACTGCTTGATATACCACTCGCCGAACAGGAAGAAAACAGCCGGGATGAAGTGAGAATAGATGTTTACCGACTCATTGTGAATATACAACCAACTGCAGAACGAAGTGTGAGCCGAGCCTGAGATAGGCCGATAGCCATGAAGAATCCACTGGTTGGATTCACGTCGGAACCATTCTGGCATCTCATCGAACGAGAGAAGAGCTGGGCGTCCTGCTCTGCCGACCTTGGATGCGGTGTCGCTGATGAATTCCATTTCCCACCCTTTGTGCGCTTCTGGCGGCTGCGGGGGCGGAACTCGAAGACGGGAAGTGGATGCCATTTGCTATCGTGTCTAATGATAATGTAATGTGGAGAGGCCGGACTTTGAAAGTAAGTGGAAATGTAAGATAAAGGAAAAAGTTTCTCGCTTGCTTTATTTTTATTAAGATAGTAGTATACAATATATTAATATATATAATATCCAATTGTGACCACTGAACTCCAAAAATGTCAGAGGATGGAAATGAGAGGAGCTGAGGTTCAGGGGGTTGATCATGCAAGAAGGCAGGTAAGCGGAGGCTAATCGACCGACGAGCGGGGTTAATATCTTAAACCAGTTTATGGTGCAACCCAGCGGCCAAGCGATAAGCAGGGACTAAGGGCAGACCAGTAGCTAAGATAGTAGCTATATTGTACCCAGGCGATCTGGAACCTCCGATTGGCCTATATTTACGATAGGTCTATGGGGGCTCTACATTCGTATCGGATGCTATATAGACCTATCGGAGAGCTACAGATGCGCAAGGCAAAGATAGGTCTCCGGCAGCTCTTGTATCTTAGGAAGGTGCCGGATGTGGATAATGACAAGTGCGAGTGCAGAAGAGGCTCTCAAACGGTACGTCATATCCTCTTCTCCTGCCCCTTGTATTATGAACTACGGCAGGAAACATGGGGAGAGAGAACGAGGGATCAGCAGGACCTTAGGAAAGTATTGGGAGCACCAGATCCCGCATTAAAAGCAGCAAAATTCATGAGGAACACGGGGCTTCTTGGGCTATGCACTGGGAATCATTTAGGGGACAGTGAACCAAAACTCGGACTGAAATGGGGAAGTGAAGTGGAGGGGATGAGATGCTGGAACCGTGACAGCCAAAGTAGAGGAAGTAAATGGAGTGTAAATACGAACAGCTACTGGTGGTTAGGTGATCATGCACCAACTACAATGCCGCATGAACGACCTTCGGTCGCCGGGATCGGTCTATGAATAAATCAATCAATCAATGACATAATCAATCAATCAATCAATCAATCTTCCTAGACCGGACGCAGGAGTATTCAGAGCTACAAACCCTCGTTTCCCCAGAAGGTAATCTTGGGTTATGATCTAGACACAAACAAGTGAGAAAAGGGCGCTGGGAATATGTCCGCTGTACAGAATATCACCAATGATCTGGAACCTTTGAATGACATATATCTACGACTACCTATTGGAGAGCTCTTTAACTTACGGCCAATTGCACCAGTACTTTGATCCTTCTGGTCCTATTTCTGTATTGCTTCACTATTGCCTAACACTAAGAAATAGATATATGGTATGTGCCTAGGAATTAATCTCCTACATCACTCGGTCTCCTATAGGCAAAACTAGATTTTTGAAAACAAACCACTTTTGAGACCTAATAACTTCACCAAAGTAAGCCAAACTTAAAGACGAAGATCTCCTCTATATTTTGATACGCGTCAAGCTATTAAAATGTCACAAATTTTGGATCACGGCACCCAAATATTAGTTAACATCAAATCCCTAAGAGACCTTCACAACTCTGATCCGCTTCGAAGAGTTAAGATCTAATACTTGCTCGAATTTATGGAATCGGTCGAAGAACTTGTTTGGAAGATTGTTGTTAAGGTCGAAGGAGGGAAGGAAGAATTTTCAGCCTTTCAACACAGCATTGATCAGATCCGGTAACGGACTTACTAAAAAAGACATTCAGGACGCAGTTGCAGGAGTTCTCCTTTAGAAAACACATCAAACAACTCCCTGTTCGACTCGAAACAGCTTCATAATAGCATCACTTCTCCAAGCAATAAGAAACCTCGACCACAACAACGGAGAGGTATACAAATTTGTGTGCGATCGACTACAGCAAAGGAACATCTCGGTAAGACCAAGAGCAGCCCATCAACTACTATCCGGCGATATCGACATCCATTTCGAATCATTACAGTACCGAGACGATATGGTACCCAATGCAGAGACTTAGCTCCCAGCCTTCGGGGGAGGAGCACAGCAATCAATATCAACATACGGAGTAATTGTCGAGACACCAACTCGACCACGATGCACTCACTTGTGGGCGCACTCTATGGTCTCTTAGTTGGTAACGTCTGGGGTTCTCATTATGGGCATAACGCCCTTATTAATAAGGTCCTATGCCAGTTCCATCCGATCTATCTAAATTACATATTACGTATTCGGTGCGAATGCGGTGATTAACTAAACGAAAGCGAACAGATAATAATAATCCACAATGCTCCACGAAATACGATTGACATGTCTACGGAGGGGAAAAGGGTCGCGAAGTAAAAGTTGCTGGCTCAGAATGGAGACGAACTCCACGCTGATGCAATAATTTCGTGGATAGACTGGCTAGTATCAGCAATCAAGAAGAAGCTCACAACATCAGTCTTAAAGGAGGGGATTGGGCGGAATAGGGACATCAAAGAGTGCGAGATATACGACAGACTGATAAGGCTACTCAATGTCACAGATGCCAAAATTTTGGACACACCTCAGGCGCGATACCAGAGGGCCATCAAATGCGGGCGCTGTACAGGTCCACATACGCTGAAGAACTGTACTGTACCCAAAGAGAAGAGCAAGTGCGCTAACTGCCACGGGGGTCACACCGCACAGAGCGATACATTTCCACGCATGGAAACAGAGCGTTATAGGATCGAGGCCACTACTAAACGCTACAGATACCCTATTCCAACCTCGAGAAGTACACTGACACACGCATACAACTGGATAGATAATATATAAGACACCGAAATACCGGACCTGGAAATACATACCTACGCATTAACCACCGCAACAAACACAACAACAACCGGATCCTCAGATGCCAACTTCTTCCCAGCAGCCATCCCTAATGATGGCTACATGGACCTCGTGTGCATTAATGGGAATATTAGCCGACTATTTGCAATTAACATGATGCTCTTAGTCGGACTTAGGCAAGTTCTACAACCTTCCGTCCGTATGGTACAGAAAATCCTGGGCTACAGAATTATTCCAAAACAGCAAGGCGATGGTTATATAAGTATAGATGGCGAACGGGTTCCTTTCTAGCCATTCTAGGCTGAAGTACATAAGGGTTTAGGCACAATGCTCTCCAAAAGTGGTCACATGTATGGGGCTCCCGGCTCTGTTTGAATGCAGATATCACTATCGATTACACTCATATCCGGTATGATATCGTACAGTGCAGTTTTCTTGTTTTGGTTGAATTTGGATAGCATACTATGGGAAAGATGTTCAAGAGGCGTTTGTTTTATTTTGTTCATTTGGGGCTTTCTTCACAGTCCCCCTAAAACGATACCCAAGCTAGACCTGCGATGCGGTTTGATTTATAGTCGAATTTTCTAGGGATTCCAGAATCTGTATTTTCTTCTATTATAGACAAAATGCGATTTTTACACTTGGATATTGGGTGTTCTTAACACCTTTAACACCAAGAACTCATTGAGTTCATATTTCCCACCTCCTCCGTACGCGTCCGAAGCGATAGTTTCCGAGCGGTGTGGCCTTTAATCTTCGATCCCACCCCATCCTTCCTCGACCTCGTCTTCATCCTTATCCTCATCCTTGTCATATTGTCCTTCTGCATCTTTCTCAACGGCCTCAACACCCTCTCCAGCTTCACCTTCCCCTCCTTCGTCCCTACCATATCCTCTTCCAGCATTCCCACTCTCTCCAACTCATCCACCCAAATATCCACCATATGAAACTTCATCCCATTCGGCACCCTCATTTCTCCCTCTCCAACTCTACACGGAATGTCCTGCACAGCCCTCAATACTCCCTCACCCACATTTTCATCCTCGGCTTTCTTTTCCCTCCCTGTCCAATTATCCCTCACTACTTCGAAGCTAGCAGCCACATATCTCCTCACAAGCAACAAGAATTTCTCCATCCGCAATGCATCAATCCGCTCCCATTCCTTCTTCATAATCTCCCAGAATCCTCTATAGAAACCAACGATCTTATTTTTCGGCAGCGAAGGGACGAGGGATACGAGCGATGATGCGAGGGCCTGTTGAAGCAGGGGTCGGTCGCACATCCACATACAGTAGAAGGATGGCCCCTGCATGTGGGAGAGCGGGCCGAGATTCACCCATATCATTCTTTGGCCAATGCGAAAGCACTTTGCTTCTCCATTTTTCATTGTTACTGCGAGGATGGCGGCGACATACCGAGATCATTATGAGGTCATGAAGAGGTGAGTTTTCTTGTATATTTTTGTCTTTTGTCGAATAGTAGCAAAGTACTAAGTGGAGTAGTCTTTTTATATCGTTATGCTTGAACATGCAACGTGAGCCACTGAGATTGAAGTCATCTCAAAGTGGAAGTTGCGTGTACTTGTTATAGCGCTCTTTCTGATATGTGGTAGCCTGCTGTACTTTTGACATGAAGACTTTCCCTCTGCAGTAGAATTTGCAGTGTGGACAACGTCGATCTGTCTTCCTCTAGATGATTCGTACCGATTCGACTCCGGCTGGCTATGAAGCAATGCTTCCTTATTTTCAAGTTTTGATTTAGCAAATTTGATCATAGCAGTACCTAACAAAACGTAGCCATCTCCGGAAAATTGCCACTGGTGCCAGATTCGCCGCTTTTCCAACGCTGGCGAGTATCCAATTTCCATTGTCAACAAAGACGAGAATGTGACCATTCCTGCTGTGAGAATGTAGTTGAGCCGATAACTATGGGATGGTTTAGTGTGTAGAGTTTTCACTGGTTATGGTGCCATTAATCGGTCCTTCTTTATGGCATAAAGAGGCTATTCCCACGTAGTTAGCTAGATAGGCAATTAAATCACTTTCAACCTCACATATTTCACATCTGCCGACTTCACATCCATCGCAAAGTCTATTCTACGGGAAGGGTAATCAGAGCCGACCCTGAGTTCCGATTCGGTTGTGAATATAAGCACCAGAAGTGTCATGGGAGCTCATGTCACTACCTAGAGGATGTTGAAGTAACCTCGGGTCTTACTGAAGACGAATATGCCTATATTTCAAGCGGAAACAGTAAAGGCTGTTTAAAGCCAGCTTTAGTCGAATTGTAGCTCGAGGTCGAAAGATACCACTACAAATTTTTCGCACAGATACTCGCGGTTGGGGCAAGTTTGATTCTTCCATGATATGCTTAGAATACTAATCAGTTACAGAAGTTCGAAGCAAGTTCCCAATCAAGGCAGGCGCGTTCAGTGACTGCTATATCGGAGAAATCATCACGTCCGAAGAGGCCAACAGACGTCGCAGGGGTTCAATTATTAATGAAAGAAAAGACTTATACCTGTTCGATATATATAAGTTTACGGATAGGGATAGTCTCGGTGAGACCTTGCGTGGTGGTCCTTATGTTATCGATGACGAGTTCTTTTCTGGACCAAGTCGGTTTTTCAATCACTCATGTGAGCCAAACATGCGAATCTTCGCTCGGGTAGGCGATTATTCAGAGAAGAACCTACATGATCTCGCCTTTTTCGCTACGGAGGATATTCGGCCAATGACTGAACTCACCTTTGATTATGTATATGGAACGGATGACAGGCAGCAGGGAAGTGAAAGGTGTTTGTGTGGAGCAAAGTCTTGTAGAGGATGGCTGTGGTAGATGAATGTCATCGGTACTGCCATTTAGGAGATTGGTGTTTTTAATGGCGATGATACCCAGAGTCTCTTGTGCATTTGGTACGTTTCTATCATCACTTTTCGAATCGCAATATAGTAGTGTTTTGCATATCGGTGATCCAGCTTCAGGGAACCGCCCTGCACACATTCTCTTCGGGGCAGAAAAAACGGGCCGATTTGGGATAATATGTTATAGCTGATTAATGTTATCAAACAAATATCCTAAACAATCTAACATATTATGATGTTTTCATTGTCCAGATATCTTGTTGTCGGTCTGTTATTTCAGCACCGGAGATACACTTCTATATAAATCCAGCGCTGCTTCACCACATTCGGAATTCTTTTTTACCTTTCTTCCAATTCTTTATATCCTTCTGTCAATTCACTTTTAAGGTATCATTGCTTCCAGGCAGATTGGGGGTAGATCTTTTCCCGGGTTGATTGCCTATTCTGGTACCCTCAAATATGTTCTTATTTCTAATGTACAAACCAAGCCTCAATATACAACATCCAACTAGTAAACTCCCACCATTTCCCCTATTCTAAGCTAGCAAAACGAAAATACAAAAATATCGCTACAAAGCCAACATCCAACATGTCTCATCGAAAAGCCATCTTCTTGAAACAACAGACTCCCACCAAAATTCATCCACAAAATCCCTCTGGCAACAAGTGTATAAGGATCGTATACAATTAACCATATAACCTCCCGGAAAAGACTTCTTGGTAATAGAGCACTGTCATACTTGTATTTGAAATACGCTGTGGTTTAACGTCCCGGCTATTATGCCAGAATCACTCGAAATGGATGATTCAATGTTTGGTTAAGGTAAGTGTCATTGTACTGAACTATAGGTTGAGAGAGGTTATAATATAGGCCTACTCTCTCGTACTAACTAAATCTAACTAATTTAATTAAAATTCCTTTATACGTCTATGCTGTATGATCGAGTCTATTCTATAGTCTATTGCATCTTAATCCGACACATGCTGTCAGAGATGATCTCGATTCATCCATTTTGATCAGGAGTTGCCCAGATCTCAAGACACCCAGGTAGTGAACACAGCGAGCCAGAATATAGCAGTAGGAGAAACTAAGAGGACCAGGCAAAAAAAAGTACTGAGCATGCACAAAAACAACAAAGTCCCCAAAGGCACCAAGAGGTTAAAAGTATGATCAAACCACGTAGCTAGCTGCTGGAAAGGCTACTAGGGGAGAATATCCGAGACAATGTAGTACTGAGCCAAGAGTCGAGCGACGATGCCGGATCCTCAACAGACACAAGCTCAGCCAGAGAGGGAGACATTCGAACATAGCAATGAATGCCCCCCCATCAAAGCAAAACGCCCCTATGCTACTGAAGAGAGAGAGCTACAGCCTAAGACCACAAATCCCTAGTAGCCTGGTACTCTTACCTAAAAGGAAATTCCTATTCCAGCCCCAAGCCAAAACTCACTCTTGTCCAATAACATGCGTAAGCCCCCAACGAAAAGACGATGCCTAAAGGGAAATGACAACAACTCAACAAGGTCATGCTCAACAGTGGATGGGGATACCGACGAGCTCTCAAACTCTACCCTCTCGCAAACATACAATACACCATCTTCGGCGACTGCAGAATGTTCAGACTCAGGCCGCTCAGAAAATCGAAAAACACAAGTAGACAGTAAAAACCCAAAGTATGACCCAAGCACCCAGCTCACTATGCGTTGACGAGCTCAAATAAATATTAACCAAAAATATATTAATATCATTAAAATATTTGAATTATTTATTTTATAATTATTGATTATATAAATTGACTTATATAACGGTCCTGGTAGGCCCCTACTATGATCACGTAACGTTCTATAGAGATCTATATAAGAACCTTCTTTTTATTCAGATTAGATTCTCTTTTCTCTTTAGCTTTAGATTCTCTAATATAGGAAATAGCAGTCTTTTTACCGTTCCCTCACAACTTATATATAAAGAATTAATAACTAAAATACAAAATTATTCTATTTATTAATTATCTATTTATATTAAATTTATTAAATTTCCAAAAATTTATTTGAGAAAATATTTAAATTCAGAATTATTTAATTAATTCTCTTAAGAATTCAATTATAAATTTTTATATATAAATTAACTTAAATATTAATAATTATTAAAATATTAGTATATATAACTTGGTATATTTTAGCTATTTATTTTGAAAATATAATATATAAATTATTATAAACTTATTTTAATATATTATTAGAATAATTAAATTATATTTTGGTAATTTATAGAAATTATAAGAAATAAAAAATAAAATCTTTTTTATAATAAATTATTTAAGGTTTTTTAAAAATAAAATAAAATTCTGTATCTTATTTCTAAGAAGTTTTAACTATATAAGTATTTAAATATAAAATTATTTAAAATATAATTATATTTTAATCAATATTTAGAATTAAGAATTAAAACTTAAAATATAATAATAATATTTTATTAAAAGATAGTTTTCTTTAAATAGAAATAAATAATTTTGATATATAATTATTACGAAAAGGATTATATATAAACTATATAATATATATCGTATAAAAGAATTATAGACCTTAGAATTTCTAACTAAAGAACTAACTAAATGGGAGTTTATAGAGCTTTATATATAAGAAAGAGATACTTAATAGTAGATATTAAGATTAGCTGATTTATTTATTGAATATCTAATTGGCTATCCTCCTATATATATGAATCTTGCTTTAGACTATTTAGACTCTTTTCATAATATTCTTTATAAACTAAGGGTTTAGGTTTAGAAGGTTAATAACTATATCCTAATAGTCCTAATAATGGGAATTGATAGAATTGATGAAATAGGAGAAACAAAAATCTATATAACTAGATAGTTTTTCTTAGTATATAGAGCTTTCTATTACTACTTGTTTATTTACTATATATTTATCGATTCCCTATATAACTGTTTTCAATAATAAATCTACGATAATATTATCGGTTCTACCAATTATTTATATTCGAGATCCTGACCATTTCTATATAACTCAGAAGATAAATATTTATAATAATAATATATAATATTAAAATTTAATTTATAATTTATCTATAGTAAATAGATTCTTATATATATATATAATTTAATTTCGTCAAATAACTTATTTATTACAATATAAATAAAAAATGATTTATATAATAGTTTTAATTTGTAAATACATTTTTAATTTAGAAATATATTTTTATTAATTTTATTTTATTGAAAACTTATAATTTACTTTTCAAATAACAAATAAACCGGAATAAAAAAATAAATATCAAATATTATAATAAAGATTTAAATATAATAAAATCTGTTGATAATATTGATTTATTAATATCTAAATATGAAAATATTTATTTTTTGGTTTTTGAGAATTTCGTGAATTACCCATTATTATATTATTTATAAAACCGAGTATAAATATTAATAGTAATGAATTATAAATAAAATAGATATAAAATATATTATATAAAATAATAAACTAAAATATATTTTTTCTAATTTCAAAATATTTGTTTAGAACCAATATAATTTTTATAGAATATAATGAAATGAAAATAGATATATTAAAATAAGATATATTTAATTTATTTACAAATATATATAATTTCTATATTTATTTATCATAATATTAAATTTTATTTAAAAAACAAATAATTTTATTAAAAGATATTAAATGAATATAATAAAATTATAATATAGTTATTTAAAATACATTATATTCTATATAATAAATAGTTAATATTTATTTCTTTTAATATTAAACAAACTAATAAAATTAGTATTTTTATAATAATTTAAAATAAAGTCTAGTGGTTTTATTTATTTATAATATTAAAATAATTTTTATATTAATTAAATAAATTATTATTATAATATGTATATAAAGAATTTTTTAATCTCTATTAATTTTTTTTATTTAAATATATCTAAATATAATTCGAAAATATCATTATATTTAATAACTAAAATATAATATAATAATAATAATTATAAGTAAATCTAATGAATTTATATTAGAGTTTATATAGTTATTCAAAATCTATTATAACTAAATATTATAACTATTTTATAAGTATTATAATCTTTATAATTATCTATTAGAAGATATATTTAAAATAGATTATAATAAAGAGATTAATAATTTCAAAATTAAGAATATATAAAAAGAGACATCTATTAAATCAATCTAAATTAGATTGATTTCTCTCGAATAAATATTTATTTATAAATATAATTAAAATAGATATATTATATATTATAGATTATAATTTATAATAAAAAGAGATTTTTAAATCAAAAATATAATCAAATTAATTTATATAGTTATATTTATTTCTTATTCTTTTTATATTATTATGATTATTATTACTAAACTCAATTTAGAAATTAAATAATTCAATATAGTAAATATTTTTATAAATATACTATATAGTTCGAATAATAAACCAACTATATATTATCTTCTTAATTATAAGATTAATAGAATAGTTATAATTATTAATTATATTTTATATAATTTATATAATTCTTTAATTATATAGTTTAAAACTTTTATCAATATATTAATTAGTTTCAGAATAAAACTATATTCGAATAAGTTTTATATTTTTATTAATAAAGATTATAAAGTGTTAATATTATTCTTTATAAATAATTTCCAAGTTATTTATAATAAAGTAATAAAATAATTACTAATAAGATTATTAAAGATATCTATATAATATATAAACTATATAAAATAGGTAATATCGAATAATTTCTAAATATATAAATTATTAGAAATTATAATCAAAAGAAATTATAATTTATTTATAATATCTATATTGAGAAGATTATCCGAAACTTCGATTTTATAAATAACAAAATAGTAAATATTTTGCTTTTAATTATAGAATTTAAGAAGAATAAAAAAATTAATAATAAAATCGAAAATTAAAAAATATTAAGAAAAAGTTAAATCGATCTTATATATAACTATTATCTTATATATAAATATTATATTTATAATATTACAATTTAATTACTTCTTAATTAACCTCTTAGAAGATTATATTATAGTTAATAATTATTATATTTAATATTTATAAAGAATAAGATATCTTATTATAAAATATAATATAGATTTATTGATTTAATTATTTATTATCTTAGATATTTCCTTTGTAAATAATAACGAAACAAAATAATTATTTTAAGAATATATAATATTACTTTATAAAAAATTGATTATTTGGAAAATATTATATAATTATTAAATTCTTTATTTTTATTTATATTTAATTAGTCAAATCAAAATACTTTATAAAATTTATTAAGTTTATTAATTCTTTATTTAGATATTTATATAATAATTATATTAATAAAGATATTAATTATCTTATTATTATATTAATTATAATAATATTGTCGTCGATATATTTCAATCCGAAAATAGAATTAGATAATTTATATATAAAAAGATTAATATTTTATTATATCTTTTTGGATATATCTTATATTTTTATAAATATCTTAATTATAAATTTGAATTTCTTAAGTTATCTATTATATATATCTATTAATAATTATATAGATTAAATATTAATAAAGAATTTATTTATTTTATATTTCTGAAAGTTAGATAATATCTCGATCTATATTTAAATATTTAGTAAAACCTTAATTTGTTTTTATTTATATTATTAGTTATTATTATATAGAATATATATAGGATTATATAAAGTATCTTTAATTTTTAAAAGTTCTATTTCGAAGAATTTATTATCCAAACTTGATTTATATTCTTTATAAATTATATTAATCTAATTTATATATTCGAAGTCTATTTTACTTCTAAAATTAATAAATATTCTATTTTTCGATATTTCGATAATTCCAAATTGATTTAGTTCTAAACTATCTATATTTATCTTATTCGATTACTTTTTATTAATAAAATCAATAATTTCTATATTATAAGTATTTTCAGATATAAATAATATCTTAGTTATTTTTTGATTTATAAACTAATTTCTAATTATTATATATTCTATCTATCTTTATTATTTTCAAATTATAAATTATTAAAAGGTTTTTATTCTTTATTATTTATATTATTCTAATTATTATTTATTCTCAAAATCTATTTATAATTCTTATTATAATCGGTTGATTGAAAGATAAACTTTATAATAATTATATTATTACTTTCACAAATTAAATTATTAGAGTTTTCTTTAAATATAATATCTAATAATTATAAGATCTCTTTTAAATATATCTTATTAGAAATTTCTAGTTTCTCTTTTTTCTTAGAATAAGTAATCTTTTTATTAAATATAATATTTCGAATAATAATAACTCGATTAAGTTTTGATATCTATATTCTATAAATTAATATTCTAAATATATAATCTATAAAGTAATTTATATATACTTTCGGATTTATTTTATATTACTTCTTTTTTTTATTATATTCTCTTTTCTTATTAAGAAGATATATTTGATAACCGAAATAATAAATTCTATTTTAATTAGAATATAAATTTATAATTATTTTAATAATCAATATAGAATTATACTATCTAAAATATTATCTAAATAATAAATTAAATACTTTATTAAATATTCGAAAGTTCTTTATCTATAACAGATTTATATTATATAGATAAATAGCTATCTATATAATTTCAGATTATAGTTTTGATAATAGATTTATTTAAGTTTATATTTTAATTAATTTGATTATAACTTCTTATTCTATTTACTTTATAATACTCTTAGATTTATATATATATAATAAAGAGAGTTCTATTTCGATCTCTTTTGATTTAATTTAATATTAGAATTTTATTTTATTATCAATACTAATTATAAAAGTATTATTATTCTATTTAATTATATATATAGATAAGTTATATTAATACTTTATCTATACTTTAAAGTTGATAATAATATTAAATGTTTTTATATAATTTTTCTAAATAAATAAAATCTTAAAGATCTTTTTATTATATATTTCTTTGATTAATAGAATTTAGATATAATTATTATATATTATCGGAAAGTTGAAAAGAGTTTAAACAATCTTATAAAATAATTATAAAGATTACTAATTAGATAAGTTTCTATTGATAATTTGTTTTATATATATATATATATATATAATATTTATAATTAATTTATTTGATCTTTTTAATCTTTCTATTTTTTGTTTTATCTACTAAATATTCGGAAATCTTTTTTCTTAAATATTTTATATAACTATATTATATTTATATTATATCTATATTTGTTAATACTGGATTATAGAATTATTTAAAATGATTTTTAACAACTTAGTTTATAATTGAATATATTATTATAATATTACTTATAAGAATATTAATTTGAATATTTAGATAAAAAGAAATAACTTTTTTATATTCCAAAAAAACTAGATTATATATATAAAGAAGTCTAATTATAATTATATTATTCTTTATAAAACTATATCTTAATATAATATTATAATTATATTATTCTTTATAAAACTATATCTTAATATAATATTATAATTATATAAATACTTTATTCGATAATCGAAAGAGATAATATATTATATTCGATATAGTTATTTTCTTCTATATATTTGATTTTGTTATTATTAAGAAATAAAATATTATTTATTAAATATATAGTTTTATAATTATTAAGAAGTATTAAATTAATAAAAAAATATTTATTAGTAATTATTAAAGTAGTATATATATCCGAATTAGTATTCTATATAAGAACTAGTAATAAGATTATATTAATAATTTTTCTAAGGAATAAGAATAATAAGTTATTGATTATAAATATATCTATAATATTAATCTTTTTATTAAAGAATTCTATTAGAGATTATTCTATTAAAAAGATTTAATATAATCTTTGATCTATTTAATCTCGGATTCGAAGAATAATTCTCTTATTTTCTTATTTTATAATATATTTCAAAGAATATTATAATCTTCGGATTCTAATAATACTTATCTTTAAATATAAACTAGATAATAGAATAATATAAATATAAAATCTTTTCTTTCTTATCTATATTCTTATTTTTATTTTTATTTTTATTTTTATTTTTATTTTTATTTTTATTTTTATTTTTATTTTTATTTTTATTTTTATTTTTATTTTTATTTTTATTTTTATTTTTATTTTTATTTTTATTTTTATTTTTATTTTTATTTTTATTTTTATTTTTATTTTTATTATTCTATAATCTTCTATTATCTTCTATTATCTTATTAAGATATATTGAAATTATCTTTAGAATTTCTTATATTTAGATTTGACTTTGAGATATTTATTATATATATATCTTTATTCTTTAGATTATAAACTATATTCTAAAGAAGAATATTTATAAATTAGATATAATATTCCAAATTATAAATTGTTTTCTTTATATATTCTTTAGTTTATCTTTCAACTAGTTCTTATTTAATTTAAAAAAGAAGGATTTATTCTTTAATTATTTGAGGAAATTAATTATATTAAAAGAACTTTTAATTTTATTAAGTTTGTAAATTTGTATTTTGTTATAGATTTCAGTCTATTTCAAATATTATTTTAAAGATATAATATATATAAGAATTACTTATTTAAATATATATAATACTAAAGTTAAATATTAAATATTATAATAGTATTAATAGAAGTAAAATACTTCTTAAATATAAAAACGGATTTTTAAAAAGAGATTTGATTAGATTAAACTGATTATTAATTGATATCTATTAGATAGAATATTAGATAGAGATAAAGACTTAATTATATATATCTTTGAAAACTTTATATTTTTGATTTTATTCTATTTTGAACTCTTTATATTCTTAGGAACTTATCTTTAATCTAATTGATAATTAAATAATCTAGTAATAAATAAATCTATATATTAATAGATAGATTACTTTTATTATTCTAATTATTAATACTATTTATCTAGATATCAAAAGAGATATTATTTAATAAAGTATCTTTAAATTATATTAATATTATTTATTTCTAAAGATTTTAATTAATAGAAAATTTAGAATTATAATAATTAGTTAATGAGATTTAGAATGAATAATAAGATCGGAATTAATTATATATTAGATATTATTAATCTAATATTATCTCTATAGTTCTATAATCTAGATTAATTATTATATTTTATTATTTAGTTTGATATCTCTAAGTATTATTAAATATAATAATCAATAATTAGAGTTTTGATAAAGTAAAATAAAAATAATTAGATAATTAGTAAAAGATAAAAGTAACTTTTCAATAAACTAATAGAAAGTTATATAGAGGAATATATATATAGATCGGATTTATAACTCTTATATTAGTAAAGAGTTAGATATATAAATAATAAAATAATAATTAATTGATTTTCTATAAATAAGTTTTTAAATTTATATTTATATATTTAGTAAGTTCGGAAACATTTATAGAAATAAAAGATTAAGTTATAAAACTATTATTATTTTATTTTAGAATTATTATATTTTATTATTATTATATAATAATAAAGTTTATTTAATATTAAAGGATTTTTATCAGAATACTAAATATAGTTATTATTCGATAGATAATCGATTCTATAACAATTAATTAATATTTTGATAATTTATATATATTTAGTAAATAATTTATTTATTAAAGAAATAATCAAATCTCTATTTTCTTTATTATCTAAATAATATCTTATCTTTATTACAATAGAAGAAAAATATATCAAGATTATAAATAATATACTTAATATATTTTTAAATATAAATATCTTATTAAAATCTAAAAAATATACTTTTTATATTATAGAAATAAAATTTTTAAAATATATAATTAATATTAAAGGATTTAAAATAAACTTTAAGAAAGTCGAAAATATATTTAAATAGAAATAATTTATAATAATTAAAAAAGTATAATCCTTTTTAGAATTTATAAACTTCTATTAGAGATTTATCAAGAACTATTTAATTATTATAATACTTTTTATTCAATTTATAAAAAAAATTAGAAGTTTTAATAAATTAAATAAATTTAAAAAGCATTTAAATTTTTAAAAGAAAACTTTACAAAAATATTAATTCTTATTATATTCGATTTCGAAAAACAAATTATAATTGAAATAGATATTTCAAATTGTATATTTAATATAATCTTTAGTTAACTAGATTAGAATAATAAATTTTAACTTATAGTTTTTTATTTTAGAAAATTATTATTAATAGAATTGAATTATAAAGTATATAATAAAGAACTATTAATAATAATCAATATATTTAGAAAATAAAGAATTTATTTAGAAAAATCTAAATATCTAATTTAGATTTCTATTAATTATAAAAATCTAATCTACTTTATAATTATAAAATAGTTTAATAGAAAATAGATTAGATAAATAGAAATATTTATTTTCTATAACTTTAAAATCATTTATATAAAAAAACAGGAAAATACTCGAATTAATATTTTAAATTGGAAGTTAAAATATATTAAAAATAAAATATATAAAATTTATAAAATTTTCAAATAAAAAGAAAAAGATTTAACTTTCAATATTCTATAATTAGTTATAATATTTTCTATTATTATAAATATTATATTTAAAGAATAACTTTTGGAATATTATAAAAATAACTTTATAATATAATATATATTAAATAAATTAGAAGATAGATTTATAACTAAAGGAAATTTAATTTACTTTTTTAGGAAAATCTATATTTCAATTAGTTTAGTTAAGAAATTTACTAGAAAATAATATAAATTACTAATTTATAAATATTAAAGAATATATAAGATCTTTATATAATTATAAAAAGATTTCTACTTTCTTAAAATAAGAAAAATAGTCGAAAAGATTATTAGAAAATATAATATTTATATATAGAATAAATCTTCTGTAATGAACCCTATATACTTAGCTATACTTCTTACCTAAGGTATATATAGTTACACTCCCTACTTAATCAAACTCCCAGCCTAAACTGCTGCAGCACTTAGCTAGCCTAGACTAGCCTTATACTCTGTATATAACTAGTTTCCTATATTTAAACCCTTCGAGCTCTCAAGTTCTCTTAGTTCTTTAATTGTTAATTCTAGAGCTAAATCTACTCTATTATTGAAAGTTCATCACATCTTCTAGATATATATTATATAGATAACTTATAAACTTCGAGATATTCTTTTAATTATAAAATTCTATTTTATAGAATTTTATAATTAAACTACCTTTCTTAAAAAACCTAATTACAAAAATCAAATACAATATAATTCTAATAATTATAAATAAATTAACCAAGTTCAGATATATAATATTATTTAAAAAAATATATATATAATTAAGAAGTTAGTTATATATTCCTCTGAATAATAATCAATATATATAGAATATTAATAGAAATAATCTCTAATAAAAATAAGTTCTTTATATTGCAATTCTAATAGATATTAATAATATTAATAAAAATCAAAAATAAAATATTAATTATATTCTATTTATAGATAGATAATTAAATAGAATAATTAAACTAAATTATAGAATTATATCTTTATTATTATATAGATAAGATAATTGAATAAGACTATTACTACTAGTTCAATTTATATATAATATAATTAAAATAGAGATTATTATAATAATATCTATTTATATAAACTTTAAATTTCATTTTAAATTATATTATAATTTACTATTGTAATTAATAAACTTGAATGGAATTATCAAGAAAATAGATAAATTAAAAGAACTTTATAAATAACTATTATTAGATATCAAATTTATTATAATTAGAATAACAGAATACTATAATAAATTATATAATATAGAATCTATATTTAAAAAGAGGAATAAAGTTTATTTATTATAATATAATATTCTTATAAAATAATTAAATACAAAACTAAATTATAATAAATTAAAACTATTTCAAATTGTTTTATATATAGAATATATTAATTATAAATTAAAGTTATTTCAGATTATAAAAATATATTTAGTATTTTATATTTCACTTTTCGAACTAATATTAGATAGAACTTTAAATATTCTATATATCAAAATCGAATCTATTTATTCTAATATTATTTATAATATAAAAAAGATATTAGATTATAAATTGATTAAAAGAAAAGTATATTATTTAATTAAATAACTTAATTATCTATATTCAAAAAATACTTGATATGTTAAAATAAATTTGAATTATTTTAAGAAACTAATAAAGTTCTATTAATAGTATTCAAATTTATTTATAAGGGATTATTCGGAGAAAGTAATAAGAAGTTAAAATCGATTAAAGAAAAATCAAAATTAAAGATTTCTACTTCTAATTATTATTCTTATTTTTATTATTCCTTCTTTAATTATTCTTTTTTCTCTATAATATCCAACTTATCTAATATATAGAGATTATAATAAAGTATTTTGGAATTTTAATTATAAAGTTCCTTTTACTTCTTCCGAATTTCTATTTAATATCTAAAAACTTTCTATTTAGTAAAAATAATAATTTCTTTTCAACTCTTAATTAAAATAAGAATATTCTATTTAGAAAAAGATAAACCCGAAATATTATATTTTATAAAACTAGATTTTATATATTCTTTATATCTTTTCAATTTAGAAAATATCTAATATTTTAGTTAATTCTTTTTATAATAAGAATAAAGAATTATTATATTTCCTTTCTTTTTAATTCTTTCAACTAGATAATAATAATTATATATAGAATATATAATATTATATATATTATAAGAAAAGAAGAAAATAAGTTAAATTAAACTAATTATCTTTAATAAATCTATTTATTAGTTATAAATAATCGGGATAAATATTTGATTAGAAAAAGAATAATATTATAAATATAAATCTAGAAAATATTTAACCAAAATAATTATAAGTCTATATATAAATAATTATAAAAAGAATAGTTATTTTAGATAATTATTTTAATTTTGAGAATTTTAAATTTAAATATTTCTGAAGATATTAATAAAATCTCAAATTATTAATCAAGTAACTAACTTAGTCTAGTTTAACTAGATTAGTATTGAATTAGTATTAAACTAATCAATTTATTAAAAATAAATTTCCTTAATATAAAGAGTTTTGTATTTAATTTAAATCTTTATTATATTTAGTATTTTGATAGTTATCAATTATATTTTATTATTAAAATCTTTATCTATTAGTCTAATATTAAATTATATTTATAAGTTGTTTTATTATATAAGATAGTTTATTTATAATAACTTCGATTATAAAGATATAATAATATTTTTAAATCTCTTTTCTATATTTTATCTTTTAATATTACTTTCTTTTCTAAACTAATTCTATTATAATTATATCAGATTTTTATATCTTTCTATAATATATAAAGTATTTATTCTTTCTATTTAAATATTTATAGTTATTTTATTATAATTTAATAATATTATTTTTCTCTATATTTATCGATTATTATAAAATAAGAAAATATATCTTATTAAATCTAATTATTTTTTATAATTATATTATTATAATTAATCTTTTATTGTTTAGAATAAACTTCCAAAGTTATTTAGATTATTATTATATTATAAATATAACTATCTAATATATTTCTTTCTATTATAAATATATTATAAATAATAAATATAGAACATTAAAGTATATAATTTATAAAAATTATCTTTCTTTTTAATTATTGATATAACTTAATATAATAAAGTTTCTTAATTGAAATTATTATTTATATTTTGATTAATAAATAATAATTAATAATTATATACACTTATATATCAAATAATAAAATATTAAAAGTAAATAGTTTTTATATTCAAAAAACCAGAAATAATTATATGATTTAAATTATATTATATAATTTATAAGTATCCTCTTATTTAATTAATTATCTTTTAATTTAATATCTACTTTAATTAAGCAATTTTTTCAAATAATATATAATATAAAGAATAATTTAATAATATTATTTTATATAATGTCGAACTTTATTATTTATTTCTAATTTATTATATATTAAATAGAAAATGCTAATATTGTAAATTATTTTATTAAGAATTAATATAACTAAAATTTAAAAAAATTAAATTTATATTTGTTAGGATAGATATATATAATATATATTAGTATCATTATTCAATTTCCTTTTAAATTATAGATAGAAATAGTAATAGCAAATATAATAAAAATTATTATTAATAAGATTTAGAATAAAAAATCAAATAGAAGTTAAAATAAAAGATTAATTATTTCTTTGATAAAGATAATTATTACAATTTTATTATTATTTTATTATTATTAGAAAGTTGTACAAGATTATTCCTAATATATTAGTTCAAAAGAAATATAAAATAATATTATCTTTATTATATAACTTATAATTATTCAAATTATTCTAAAATAACTTTTAGAAACTTTAGCTTTTATAATTATAAATTTTCAGTTTTTTGGATTTTCTCGATTCTCTTTAATATTTTTTGATTCATCTAAATAAGAGATATATTTTATATTTAAATAAATTTTGATTTTATGAGAATCAATAATTAATATATTATTTTTCAAATTTTATATAAAATAAAATATAAAATATTAATATAGAAATCAATATTCAAAAATAGATATTCAAAGGAAAATATAAATATTGTTAATATAAAACTATTTATAAATATATTTTTATAATTTAAACTATTATTTAAGCTTTCTTATAACAAATATATCATAGTAATTAAAAATATTATTTAAACTCTCTAGTAATAAATATAATATATTATATTAGTTTAAAAGATATTATTCAAACTTATTATAATTATAATTATTATAATTAATATAGATAATATTAGTTATATTCTCTATTATACTTTTTATTGATATAACTAATATATACAATATAATATTTAAAGTTATAAATAGAAATATATATAATATATTTTGAATTTAATATATTACTTTATAAAGTTTAAATATAATAGTTATTTATATATCTATTTCTCTATAATAAAGATATTGTTAATTATATCTATTATAATACTAAAATTAATAAAGAATCTTTTAAATCGAAATTGAATATATATTAAATTATTATATTTTCTTCTTTCAAAATTATTTGGTAATCTTTTAATATTATAATGAAAATATATAAATTAATTAGTTACGGTTTTGGTTAATATTAAATATAAGTTTTATATTATTGAATTGATTAGAGTAATTAATTAATAAATTAAAAAATAAGTTTTGATTATAACTTGTTGATTATTATTAAAAATAAAAGTTATTAACTAAATATATAAATAATGATAAAATAATATTTTATATATAAATATTTTAAAATAAATTCGTATTCATTTATAATAAAATTTGTTAGATCTTGAAAATAATTCTAATAAATAAGCATAATAATAATATAAAAATATTTTAATATAGTTATAATTATTAATAATCAATTTGAATAAACTGGGTAAGAAATAAAGTTCTAATATATTATAATAGATTAATAGTATTAATTATATTATTAAAACATATAATTGGTTTTTAGAATTGGTTATTATATATTAGATATTAAAATCTTATATAAGAAATTTAAGAGTTTTATATTAATTATTATCTAAACTGTTATTTTAGTAGAACTTATAAATGGAAATCTAATCAATAATAAAAAATAGAATTTATTAAGTATATTCTTAATATAATATTTATATAGAAATTTAAACAACAATATAATTATATTATAGTTCATAGTTTTGTTGTTATATTATTCATTCATTATAAAATATAACTATAATGATTTTAGATATTACTAAAATGAAAATTTATATTTAAATAAAATGAATTCTAGTTAATTATTATTATTCACTTTAATTCTCTACTTTTATTATACAATATTATTTTAAGATATTAGTTTTATTAAATAAAGAGATAATATTAACTTTTTATTTTATTAAATTATTATTAACCTTTTAATATAACTTTTTACTTTATAAAATTTAATATTATAATCTGATTTGAAAAGGTAAATATAACTAATAATTTAATAATTTATATATTTTTATTTATATATAATTGAATATAATATTTATATATAATTCAATATGATAATCATTAGATTGAAATTATAAATTCAAATTATAATTATAATTTTAAACTTTTTATTAATTATAAATATCTTTCTTCGTTCGAGTATTAAATTATAAATTTAAATATCAATCTTATTAAAAGTGTTAGATTAATATATTAGTTTAAATACAATCCTTAATAAAATAATTATTTAAATATAATCTTTTATTAATAAATTTGATCTATTATATTAATTAAGAGGGTTAATTTAATCCATTATTATAATATTTAATATAAATAATATTATTAAACTTATTAATAAAATTAATTATATTTTTACTATTATAATTAATATAGCTTTTGTATTACTATAGTTAATATAGATAATATTAATTATACTCTGTATTGACTACCAAGTAGAAAAAATATATATATATATAATGAATAAATATTTTGTTTCTTAAAGATTCTATTATATAATAATATAAGAATCAAGATATTATTTGATAAGTTATTATTATTATCTATAAAATATTGATTTTATAAAATTATATAATAATATTGATGTTTAATAAATAAATATATTATTTTATAAGTTTAAATATATCTTTTTCATTTTGAATTTAATATTTTTTCTCTAATATTTATAATAATGTTTTTACTTTTATTATCAGTATGAATTACTATTTATATTTATTTTTAAGTAATTTATAAAACATATTAATTTTAAATTCATTTCGAAAAAAGTGTTAAATATTTAACATAATAATTCTATCTGTATTTATTTTTATATTTTTTATATTAATATGAATGATAAATTTATTATCTATATTATTTTCTTTTTCTTTTTAAATTTATATTCCTTATTAAATCTTCTATTATTTTTCTTTTATTTCTAATTCTTCAAAGTTTTTTCTAAATATATATTAGAATATTTTAGTTTATATATTTATATTATTATAAATTGAAGTATAAGTATACTATATTATGATTAGGTTTATAAATATTACTATTTTATTATTTATAAAAGTTTCAACAATATAAATAGCTATTAATATTATTTTATCTAAGTAATTATTTTATATTTTTAACAATCTCTTGATAAATATATTTTTTGTTAAAATATTTGATAATATAACTTATATATTATTAATACCGATAAATATTCTATTATAATAATTAAAATTAACGGTCTATTTATTATATACTAATTCAAATATTTTCATAAATCAAAGTATTATATTTGAATGATTTCTTTTAGTTAATTTAGGAATAACTGAAATACTTTTAATCATTTTGGATTATTTGAATAATAAAATATATTAGAAGTATAATATAAGATCAGTTTTTATATTGATTTCTTAGGATATTGTTTCTTCTTTCAATATATTATAATTTTAAATTTTTATATTATTTTATTATATTCTAAAAATTAAGATTTTAATTATTAATTTGATTAATATTAATAATATTGTATCTTTGATTATTAATGATATTATTCGTTATCTAATTTGATAATATTAAAAAATTTTTTTTTGCTAACTATTAATATTAAAAATATGATGATATTATTATTTATAGAATTTAAGATTAAAACTATTAGTTTGATAATATAAAATATAGTTTACTTTTATTTTATTTTAAAACGAGCTTTAAAAGAATTTAGATTTAATTAATAAATAATAATAATTTTGAAAACGAAAAAGCTCTTATTATTAAGAAGATAATATATTAACTTTATTTAAAAACTAATTAGGATTATTATAATCATCTTTGTTCTATTTGAGAAAATAGAATCTTGAAATAATTAATTTTTAATATATTAATAAAACGATATTTTTAAAATAATATTTCTTTCTATATAATAAAAGAAAAGATAGAAATAGATAATTTATTCTTTAGATGTTTTAATAATAAGAAAATATTTTGTTTATAAAGGTATTTACTTTTCATTAATTATAATTTAACTTAAAGATTAATAAACTTTCTTTATTTAAATTGAAATATTAGTAATCTTAAAATCAAATATTTTTATAAACTTATATATATATATAATTTAAATATTCTTAATATCTTTCACTAATAATAAGATATTCAAATAAATTTGATTTCAAGTTTAATATTAATTGATATTTTTTTTCTAAAGATTATATATTTTAAATACATTTAATTTTGTTATTTGAAGTTTCCTCTTATTATTTATATAGATAAAATAAATTGTATACTAATAATTAAGTTAATTTACTTATTTACTATATAAAGAAGATTGAAACAAAATAAAACAGAATTTAATTAGTCTATTAATATTTATTATTTCATTAGAAATTTATAAATGATTCTATATAGTATTAAAACTTATAATATTAAAAAATTGTAATAGTAAATAACTTAATTATTAAATACAACAGATTAGAGATTACTTTCTTATAAATAAAAAAGGAAGATGAGAATTGATTATATAATACTATTTATATAAAATGTAAGTTATATTTCAATATATATTATTAATAACTTTGTTATAAAATCTGTTATATCTAAAATAATTAGTTTAAATTATAATTTAGTTATAATTAAATAAATTGTTAATATCAATATTTATTTTTCTCTCACTTAATTATCTACTAAATTTTTTAAAATAAAAGAAGTAAAAAGGTATTTTAATTATTTAAAATGAATTTCTAATCTATTATAGTTCTATTTAACTCCTTCTAATTTTTATATTAAATTAATAAAATATTATTATTTATAAAGATGTTTTATTTCTTTTTCATATTCCAAATATTGAATTTAAATATTATTATTGTTATTCTTTTCTTTTATATATATATATAATATTTAAATTTATATTATCTTTTCTTTAAAAATATTATAACCTAATAAATTACAGTTTATTTTGATTGTACCTACTTTATCAATATATTAGAAATAATAATATTTTTATTTGAAGTTTATTATTATAGTTATTAGTTTAAAACTAGAAATTTTATATTTTATTTAAATCTTTATAGTTTATATAAATAGAAAGTAATGAAATATTATTAATGTTATATCTTAATTATAAAGTCAAAATAATATTATACATCTTAATATATTAGTTTCTAAATAAGTCTTTTTAAGAATTAAAAATATCTGAATAAAGAAATAAATATAAATATACATTATAGTTATTGAAATATTATTTATATTTTATTATATCTTTTAATGAATCTAAGAACAATTATATAATATATAAACAATCTTTGATAAATCATTTATAAAAGTTGATCAAGTTTAAAAATATATAAACTTCTTAATAAATCTTTAATATTTATTTTCGAATTATTATAATTTATTCTTGTTTTATCTATATATTCTCTATTTATATAATGAATTTTAGAAAGTTAATCTCTATTAGTTTGAATTCATATTTTTTAAAATTAATATAAAGTTTAGATTTATAAAACTTTTATAAGATCTTTATAGTTGTTTCGGTATATTTACTTTCATCTTCTAAATAAATAAAAAATATTATTAATATAAATTATATAAGAAATATCTATATATCTTATTAGAATTTTATTAATAAATATGTGAAATATAATTAGAATATTATATAATTTGACAGATATAATAATATAATATTATTTTCTATTTATTATATTCTCTAATCTAGATCTTATAATAAATATCTTTCAAATCTAGTTTTATTAAAATATTAATTTATTCCAATTTATTTGATATTCTATTAATAAAGAGTAAAGATATTCAATCTTTAATTATAATCTGATTTAAATTATAATAATCTATATAAAGATAATAGATATATTAGTAATATTAATTAATTATTAAATCTAATCTTTATCCTTATAAAACTTAAAGTTTAAAATCTAATAATAGATTCAAAAATTTAAATAATAATATAATATTTAGTTTAAAATTAATATAATATTCTATTGAATAATGATTAGAAAGAATTTTGATTTTTCATTATTAAATATATTTTTATATTCCTAATAATCTTATAAGAACTATATTTTATTTATTTCGATTATATTTAATATTTTCCTATATTTATCTTTTATATTTTTTATTTACTCTAATATTAAAATATATATATTTAATTATTTCTTTTACATATAATAAACAAACTTTTCAATATTATTATTTTAATTATTAGTAAAAACATTATTATAATACTATATCTTTAATAACTAATTAATATCTAAATTTATAATCTCAAATTATAATATATCTAAGATTATTATTATTTTTAAGACTTCAAAGTTATATATAATTAAAATTATAATTTAATTCTACTTATATACTATTTCAATTATTATATAATAACTTGAATAATCTATAAATAGTATAAATATAGATTATCTCTTTATTATAATATATAAATTTATCAATAGATATTTAAGAAGATTTAACTATTTATAATTTATACTAAATGTTACTATATACAATTCTCCTTTGTTTTATAGCTTATTAATATTTATTTCATTCTCTATCTTCTTTTATATTATATATATATTAAAATAATTATTGTATCTCTTTTCTTTTATTTCTCTAAGGACATTTAATTTGTTAAGGATAATATTACTAGCTATTTAATAGTAGAATTATCATAGTAATTAGTTTAAGATATATAATATTATTAATTTATCAAATATTTTTTATATTATTATAATAGTAATTTTATTATTATAAACCTAAATGTATTAAGTTTTAAATAAATTCTTTTGAAAAATCGAAGTATTTTATTTTTCAAATTGATATAAATAGATCTTTTAATTATTCAGATATTATTTATATATTATTAGTTATTTAAAATATCTTCATTATATCTTTTAATAAATTAGAAAAGTATTTATATAATATATAAATACATTTTAATAAAAATTAAGAAAATTAATATTATTTGATAGATTTTTAATGATAGTTATTTTTATATTATAATAATCTATTTTTTATTTATTTGTATATTTCTATCTTAATTATAGATTGTAGAAAATTAATTTTTATTAAATGAAATTTATATTTCTTAAATTAATATTAAAGAGGTTTCAGTTTTTCAATTTCTATAATATTTTTACTTTTATTTCCCAAATAAAGAGAAATATTATCGAAGTAAGTTATATAAATATTATTAAAGTTTCATTAATATAGATCTAGAATATGATTAGAATATTAAATAGTTTTAGTTATATGTTATAATATTTATAATATTTATATAATTTATATGAAATATTATTTTCTATTTAATACTTTTTTAACTCAAATCTTATAATAATTATCTTTCAAATTTAATTTTATAAACACCTTTATTTATTTTAGTTTATTTAATATTTTATTAATAAGAAATAAAAGTATTAAATTCTTAATAATAATCCTATTAGTTTTTAATAGTTTATATAAAGATATATGAAGATATAAATAATTAATTTTCTTCTATATAATCATAATTTAAATATTGGTAATATTAATTAAATAATAACTTTAACTTTTATTTTTATAAAACTTAGAATTAGAAATCCAATAATAAATATCGGAAGGTAATATAATATCTAATTCAAGATTAATTTAATATCTATTAATAATCTTAAAAAATATTTTAAATAAAAATGTAATAATATAAAATACAAGAACTAATAATTTAGAAAGAAATATTTAACTAGAAATCTAAAAAGGAAATTTCAATAATATCTGAATAAAAAGTATATATTAATTAAAGATAACTTTTATAATAAATCTAAACACTATTTAAATTAAATAGTTTATATAATGATAATAAAAATCTGTAATATCAAATTAACAATTTAAACTCTTTATATATATATATAAAGAAATAATTATTCTTAAATTATAATATAGGCAATTTTTTTAATTTGACCTTTTTTTATCTAATCAACTTATAAAAAATAATCTATAAACAAAATCGAGAAATCCTATAACTTTATTTAAGTAAAATTAATATTATAATAATCTTTGAATAAATATAAAGAAAGATAGATTTATTTCAATATATTTGATATTTTATTCTAAATATATAAAATTACTTCTAACTCCATAATTTTATTTTACCTTCAAATTTAAAAAATAACTAACAATGTTTTTAAATCTACTAAAAAATAATTTAGAATACTTTTGAAATTATTCTTAAATCTGTATACTAAATATATATAAAGGAAAAGATAATATATATCTTTAAATTATATAGATAGGAAGTTATTTTTAATTTGAATAATTTATTAATAATAAATAAGTTATAATTATCTATAAGTATGTAAAGTATTATTTATATTATAGAATTATCCTTATGAGTAATAAAGAATTAAAGATTACAATTTAAGAAACTAGAAACTTTAATTATCTAAAGTTATGTCAGAAGATTATTATAAAAAATTTAATTAAAAATTAATAAAACTAGAAAAACGAAATCCAATTTCTTTTTTTTAAAATCTTAATTAAATAACGAAAATAAGAAAAAAAAGAAAAAGCTATATTTTATATAAAAAGGGAAGAAATGTTAAGTTAATAGATATATTTAATTAAAGATTTATTTCCTAAACTAATATCTATTATACTATTAATAGAATTATATAATAAATAAATAAATCTTTTAACAGAAAACTCTAATTAATTAAAATATATTTGAATGAAATCTTACTATTTATTAAATCTATTTATAAATAAATAAAATATAAATTACATTTAAACTCTTATTAGTAAAGATATCTTTTATATTATTAATATTATTTATAAAATATAAAAGAAATAAGAAATATCATTAATAATATTATTTAATTTAAGTATTAAAATTATAAAACAATTCTTCTAAGAAGATTAATAATAAACATAATTATATTATTATAATTATAACCTAATATTATACATAATATTATATAAATCCAAAAAAAAAAAATCTAATAATTATAATTGTCATAACTATAGATAAAAAATTAATATATATTTAAAATAACTTTAAATTCTTTTTGTATTATTTAAACTCTCTTATAATATTTAATAAGATAAATACTAAAAATTTATATCTAATTGATTAAGAATTAGTCATAAAATTGAGCTTAAAGAATACGATTAATTTTTATTGAAATCAATTATAAAATGCTAAATTTTATTTAAGTTTTCATATAATTTATTTAAATAGGAATCAAAAAAATTGGATATTTGAATGAAAAATATATTTCAAGTATATATTATTATTTTCTCTAAGCTAATAATAAAAATTTATATTTTACTTATATATAAAAAATCTAGAAATTTATAATATTATATTAATTATAAAAAGTTAAATATTTCATTAATCTTAAACAATTTCTATTTTCTTAGTATTAAATCTTAAATTATTTAAATAAAATTAAAATCTTTATTAACTCAGATTATAAACTATTTATAGTTTAACTAAAGTTATTATTAACGATAAACAAAAAAAAGTATTCTCTAACTTAAATTCGATTTATTTATATAAAAACCATTTTCTAAATTATATAACATGTTAATGATATTTTAAATATATAATAATAACTATTTAAGAAAATATATTGATATCTTTATAATAATATATCTTTTTTAAAAATAAAAAGATATATATTTATATTTAATTATCTTTTATTTGAAAACTTTAGACTAATAATTATTAACTAGATAATTTTTTATAAATTTAAGAATAAAATCTAATAATTAATTTATTACAGTTATAATAAAATATATATTATTCTTATTATATATTCAAAAATAAAATATAAATAACTTCTATTTTTTTAAAAGTTCTTTAAATCTTTTGTATCTTATTATTTTTAAGATAATTATTATAAACATTTATTTTTTGATTTATATAGAAATAATTAAAATGTTAAATGTTAAATATTACTTAATTATAAAACTAAAGAATGTTATTATAAATTTATTATTGAAAACAATCATACAAAGATTTATTAATAAATGTAACAATAGATAGATAAATAATTATTATTATTGAATATAAAAATATATATAATCAAGAAAACGATTTAATTATATAGATTTTTATTTTTTATTATCTAATTATAATAGATTAACTAGAATAGTTAAAATAGTTATATAATATAATAATTAAAAGTTTACTAAAAATATTATTTTTCTAAAATATTCTTTATTCTAAAAATATTTATATTATAAAGTATTTTCTACTTCATAAGTATTTATATTATCGAAATATAATCATTATATTTTCCAATTATAAATAAATAATTTTCTGAATTTAATATTTCTAATTATTTTATAATATATATTATATAATATATAATATTTCTAATATAAAAAAATGCTATATTTTTCCAAAATTTATAACTTTCTATTATATGATATATTATATTAAATGCAAATATTAATATTAATATTAACTTCTTCATAATGTTAAATATAATAAGTTACTTTATATAAATTATAAATTAATAAAAATTTATTTCTCAATTTAAAGTATTATTATTAGACCTCGATAGAGAATAAATATAAGATACAATAATAAAGATTTAAATATTATAGTAAAAAATATTTAATAGATTCTTAATTATAAATTATTTATAAGAGAATTTATTAGAAAATTAATTTAATATTAAATATCTATTTTAAAGTTAAATAGTTTTAATTAAGAAAATAAAATTTAATATAATTAATACGACAAATATCTTTTTAGATATTAATCAAACTATTATATAATTCTTAAGATAATCTAAAATAAACTTAAATATCTACTATTGAATTTTTCTTTATAATTTAAAAGTTTATAAATTAATTATATTTTTTGAGATTAATAAAAAAGATCGAATATTAATATAATTATAACATCTAATAATCTTATTTTTATATGTTAATAAGAATTTAGAATAAGTGATTATTAGATATATTATCTTCATAATGTTTATTAATTAGATTCTAAATTATAATATAATAATTTTTAGTTAAATAATTTATTATAAACTTTATTATGATTTATATATATAACTTCGAAATAGTTTCTATTTAACGTCAATAAATTAATATAATTATTATAAATATAGTAAATATTCAATATGCTTTTATCTTAATAAATTCCAATTAGAATAATATTATAAAATTAATTATAAATATTATTCAAGTTCATTTAACATTTCTTTAATAATCAATAAATATTAGATATAATTAGAAAAGATAATTCTTTTTAACAATATAATAATATACAATATTTAATAAAACTTTCTATTTTTATTAATATAATATATAAGAAAACTATTTAATCAAAACTATTAAATAAGATTTAAAAATAATAATAATAATTATATTTATAAAGTTATTAAGTTCTTTGATTTTAATATATAATACTTTATAACTAATACTCGATAAATTAAATAATATAATATAAAAAATATTAAAATATTTATATTCGAAAAGTTAGAAATAATTCATTTAATATAATTTACTATTATGTTCAAGAAGAATTATAAAATATTAATGTTTTGCTAATCAAGAATTTGATTTTAATTATAAACTAAGTTTAAAATATTATATTATCAAATAAATAACTAAAACTAAATAAATTATAAATTATATTCGGAAATTTATATAAATTAAAAATAAATTACTAATAACAATAAAATATAAAATAATTGTTATCTATATACTATCTCCGATTTAATATAAAATAAAAGTATAATATATTACAAGATAGTTTTTTTTCTAGTTTAATAGTTTTTTAAAGAATAAAATAATTAATATTAATAATAATTAAAATATCAAGATAATAAAAAGGATTCTAATATAAATAAATTAAAGATATATTATTAGTTTCATAAATAATTCTATCAATAATATTATATATTGTCAGGCTATGATTGGACTCAAGAATATAGGTATAAATAACTTGATTGAAATCAACTATATTACTTTAACTTGTTTGGATCAACTACTTGGTGAAGTGGTTGATATACTATTCACACTGGCTTACACTAACCCTTAATGGGTATAGCTCTATTGGCTCAGTGTTCCTTACCTTCAACATTATACTATAATATAACTTTCATTTTAGAGTTTATAATATTTGAATAAATTAATATATATTTTGTTTTGTAATTCTATATAATTGATTTATAATATTTTTTTATTAAGAAAATAGAATTTATCTATATTAATTAATATTAGTATATTTTTATTTCGTACTTTGATTAGTTATTTCTAATTACTTTACATTTTAAATTAATATCTTTATATTTCACTTTAGGTTATTAAAAGAACTTTATAAAAAAGAAGATAATTAAAATCTTTAAATAATAATAATAAATATTATTAGTTATTAATATTATAATGTTCTTAAATAGATCTAAGAAATCTAAAAAAATGAATATATAAGTAAATATAACTTTATATTTATTAGAATTTAGAATTAGTTAATATAAATTATAAAATTTATTATTTATTATTATATATTTTGGATATAAAATTAATTAAATCTAAGGAGAGCTATAATATATATTAAAAAATTTCTATAATATAACTATTAATATATTTAAATATATATTGATAATATCGTAGTAATCTAATATATCTATAAAAAATAATGACTTTATTGAAACAGATATTAAGATGTTAGAATATATTATTTTTGTTCATTTATAATAAAGAGTTTCTATTAATAGCTACTTTATTTTACTTTATTATTCTATAATATAATAGAAAGTTTTTATTATCTATAATAATTCATTTCTTCAATTTAATAAAGATAATTAAGTTTTATTTATAAATCTGTTTTTCTTAGTTTAGAAATTATATTTATTTTCTTTATTTTCTTTTACTTTTATTTCTATTTCTTTACTTTATTTAATTATATTCAAACTTAATATATAATAGTTCGATCATAAAATAACTAGTTTTTGAATTTTGATATATATTTATTTATAAAGTAGATAATTAATAATTATCTTATAATTAGATATTAATTTTATTTCCTTTTCTCAATTAATAAAGAAAGTAAATTCTTATTTAAAATATTTTCTACTTAGATATAATATATATCTAATATTATTTTAATTAGTTTCGTATATTTCTATATTTTTTAAGAGATAATAGAATAATAAATAAATATATTATTTACTAAATGAAACTAATAACTTTCTTTTTATCTCTTGAACTGTTTATATTTAATTATGAATATATTAACTATTATTGTGAAATTAAAGAAAATATTATACTATATTTTCTCTTTCTATTTGATTTTAATATACTAGTATTGTATTATTAATGTTATAAATTATAATAGAGTATTACTATCTAATATAAAATATAAAGATAATTAATAATTAATTACTATTATATCTTTTGTATAATATAAAAATTTCGGAGCGACTTATAAATTATTTTCTTAATCAAATTAATTTTATATAATATTTTCGGATAATAGAAAGTTGTTTTTATCTTTTTAAATATTTATAATCATACACAGAATTATATATATCTTCAAATCCGATCAAAAACAGCAATTAATCCCAGCATTAGACTAAGGAGCTCAGCGAGCCTACGAGTCAACAAACCGTAGCTCGGTACGATGCCAGCTGCAGGAGCGGTAGCGGTGTCGAGCTCGCCGGCGCAGGTGGAGGCGTGCGAACGCGAAACTGACGCGGGTCAAACACGCATGAAAAATGAGGGGAAAAGGGAAATAGAGATTGTGAGCAAGGCCCTTGCGAAGCTCAAGCTTACAGGGGAGGAAAAGAAAGCATGGGATATAATCCAGGGGCTAGTAAAAAGACAAGGCAATCAGGGCAGAGAGCAAGCGCTCTACGAGCGTATGGGAGAAGTGCTCGCGGAACTTAAGAAGGAAAAGAGAAGCAACTCGAGCGAGAAGCCGAAAGGGACCTGGGCGGATATAGCTAAGGATAGCCCGCCGGCTTATAAAGAACGTGAAGCGCTGTTCACAGTAAAAGACAAAGCTACACTTGCAAAACCGAGCGCGGTCCTGGTAGAAGAAATCAACCAGGTAGCAGGTGAAGGGGTAGTACAAGGGGTCCGTATTCTCCCGGGGGAGAAGGTGGTACTAGCATTTACCTCCAAGGAAGCCAAGGCAAAGTGGCAGAGTAGGGCAGAGCTAAAGGGAGTACTCGGCGAGGGTACCGAAAACAAGGAGCGGACCCTAGACGTAGCAGTTTTCGGGGTACCTAGACAGTCAATTATAGGGCTTACGAACGACCAACTCCTTAGAGAGGTAGAAAAGCAAAACCCCGGGCTACAAGCGAAGCGAGCAGTAGCCACCGGGATCAACAAGAATAGAGGAAGCGTAGTACTAGTTCTTGGCTTTGGTACCAACGAGGAGGCAAACAAGGCAATCGACCGGGGAACATTATGGAACAGTGCTCTCTTACCGACAGAGCGATATATTAAAGAGGTGCTAACCTCACGATGCTTCAAGTGCCAGAAGTACGGCCATAGGGCAGGGCGGTGCTCCGCCATACAAGAGCGCTGCGCATGGTGTGCGGGCTCAGGACATAATATCAAGTCATGCCCGACCACAGGATCAGTAGCAGCCAAGAGCTGTGCGAGCTGCGGTATAGCAGGGCATAGCGCAATCGACAGGACCTGCCCGCGCAGCCAGCAGGATCAACGCAGAGCAGCCCAGGCATATGCGAAAAGAGAGAGAAGATTCCCGGTGGGCGAGCCACGGTTCCAATTCGGCCTCCAAGCAGGTGGGCAGTTCACCCCAAGCTCAAGCGATACAAGCGAGCCCGAATTCACAATCGTGAACCGCAAGCGTGCACGCTGTAGGGGAAGACCACCGGCGGTGAGCACAGCAGATACGACTGGCATGGCCTCAATTAGCGAGTTCTTCTCAGGTCTTGGCCCAAGTACTCAGCCAAGTACGATACCGAGCCTGCTGAGCACCCCCGGGCCTGCTCAGATCGCCGAGACAAGTATGGTAGTAACCGACTGGTAATGAGCGAGCTCTCCATCCTACAATACAATGTGCATAAGAGCAGGGGAGTAATGGAGTCACTGCTCCACGAGGAGAAGGGAGTAGCGATCATTTCAGTCCAAGAGCCATGGCTGAACCGCGGGAGCGGAACGTACTGCCCGAGCTCGGCTGCCTATATCCCGGTATGCGAAGGCGAGCAGAGGAGCTGCCTGCTTATAAACAAGGCTATAAAAAGAGAGAGCTGGGAGTACAAAACCTGGAACAGGGACCTATGCTCAGTAAAGCTCACAACGAGCCTAGGGATAGTCTGGATTCATAGCGTATACTCGCAACCCCCAGGTGACCTCAGAAATATAGACTACGAGTGCCCGTTCGAGCTGCTGCGAGCAGCACTCGGTGCGGACGGCGAACATATTGTGGTAGGGGACTTCAACCTCCACCACCCGCTGTGGTCTAAACCATGGTACCCGCCGCATGACCGAGCAGACGAGCTGCTCGAGATAACACAACAGCTCGACCTGCTCACCCCCCACGGGAGTGTAACCTTCCCTACTATACACGGGGGGACGACAATCGACCTGGCATTCTCTACCCCAGGGCTCACAGACCGCCTATTAGAATGTGCGATCGCAACCGATAGAGAGCATGGGTCCGATCATATGGCGGTACGCTCAAGGTGGAATATCGAGCCGGTAGCGGCAGTAGAGCGGAGGTACAGAAACTGGAAACTCACAGATACTGTACAGGCCGAGCAAATGGCCCTGCACCTACCAAAATACAATACCGAGCAATATACAATAGAGAGCTTGGAGGCGTATACTATAGAGCTCACCCTTCGGATCCAGGGGATCATCGATGCTACGACCCCGTGGAAACGGAGCTCGGAGAGAACAGAACGTTGGTGGACATCTGAAGTAGATATAGCAGTTAGAGCAGCACGTTCTGCACGATGGCAGTGGCTTGCCGAAAGGGAAAACGAGCAGCTAAAACTGCAGGTCGGGCTACTCCAGAAAGGAAAGAAGCGGATGATCTACCGGGCAAAGCAAGCGACCTGGAGACAGGCTGTATATGAGTGCTGCGAGACAGAGGAGCTGTGGAAGCTAGCGAGGTGGAGCAGGGGAGCGACAGCAGTACAAAGCACGATCCCTACGCTTAAGCTCGGAGAGGGTAGAAACGCAAGCTCATTTGAAGAGAAGGCATGTGCACTTGCCTGGCACTTCTACGGAGGCGGACAATACCCCCCCAGTACCCCGCAACAGCTGCCGAGCAACCCGGAGAGCGCCGAGCTAGGCGATATCGATAGTCAGGAGTGCTCACTGGAATTCGAGATCAGCAAAGAGTTCACTACCGAGGAGTTCACTAATCTGCTCCGAAAGTGCTCCGATCGCTCTGCACCAGGGGAAGACCAAATTCCATACCACTTCCTCAAGAAGCTAGGCCAGCCGTTTGCAGAGGCAATCGCGAGCTTGGCCCAAGCCAGCTGGAAGCTCGGCTATATGCCAAGGAGCCTGAAAAGTGCATTAACAGTAGTACTGCGGAAACCTGGAAAACCGAGCTACGAACAGGCGAAGGCCTGGCGGCCAATTGCACTGCTAAGCACTTTGGGAAAGCTGATCGAGAAGGCTACGGCCCAGAAGATCCGCAATGCAGCCGAGCTGCACAGTCTGCTACCGGATGAGCAGATGGGAGCAAGAGCACAAAGGAGCACAGCGACAGCACTAGACCTACTCACTTCGGTGATCAAGTCTGCCTGGGCAAGTAAGGGACAGGTGGCAACACTGCTCTCCCTGGATATAGCAGGAGCCTTCGATACAGTAGTCCATTCACGCCTGGTAGCAGTAGTCCAAAAGCTCGGCTTCCCCCAATGGATCAGCAAGTGGATAAAGAGTTCTCTCCACAAGCGGGGGTACCCCAGGGATCACCGCTCTCACCAATACTCTTCCTACTTTACAATACTGAGCTTATTCGGACGTGCTCACTTCCTAAGCAGGGCCTCCATGTAGGCGGTTTCGTCGATGATATGCACCTGATAGCAATAAGCTCGAGCACGGAAACTAACTGCAACAAGCTCGCTGATACACACCAGAAGATCCTAGGATGCGCTCAGCGCTACGGGATACGCTTTGCACCGGCGAAGTACGAGCTCGTTCACTTTACAAGAGCACGGAACAGGTTCAATCTGGCAGCTACGATCCAGCTCGGACAAGGAGCGGAGTGCGCCCCGTCACCGAGCGTACGAGTACTCGGGGTCTGGCTTGATACGAAGCTCAACTGGAAAGCACATGCAAAGGTAGTCCGAGAGAAGGGCGCTATAGCACTAACCGCGCTCAGTAGGCTCAATCAGACAACCTGGGGCCCGACACTACGCCGAGCACGGGTCTTGTACACGGCATGTATACGCACCGCACTAACATACGGAGCAGAAGCATGGCACGAGCCTGGGAAGAGAGGCGCAGTCGAGCGCGAGCTCGAGCGAGCACAAGCAGTATGCCTGCGGAAGATCACCGGAGCATACCGAGCCACACCCAACCGCGAGGTGGAAGCAGAAGCAGCGATTCCTCCGATCAGCATATACTGCGACGAGAAGCTCAGGAAATTCTTCGAGCGCCAAAAGGACACCCCTGCCCGGCGGGTCTGCCAAGAACAGTGCTTATGGATACGGAAAAGGAGAGGTAGCAGGAGGACAAAACAGAAATTGCCGAATATCCCAACTGAACGTGCTAACCAAGCCGGAATGCTCAAGCCTGAGAAGCAAGCATGGGAAGCGCAGTGGGCGAAAGGTGTAGCTAAATGGTATAGTGTAGCGGCAAAGAGCTCGATACTAGGCAAGGGTAGGCTCAAACTGCATAAGGGACTTAGCAAAGCAGAGAGCGCAATACTTATCCAGAGCAGAACAGGGCGAACGAGCTGTGCACACTTCCTAAATATACGGGGCGTGCCAGGCTACGAATCCCCGGTCTGTACATACTGCTATACTGGTGCAGAAACGGTTGAGCATATCCTCCTACACTGTAGCGCCGAGCGGGCAAGAAGGCAGTGGCGGGGAGGAACAACTATCACTGAGCTGCTCGACAGCCCAGAACGAGCACAGCAAGTAGCTAAATGGCTGATCCAGAGCGGGCGGTTCGAGCACTTCAGGCTCGCTAACCAGCTGCAATACAAGTAGTAAGACTGAGGAATGACCGAGCAGCGTAGCTGCGAAGGACGAGAGCAGGGTGAGCATACGAGAGTGGGAAGCGCAGAGCGGCGCGATCAGTAGTTTTGTCCGGAGAGGTTCTACTGGTGTAATTAATTAGATTGAGCCCCCTCATGGCCAGTACCATGCGTACCAGCTAGCGGGTTAGAAATAAATAAAATAATAATAAATATTTATAATAGTAATTATATAAGTTTTGATAATATAAGATACTAATTTCTACTGAAAAATAATTTTATTTAAAAATATCTTATTCTTGAATAATATTTATAAATAAATAACTAGATTATAAAATTATAATTAATTAAATTAAATGAAATATTGATAAATCTTCTTCTTTTTGAAATATAATATATAATTTATATATTTTATTTTGTAAAAAATTTAATTTCTTATATTAATTTTAACATTTTTATTTTATTTAATATATAATATCTTAGAATTATATATAATTAGTATTTCTATCTATTATATCTATTATTTATTTAAAAATTTTAGTTGTTATTGAATGTATTAAATTTATATAATCTAAATAAAATCAAATTATATATTTAAATTTTTTAAAATAAACTTCCCATTCTTTGAAAATATTAATAATTATAAGAAGTTCTTTATTATAAATTCTATAATTTAGTTTAAGTAATTATGACTCTTTTAAATAATATAGTGTTAATTATAGTTTTAATTTTTATTTAATTAATTAAGAATTATATTTAATATATAATTCGATATATCTATTTTAATAACAACTAATAATCTTGAATTGAGTATAATAAAAACAGATATTTATATAAAGATCTATTTGAAGATATTAAAAAAAATTTATATTATATTATTTTGTTTATACTTTACATTTTTTTTAAATAATTCTACAAAAGAAATTATAACAAATAAATATCGTTTAATAAATTATTTAGAAAGTTTATATATTTTAAAAAGAGTTATTTTTCTTTAATAATAATAAACTATTTTTATTTTAGAATTTTTTTCATTTTATTTGTATTTATTCTAAGTCTTTATACATTAGTAATAATTATTTTTAAAAATCGCTTTCGATAATATAAAATTTATATTTTCAAATATTCAATAAAATATTTATATTATCTTGATATATTTCTTAAAAGTCTTAATAAAAAAGTAGATGTTATTTAAATATATTGTATAATATTCATTAAAATAGCTTGTTAATAAATTACTAACCAATTGTATATAGATTATTAATATATTAATAAATCTAAAATAGTTTTTTTTTCTTTTTTTTTTCTTTCTTTAATTTGGATTAAATAAATTCTATATATTAATTTAGTTTTATAATATATTTAATTCTTCTAACTCGATTTTATAATATATTAATTGATAATAATAACAATATTAAACTTTTAGTAATTAATAATAATTTAACAATTTTATTTCTTTTTTTAAATATAAAGAAAATTAACATGTTTATAAATAAAATGAATCTCTCAATAAAACCCTTCATTAAATTTTTACTAAGATATTTATAAAATAATTTAAATTTATCTTTTATAAATAATCTAATAATGAAAATAATAGTTTTTTGATAAGATATCTTTTTAAAATCTTTTAAAGATCTCAATGTATTTTATATATTATATTAATATATCTTTTAATAAAGAATCTTAGATTAAAATATTTAATTTAAATAAATACATTATCTGTAATTTCTAATTAAATATTAGTTTTATAACATGGTATATAATAGTTTAATTACATTTGTATTTATCATATTGAATAATTCTTATAGTTTAATCAATACTGTATATAAATTATAACTCTTTAATTATAATATTCTTAAAATTATTTTATATCTTATCAACAAAATTAATTTTAATTTCATTTATTTAGAATATTATTTTAACTATATTTCAAACTCTTATATTTTATATCGAATTAAATTATCTACTAATAAATCAAATTCATATCAAATCAATTTTTTAAAGGTTTTTAATTTTATTAATATTTTAACTTCTTATATTATAAAATTCTATATAACTTCTAAATTTATTATGGTTGAAAACTTTTGTTTATTTATATATATTTATAAAGAATCTATTTTAATTTTAAAATATTTTTAACTTCTTAATTAACTTTTTTATTAATTTTATTGTAAATTATTTTTAATTATAATATTTATAGTTTTTATTTTAAGAATTCTTTAAATATTATTCTATTTTATCTTTATTTAATTTATATATTAAATGAAAGTTATTATAATAAACTCTTTATAATAGTATTGTATATTTAATTCCTAAAAAGTTTATTAATTATTTTATTTTATTATAGTTTGAGTTATTTCTTTCTTTTTTAAATATTTTCTGTTCTGAATTTAGTTTTGTAAGATTTCTTTTCATAATCTTTAATTTAATATTTTGGAAATCTCTATTTGAAATAAAGCTTTTATTTTAATAACAGTTTCTTACTTTTCAGAAAAGATTATTTTTAGAAATTATAATATTTAATCATAGAAAGTATTATATTAACATTTCTCTCAAATATAATTCAATTTTAAATACTATAATTTATTTATATTTAGTTTATTTATATCCTTAACTTCAATAAATTATTTATTTTAATTATATTTATAATGATACTTATTAATTTAAATATAATCTCTAATTTATTTTTCTTTCTTATATCTATTTAGTTTATTTTGATTTAATAAATATAATTAATTAAAGTTATATCTCTTTATTTGATTTAATTTAATTATTTTATGAAGTCAATAACTTAATTAATATCTTACTTCATTTATCTAAATATAAATAAACGATATTCTTCTATTTTAATATAATTAATATCTTTAAAGACTCTTTGAATTATTATATAAAATCTTTGTAATTCTTATTATATGATTTTTAAATTAAATATTATTTTTGAAATAAGCTAATAGAAAGATATAATCAATTTTAAAATTCAATTTTTTAAATATAAAATAATGTAAAGTATTCTTTATATTTTAAGTATTGAATTGAATATCTTAACGTTGAAATAGAAATATATTTTAAATAATAATAAAATATTTCTAGTTTTTATTAATTTTTATAATATTTGTTAAAATAAGAATCTATATAATATTTTATAATCTAGAAATATCTTTTTAAGAAGATTATTTTATTTCGAAATTATTATAAATAATCTTCCTTATAAATATAATTTATTTTTTTAGATTTAATATTTATATTATTTATAAAAACTAATATAAATGAAGTTATCATGATTTCTTTAATATCTATTAAATTACTATTTACTTTAACTTAATTTAGAAGTAGAATTTTTAAATTTCTATCTTATATCTTCTATATCTTCTAAAGAAGCAATGAAAAATATTAATTTATATAATATCTTTGTCAAATCTCAAACTAGATAGAAAAGCTCTTAATAAGAATATTATAATAATAATAATTAGTTTAAAATAATAGAATATAAAATCTAACTTTAATATATTAATTATAATATATCACTTTATAATAAATGTTAATAAGTTCATATCTTCTTATAGAGACTTTAATTAGAAAATAATAATATATAAACTATATAATGAAATAATAAGTTTCTTTATTATCCTTCATTATATAAAAACGAATAATATCAATTATATCCTTATTTATATTGAAAATAAAATATCAAGATAAAACTTCGAAAAACTAATATAAAAAAATGAATTAATTAGTTTTATATATATAATTAAAACTTTGAAAAACGTAAAGATAAAATTTTATTTATTATAGATCTATAATATTGATATATCGGGAATACTAATTTTAGTTATATTATTAGTTTTACTATATAATAGATTACTTTTTATTAATATTAATAAATATATCTTTATATTGATTGAAATTATTATATTTCTCGATAAACTATAATTTTATATTCTATATCAAATATTATATAAGAGAATTAAAAGACTTATATTTATATTTATATTTATGATATTTATTTATATTAATTAGATTTATACTTATAATTCTAATTAATTTATTATAAAGTATATTTATAATCATCTTAGTACTTATCAAAAATGAAATATATCTACAAATAAAAGCAATTCTAATAAATTATTACCTTTTATAATACAGTATTAGTCTATATATTAGTTATATATAATTGAGATTGTTTTCTTTTTCGAATTTATATATTTATTCTATCTTTCCTATATCAGTGAAGTTATTTAAAAGATTAAATGATTTTCTATTATTAATAAGTCTAATCTAAATTATTAAAGATATTGTAATTTAGTTCGATATCTTTAAACTATCTATTATAAATAAATGATATAAAGTTAATATTAACTAATATAACAAGTCTTTAATAATATTATTATAAAATACTTTATTTAAAAAACAAATTTATGAACAATATAAATTCTATATTTCTATATTATATATAAAAGTTTAAGTTTAAAAAACTTAATTAGTATTTATTTATATTATAGACTTACTTTTTATAAAAATTTTAATTTAATAGAACTCTTTATAAAGAATATTATTTATAGTAATAAAAGTAAATCTTTTTCCTTAAATAAAAATATAAAATCTAACTTTTTCTTAATTGAATAAATAATATAATCTATTTTAATAAAAACAAAATTATTATTTATAAACTAAAAATCTCTAAAGAAAGTAAATTAATATTAGATAGTTATAATTTTATTATATTACTATTCTCTATCTTATATTTAATAAAAAGTTTGATATTCTTTATTTTTAAAAACTTTAGATTAATATTAATATATAAATATAAAACTGTTTTAAATATAATTATTATACTATGATAAATATATAAAATTAGAAAGTCAATAATATCTAGAAATATTATCAATTTTGGATATTAATCTATATTCGAAAAGATGTTAAAATTTGAATTTAATAATAGCATTTTATTAAGAATAAATATTTATTCTAAATCAAAATAAATAACTTCTCGCTTTTCAACCTCTATAAATATCTTTATATTATTAACCATATAGTGAAAATAAAGATACTAATAGATAGTAACTTTCATATTTAATATAAAATAATTAAGTTAGATTTGTATTTATTTTATAATAATAACTTTCTAATATAATAAATTATATATAATAATATTGATATTATAAATTCACTTGATATTATAATATATGATATAGATTATATTTTTAATTTTATATTATCGAATATCCTCTTTATAATAGTTTATATATGGAAAAATTTATATAGTAATTTAGATTATAAAATATAAATAATAACACTTCTTAACAAAAACTAAATCTTTTTAGCTAATTTCATTTTTCTATCTTAAATAAGAAATTTAATAAATTTGTAATTTTAATTAGAAATAAAGTATTATTCTTTTGATTGTTTATAAAGTGATAAATTTATATATTAAATTTCCTATTAAGAATTTTTAATTAATATAAGAAATAGTAAATAAACTAGATTGTAAATACAATATATAATAGTTTTAATCTGAAATTGATATTTAATGATATATAACAAATAGTTTTCTCCCTAGAAATCTATTACTCCTTATTATAATAAATATTAATTTTTAGAATCTAATGATATTATTATAAATCAGAAATAATTTATATTTCTTTATTTAAATAAAATAATAATAATTTATTATAATATCAGAAAATTTTAAAAAGTGATTTTAATAAAAATTGAAAAATTATTTCCATTATTACTATATATAATAATTATACAATATATTATTTACAAATAATAATTTTATTAACAGATTTAAATAAATCTCTTTTATATATATATAATTTAATTATTTTATTAATCTCATTTTTAAAATTCTATAATATAAATATAAACCCTTAATTAATATTATATTAGAGGTTTCTTTAGAAAATTATTTATATTGGAATAAATTTAATAAATAATTAGACAATGAATTTTATTTATTTATACTAAGTCTATATATATAACTTTAGATATATAACTTTATACTATATAATATTAGTTTAATGATATTTAACTTCTTTAAATTATATATTTCATAAGAAATAAGGTAAATTTAATTCTTTAATATTATCCTTAATAACTTTAGTATTCAAGCTTTTTTGTAATATATTATTTATATTTAAAAGAAGATAAATTAGATTTATAGAGACTAATATCTATTTATTTTATATTCGAACTTTAAATATATTTTCTCAAATAATATATAATTAGATTATAAATTCTATTATAAATAACATTTATTATTATTGTATTTAGAGTTTATATATTTATTTTCTATTGATAATTTAGATATTTTTAGAAAAATACTAGTAAATTTAGATCTATTAAATTAATATTGAATTATAAAGCTAAATTTAGTTAAATTTTCTATTTATTTTATCTATCTGTTATCCAATTTCGTTTTAATAATAAAATAATTGAACTTATATCATTTTCTAATAAATCTTCAGTAATAATTATAAACAAATTATTATAATTCGTTTTTCTTCTATCTATATATTTTTCAATATATAATAAATTCTAAGAAATTAATTTCTATTAATTTAAATTTGAATTTCTAAAAGTTAATATAAAGTTTGAATTTATAAAAGTTTTATAAGATTTTTATTATAATGTTGATATATTTATTTTTATCTATCAAAGAGGTAAATATATTATAAAATAAATAAGAGAAGAAAAAGAAGAAAAAGAAGAAAAAGAAGAAAAAGAAGAAAAAGAAGAAAAAGAAGAAAAAGAAAAAAAAAGAACTATAGATTAAATTTTACTTAGTGATAATAAAGTGTTATAAATTAAAAGTTGGGTTATTTAAAAGATAAAAGCGATAGAAGTTAGTTAATTAAGAAATAAAATTAATATATTAAATCAATTTATTTAGAAAAGAAAAAAGAGATAAAAAATATTAGTTTCATATAAATCGAACTTTATTATTAAACTTTAATTATCTTATTCTAATTTAATAATATTTTCATAATCCTTAATTAATCTATTATAATATTATAAGTGATAAAGAAATCATTATTAAAAAGAAAGTGAAATTTTAATGAAAAGTTTAAACATTAAATTTCTATATTCTATTTTAATTATTAATAATTTATTTATTTATAATATTCTTATTGAGATTTAGATATATAATCAGAAAACCAGTATATATAAACTATATTATAATTTTATCTTTTCTTTATTTTTGATAACCAACAATAAACAGCAACTTTAAATATTAATCTTATTAATACTTTTTTTCATATCGAATATTATTAGTAACTTAAGATATATCTAGTTGAAATACCAATATATTAACTTAAATATTAGATTAATATACTAATTTAAATAACTATATATAAAATAATATATAATTTCATTAGTCAGAAAGTTTATTATTTACTTTTATAAAATTAAAGATAGTATATGGAAATAGCTTTCTATATAGCTTTATATATTAGAAATAGTATATTAACTATATTCTAAAAAATTTATTGTTTTTTATATTTGCTTTAATATCATTATTATATTGATTTTATCTATTGAAAATTATAAATTTTCTCTATTCTATTTTTAAATAATTCTTTAGAAATCAATAAAGTAAGAAGAATTAAAATTAGAAACATCTTCTATATTATAATCTAATAATAATTACTTTTTCTTTTATATATATAAAGAGTCTAAATTATTTATCTAATATTAATAATTCTTATTATAGTTATATACTATATCTAGATAATATCTAGATTTATAATAGAAACTATCTTTAATAAAATTAATTCTATATTTTCTACTTTGGGATTATTAGAGTCTTCTTTAAAGATAATTATAGTAATTAAATATTCCTTTTTGAATTAATAAGTTTATTTCTTCTATATTATTATTATTATTATTTTTATTATAATTCTCTATTTCGATATCTTTAAAATTATTAATACTAATATAAATATTATTATTAGTAATATAGAATAATTAGTATTATTTCGAATAGAGATAGTTATATTTTTAATAATACAGTATAACTTACCTAATATATATATCAGTTATAAATTCAAATACCGTTTTTATAACTAAAAATTAATTAAGACAGATTTGATTATAAGATAATATAAAAGTCTAGAAATAAATAATAATAGAATTTATATAAATCTATAAAGAAGACAAATACAAATCAAGAAAAGAAGAAGAATTTAAATATTTAATATTTAGTACTATTCTAGTTACTATCTAGCTTCTTATAGCTATTATCTTAATTATTTATATTATTCTAAACTCTTCATTTTCTTTGGTTATATAGTTTAGCTATATATCTTTATATAGATCATAATTTATATTCGAGAAATAGTAAACAAAGATTATATATATTTCTTTATTAATATTAAACGAATTTTGAAATATTTTCAAATATAAAACTTTATTAGTAAGAAAAGATAAAATATATTAATCAAAAATATTAGAGATATAAAGAAATTTGAAAAATAATTAATATATTAATTTCTAAAAAGATAGAAAAAATAATTATATATAAATAATATAAATAAGGAGAAAAGACTACTATTGTTCAATTAATTATAAAAATAGAATAGAATATAATATTAAAGAAGAGAATTATTATATCTATTATTACAATAGCAATATAATAGATTTGAAAGTAATAAAACAATTGATAATATTGAAGATAAAGAAACCAAAATATTAAAATAATAATATATTCGAGACTTTATATTTTAGACTAATATTATATAAGCCTTTTAAATTTAGAATAGATTATAATTAAATAATAATATTATTATTATTATTAATAACTATTTTCTTTTTTCTTTAAAATAAATATAAATTAGAATTTAGATACTATTATCTTTGTTAATTACGTTTTTAAATATATTAGAATAATTAGTCTATTATAATTAGTTAGTAGAGAATTATAAAAGTATTATTAAATTTCAATAGTATAATCGAAGTTTAAAGATAAATTCAATTAATAATAAATTGTTGTTAGGTTACGAATGGATTTAAGAATATAGTTATAAATAACTTTTATTGAAATCAACTATATTACTTAATTTGTTAGATCAACCACTTGGTCAGTAGTTGATATATTATTCACACTAGCTTATACTAACCCTTAATAGGTATAGCTCCATTAGCTTAGTGTTCCTTACCTTCAATATAAATTAATTATTATTGATTTTTTTCCGTTTCTATATCCTTTTATAATTAGAATGTTATAATAAGAAATCTTATATCTTTAAATAATATATTTTCTAAATTGAGAATCTTTTTTTTATATCTTTTAATAATTCCTTGAAATATAATATAATAAGGAATAATTATAAAGATATATTATTAAATTATATATTAAGAAAAAAGGAAAGTTCAAAATGATATAGATAATTACAGCAATAATTATAAAAAACTAAAATAAATTAATATTAAATACTGAATATTGAAATTTCTTTTTTTTTCTAATTTATATCTCTTGTTTTTATATATTTATATAAATTTAATTATTTCTTATTATCAAGTTTATATATTATTTTATATATATTAATATTAATATAATTTATTTATAAACTTTTTATTATTATTTTTGTGATTAGTATTTATAATATATCATATTTTATTATAATTATAAATATCTTATAATAATTAAACCTATAAATCTATTTAAATTCTTTTATAATAAGTTATATTTTTCTTTTTATAATCTAATCTTAACTATTAAATTTCTATTAGTATATTTATTTCGAGATAATTAAATACTTTTTATTAAAGATTTTCCTGATTATAACTTTAAATATAATTATGTTTTTAAATTCTTTATTATTATGAATTTTTATTTAAAAACATTCTTTATAAATATATCTCCCAGTTTAATAACTCTATAAAATATTATAGAAAAGGTTTATATCTCTTTAGTTTTATATTATATATATTTTATAATATAAGTTTTAATTTAATTAATACTTCGTATATTGAAAAGTTTTTATTTAATATTTATTAAAGTTTCGATCTTTAATATTTATATATATAGTTTTATATTCTTCCAAATATTTTAAGTAATATTATTTTTATAAGTTTAAATAAGTAGTTATATATTTTTTATTTCATTTATTAATATATTCTGTAACTTATAAGTTTATAAATCTTTTATATTTATTATTAAAAAATTTCAATTCAAGTTTAATAGAATATTTATTTTTTGTTTAAATATATAAATTATATATTTTAAATATTTCTATCTCAGTAAAATTAAAAGAATGATTTATATATACTTTATAAAGATGATTTATCTTAAATATATTAAATAATATAATTAAAAAATAAACATAAAAATTCTATTTTTTAATTATATTAAATACTAAATAGTAAATCTTCGATAATTTTATAATCACTCTATTTGAAATAAAAAACATCTTAATATATATATATTTGCTTATATTGATTTTCTAAATATAATATTTACTATCTATTTATAAAATAATAATAATTCGAAGGTAATTTTTTAAAACTTGATTTGATTTTGTAACTTTATATTGAATACTTTTTTATTATTATTAATTTTCATTATAGTTTTTAAAGTAATTTTCTTTTCAATTTAATATATTGGTTGTATTAATATTAGTATAAACTCTATTATTATCTTACTAATAATTATTAAATAAATATATAAATCTTTATAATCAATATAACTTTATTTCCAATTTATTTATTTATCTTTTCCTTTGTTTAATTTATTAAATATATTTTATATATTATTCTTATTTTTATTTTTATTATCTTCAAAGTAATGTTAACTATATTTCTTTTAATTAATTTCAAATATTTCTTATTTCGATCATCTAATTTATAATGTTATAAAATAGAAATACTATATAGATAATATATATATTTTATTAAGTCAACAAAAAAAAATTTATATTATATATATCTATTTTATTTTGAAACATAATTTGACGTTCTTTTTTATTATCAATTAGTTTATTGAAAGTAATCAAATATTTCCGAAATGAAAAATTTACTAAACACTATTAATGAAATATAATTTGGTGTAATTTAATCAATTTCTTTTATTTAATTATAAAATCTATTTATTAATATTATTATATAAAGCTTATATTATTCTTTTAATTATTAGAAATCATTTAATATTTAAAAAATATTTCAATATATTAGAATTTGAAATTTATTGAAGATATATAACTACTATAATATTTATATATATCATTATATATTTTAAACTATAATATTATTTTTTGAATTTTTGATAATTTTAGTTTCTTCTATTAATTTTTTCCATTTATTATTATTTCTTTCTTAAATATTTAATTAGAATTTATATTCTTATTAATAATAATTTTCTTTTCTATATTATTTACATAAATCTATTTTAATACCTCTTTCTTCTTTTTTGAATTTGTTATTTTTTTAAAATATTGATTTTGATTATTATAATTATTTCTATTATTATTTCTTTTTATAATTACTTCTATATTTTAATTCTTAGCTAAAGTTTATTTGTTCTATTAATTTAATTATTTTATTGTTTTCAAATAATAAAATTATATATTTAACAATCAAAATAAAGTTTTAATTTTTTATTAGTTTAGTATCTATAAAATATATCTACAAAATTATATTAGAACTTTATTATTTATAATGTTATAAAGACTTCTCTTTAATTTTTAACTTAAGTAATTAAAACTTATTAATATTTTAATACGTCTTTATAATTTTAAAACTAAAAGATAATTTAGTAAATTATTATTTGATTTAATTAATGAAAATAAAATTAATTTATGATTTCTTATTTTAAATTCTATTTATTTATTATTATTATTATTATTATTATTATTATTATTTAATTAAATTTATAACTATATTAAGATAAATCTTTTCTTTTAAATATTTATTAATAAATTAAAAAATGAATAAAAGTATATAGAATTATATAAATTACTTTCTATTGATTTTAATATTTCGGTTATTTATTGCTTTTATTATATATATTTTTTATTATATTTTATTTTCTTTTATTTTCAAATATATAATTTCTGTTTTTAAAGTTTTCTTTCATCTTTTCCTTTATTAATATTAATATATTCTCTTCTTATTATTTTCATATATATTATTTTTTAAATAATTTTATTTTATTAAAAATATTTTATAATATTATTAACTCAATTTCTATAGATACCTTTATCGAATTATTGATTCAATTATTTTTTATATTAATTGGATGTATTTTTTTATTAAAAGAATTTATTATAGTATTAGAATTATTAGAATTCTTTTTCTTTTTCTTTAAACTAAATATAAATTAAATCTCAAAACTTATTAATTTTACTAATTAATTCTGATTAGTTATTAATTTGATTTATTTTTTTATATTATTAATACGATATTTTCGAACTTGATATAATAATATTTTTATAATATATTACTATATTAAATTTAGTCAATAAAGAATTATAAAACATTCCTAAATAATAATAACATAATTAGAATGTAAATATAAAATCTTAATTAAAAATAAACTAGTTATTGTTAATTTTGTTCTTTTTATATTTGTTTTTATAATTAGGAGTTTAGAATTAGAAATTCTATTCATTAATTGAACAGTTTCTATTTCTTTATATCCCTAAATAATTTATTCTTTAAATTAAATTCTTTATTTACATTTTTTAATATCTTCATATTTCTTTATTATTCTAGTATTAGTATATAAATACCGAATTATTTTTTTACATAATAAATAAATTTCTATATATCTATTATAAATAATATATAACTATAATAATATTATATATATAATAATTAATCGATATTAAAATTTATTATTTTAAATTATAATATATTTTAAATTAAAATTGTTTCTAGGATTTCAAAATTATATATAATAAAATAATAATTAAGTTCCATCTATCTACTATTTATATTATTATACAATAACTTAAAATTATAAATATTATAAATATAGTTTTTTTATTTACAATATATATAAACTTATTAGAGAGTATTAAAAATATTTCATTATTTTTAAGTTATAATTAATTAATTCCAGTTTTTATTTAAAATTCTTATATTAATAAATATTCTAAAGATTCGATTATTTTTATTTATAATTAAATTTATTATATATCTTATAAACTTTTTCTATATTAATTTTTATTTTTATTTATATATATATATTATATCTTCCTTAGAATTATATTACAATATTGATTATAACAATCGATTTTATCTTTACTGGTATTTTATATTCAATTATAATTTGTTTACTATTTATCTTTTCTTTATTTAAAACATATAAATTTCTTAATACGTTTTTTATTATATTAAAATAGATATCTTATTTTAGATATTTATTAAGAGATTATAAAAAAGATAGTATTAATATCTAATTTTACAAATTATTTATTTATTTATTTAATATATTTTATTATATTTTTATTATATATGTTTTATTATTTTTTCTTATTTTACTTTTTATTTTTAAAATCTTCTTTTTTTTTTGGACTGGTGAGGAAGAAATCGAGGACGCATACCGAAAGATAAAACTCGAGGCAGATGAAATGGTACGAGAAGCAGATACCGGCTCGTTATCAGTATATCCACTATACGGTACTCTGCCACCTCACTAACAGCAAAAGATTTTCGACAAAGCACCAGTGAAAGCTGGTGGAAGGCCTGGACGTAAGGTGGTTGTCGCAACAAACATCGTAGAAACCAGTTTGACAATTGATAGTATCGTCTATATAGTGGATCCTGGCTTCAGCAAGTCTACAACCGAAGAATTCGCGTTGAGTTTATTAATATATTCTTTTAATTTTCTTTTCATATATATATTTATTTATTTTGTTAAAAGTATTTTATAATATTATTAGTTTTATTTCTATAATTATCTTTTATTAATTTATTACGTGAGTTAATTTTTATATTAATTAAATATCTTTTATTTTATTTTTTCTTTATTAAAGAAATTTATTATGGTATTTAAATTATTTTTCTTTTTTTATATAACAAATATGAATTAAAATTTAGAAACTATTAATTTAGTTTTCATTCTTTAAATTATTAATATGATATTCTTTGAAATTGATATAATAAATCATTATTTTTTCAAGTATATTAACATAATTAATATGTTAAGAAAAGTTAATAAAGAATTATATAAATAATATTAAATCATAATACTATATATAATTGGAAATTAAAAATAAAATTTAGTTAATAGTAAATTAATCATTATTGATCTTTCTATTTCTTTTATCTTCTGTTATAATTTAAATGTTAAAATTAGAAATTTTATTTATTGCTTAATTAATTCTTATTTCTTTATATTCCTAAATATTTTCTTTTCTAAATTATGAATATATTAGAAAGTAGTCTTATCATTTAATTAAATAAAGCAAATATTTTTATTTAGAAAATATATAAGAACTAATTAATAATTTAAATTATTTCATCTCTTTAATAAAATTTAATTAAAAATCTTTAATTTCTATCTAAATAACTATTTTAAATTATTTTTATGAAAAGATATATAAAGTTTAAAATTAATTATAAAAGACTAAATTCTTAAGAAATTTATATAAAATATTTAATTTATTTGTTTTTTAATTTTTTCCTTATTCTCTATATTTAATTTATTTAATAAATAAGAATCATAATAAAATATTTATATAAACTACTTGTATAATAAACATTTTTATTATTTCAAATATAATAACTTTCATTCATATTTTCTTTTTCTTTTAATATATTTAAAATATTATAAGATAATATAAGAACTTAGTAACAAGAAATAATACAATTATATAAATTTATAAAGAAAAGAAATATAAATTAGAGAAAACGAGAAATTTAAACATTTAATATTTAATATTAGTTTAGTTGTTATTTTAACTATTTATAACTACTATTTTAATTATCTATATTATTTTAAAGTCTTATATTTCTCTAGTTATATAATTTAATTATATATCGTTATAATTATCTCATTTTTTATATTTTGTATTTTAAGAAATTATTGTTATTATTATAATTAATAATATTAGTTAGATTTTTTTAATAATGAATAATTATATTTTATAGATAGATATTGTAGTAAATTATAATATATATATATAGTAGAATAAAAAACTATATATTGAAAATTAATAACTAATTTATAACTATAATAATTATATAGTATAATCTTCGTTACTTATTATATTTACTTAGTTATTTATATATTAATTGGATATAACTTAAATCTAGAAATATTTAAATAGAAGAAAAATAAAAAGAACAAAAGAGAAATCTTTATACTAAGAAATTGATATGAATTTATATTTTATATTATTATTATATAAAATATTCTTTTCAAAAAATATCTTATCTATTAATAATTATAATATTAAATACTTTATGAAATAGTTTTCTAATAATTCTTATAAAATATATTACTAATATTCTTCATTTTATTCAGTTTTTTCCTAGATTCTTATAAATGATATCTTTTCTTAAATTTTATTCTTTATTAGTATTATCTAAATTAGTATTGGTATTACTAATGAACTTATTAATATTGAAGTTATTATTAAAAGAAACTTTTAGTTAGAATCTCGATTTTATATTTATTTTTATTTATTTAATTAAATTTATTAAATTTAATTTGGGAATTGTGATTATTATTAGAGTTGTTATTAAAATCTTTACTATTTAGATTTTTATTGATACTATTTGATAATATAATAAGATTCAATATTCTATTTATAATATTGAATAATATATCAAGGATTTATTATAAATATTTTCTTGATAATTTATCATTTGGAAGTTAATGGTATATAATAATTCTAATAAATAAATATTACTCGGATTTAACTTATTTTTTACTAATATTATTATTTCTATTATCTATTTATAGTTTAATAATTACTTTCTAAATATTTAGAAATATATATATAATAAATATATTTGACAAATAATGTTAAATTTATAAAAAAAAATTTGAAAACAAAATACTTTTGATATCGACAATCATTCTAATTATTATATTATTATATTATTATAAACATAACTATTATAATTATTAATTCATATCTAATAAATTCCATTATAATTTAAAATAATAAAGAGAATTTTTTAAATAATTTTGAATTAAGATATCTAAATATTAAATAATATAAAATCCTTTATAATATTAATTATAAATAGTTTAAAGTTTGAATAAAGATAATATATATAGTTAAAAAACTTTATAATATCAATAGAAAATGTATTAAGAAAAGTCCAATTAAAAATAAAGAGAATTTAAATATTACAAGAATCTTATATAATATTGAAGAAGTTAATTATAATAAACTTTCAACAAATTAATATATAAATAATATAGAATTTATAAAGAGAAATATTTAGAATATTATATTTTTAAAGAGTATTTATTCTAAGCTCAAATTATAGATAAATATATTTTGAAAATAATAAAGAAAATATATAACGATAATTAAATACTATATAAATATATTATAAATAAACTAAAATAATAGTAAATTGATATTATTATATGACCTATATATTAATTTTTATTAAATAATATCTTTTCTATAAAAATATACAATAGAAAGATAAATCAATGAGAATATCAAATAACCAATTAATCGTTTTCAATAGAAAAATATAATAATTTATATATACATTCGGGATAATTATATATAATATTATAAAGTATACAATAGATATTATCGAAAAAAAAAAAGATTATAGAATAGAAATTATTTATATAAAATAAAGATATTCTAAATACTAAGATAGTTATTTTATAAATAGATTAATTTATATTAATGAATATTATTAAGAAACGAATATTGTTTATTATATTTAAATAGATTTATCTTAAAGATATTAATAGAGTGTTGAAAATAAATCCGAAATAAAATGAAAAGATAAAAAAATATAAGATTGATGATGAATAGGAAAAGTTATTTTAATATTATAGATATTAAAAACGTAAATATATTTAAATCTAATACAATAGTAAAGGAACTATATAAGATATCAAAAAATAAAATATCTTATATAGATTATAGAAAGGAATATATAATAAATAATAATAATAGATATAAAATAAGAATTATAGAGAAAATAAAATTAATTAATTAATTTCAAAATTAGAAAATTAAAAATTATAATAAACAATTTAATTATATATCAATTACTTCTACTAGATATTATGATAAAGAAGATTTATCGGATTAAATATAAATTATTAATAATAGATTCTATATAAATAAACTTAAATTGAATAAACTAGATATCAAATATTCAAACTTTATATTTAATAGATAATAATCTAAAACTATTTAAAGAAAAAAAAATGGATATAAAGAAAAAATATTATTCTAAATTAATTTTTAATTTTCTATTAACAATTATCATCTTTAAATGAATATCAATAACTAAATTAATAACTGAAGATTAATAAAATATTAGAAGAGAATAAATAATATTGAATTTGTATAATCATTTAAAAATATAGTACAGAGTATTATAATCGTATTAACAGAATCTTTTTTAAAAAGAAATAATTAATAAAATATATAAAATATTAATCAATAATACTTAAAGATAATAAATAAAATAATATTGATTTCTTATATTAATATAAAAATAGTTATAAACTTTTTAATTGAAATTAAAGAGTTCTAAATAAATATTAGAAAAATAAGATATTAATAAATTAGATATTATATAATAATTATTTAAAAAATAGAGAAACTGAAAAAGAATTAAAAAAGGTAATTAGATATTAGAAAAATTAGATATAAAGGTAATAAATATTATAAATTATTAGAGATACATCAAAAATATAGAATATAATTAAAAATAATTAAATAAAAGAAAGTATTCTAATAACTACATCTATCTCCTTTTAGTATAGAAAATAAAAAATAAAATAATTTAAAAATTATAAAGATTATTTAATAAATCTTGAAAATATTAATCCAGAAACTTTCTATTATTAATAGAAATAGATATAGAAAATATAAGAAAGTTTCAAATATTTAGTAATATATATTTAATATACATTTAAACTTTATTGAATTTGTGAATATTATATAATATAAGATTATTTTTATTTATAGAAATCTAAAAGATAATAAAATACTAAGATATAACTATATTATAAATAAAATAATTGAATCAATATTACTAATACTAATATTAAAATAGATCTGTTAATACTAATGTTAAACTAAGATATTATTTAAAATACTTTGAGAAATCTATTATTATTATATTAAGAAAATCGAAGTTAAAAGAAAATATTTATAATAATTCTAAGATATATTACCTAATGATATTTCTAAATATACTAGAGAAACTACTTGAATTAAATATTTTATACAAATAAATAAAAGTAAAGTAAATAACAATATTTTTATTAAATATAATAAACAATTTTCATAATTATTTCATATACAAGACTTTTATATAATTTAAAAAAAGCAAATTTAAAGAATTATAAATAATATAGATAAAATTGTTTTTAACTAATAAATAAAATGTTTTACATTATTATGATATAAATATTCTTGATAATAATACGAATTTTTAAAACTTATTTTTCTTTATTACTATATCTCTTTTATTATATAGATTTTCTATAAATTAATAATATCGATTTCTTATTACTAATAGAGATATAATATATATTTATAAAATATAAGAGAAGATATATCTAGAATATAATAGATAAATATAAATATACAATTTATTATTTAATTTAATAAAATTTTAATACATATATTTTTATTTATTAAGAAGATATGAAAAAATAGAAAGAGTTATATAAAATTTAATTTAATTTAGTCATTATATTAAAAAGTTATTTACAATAAAAATGTTAGAAGTTATTTTAGATGGTTATTTATTGTATAAGGAATATTTTAAGAATATGGAAGAAAAAACTTTAATAAATCTTATGATATTGAATATATTAAAGAAGTTTAGAAATAATTAATTAAAGAAATATTTATAAAGATGTTATACTTTTACTATTTCTATATAGGTTACTAATTTAATTAACGAAATATATAAAAATAGCAATAATAAAATAATATCTATCTAACTTAAAACTTTATAATAAATTATTAGAATATATAAAAGAATAAATAAAGAGATACTTAATATTATAACATATCTAATATTAATAGAATATAAACTAATAAATGAAAATACTAAAGTATCAAACTAAATATTATAAAGTATAAAATAAAACTAATTAAAATAATTAAAGAATATCTAAATAGAAAACCAGACTCTTAATAAAATATATTTCAAAATTCGAAAGTAAAGAAAAAATAAATTTGATAAATATAAAACTTTATTTAAACTTTATTATCTTATTCTAAATATTAACTCTTAATATAAAAATATTATTTCTTTTTGCTAAAAGACTAATTATTGAAAATTTTAATAATTTTATAATTCAAGAAAATATCTACATCTCTAGGAAAAGTTTAAGCATTTAAAATAAAATAGATTTAAAAACTTTCTATCTAGAAATAATAAAAGAAAGATCAATATATATAAATATTATAAATACATCTATAATCTATATGAAAGAAATTTATAATTTAGTTTAAATATTAGAAATAATAATAGATTTGAATAAGATCATTCTAATATATATATTTATTAATAATTAATCTACAATAAGAATAATTATGAATTTCTATATAATGATATATAAGATTTTAGAAGCAAGTTTTTATTTAATGAAACTATATTAAATCTTAATATATATAAGGATTTTAGAAAATAAAATTATAAATAAAATAACTAAAAAACAATATAGTAAATAAATAGAAAAATTATAAAGAAGTTAATATTATTAGTTAGAAAACAAAACATATTTATTATTTCTATAAAAACTATCAAAACTAGAAATCATAAGCTCAATAAATTAGAATATAAAATAATAGATAAAATAAAACTAATTATGTAAAGTTTAGAAAGAATTAATAAGGAAGATAATAGAAATATATGAAGCATTTTGAAAATCTGTAAGTTTTTAAATAATATAAATAATAATCGGAAAAATAAAATTTTAGAAATTCCTTTATAATATTTAGATTGTTGTGTTTTAATTTAATAGTAAAAATATTAATTTATAATTATACAAGTAATTATAACTTACTTTAAATAATAATTATAATCTATTTTTAATAAGATATATCTTAAATATTAAATTATTATTAATCTATTTTCAAGATTTATTTAATTTTTTAAATTAAAATTTATTTCTAACTTTTATATAACCTTTAGAAGAAATATAGATAAATGCAAATATAAAATTATAATTATAACTAATATATCTATATATAAATATTGAAATATTAAAAGATTATAGATTCAAATATTCATCAAATAAGTTTATATTTAATTACAATTATTCAATATTATAACCTTGATTATTATATAATTATTAACTTAGAACCATCTTAGTCTATATTTAAGTTATAAAATTTCTTTTAAAACTTTTATCTTAGATAGAAAAATATTAATAATAAGCTTATTTTTAATTAATATTTCAATTTTTTCTTTTATCGCAAAAATTCTTCCTTTAAAAATATCATCTTTTATATGTAGATATTTGGATTTGATTATAATATATATTTAGTAACAATATACTAGTTGATAATTATTACAAATCATTATATATAAATTCAATAAATATAAATTTTAAAAATTAATTATTTTAGTTATACTGTAAGTATATTAATATCTTAGATAATATTTGGAAATCTAATTCTAATATTCATTTTTTTATTAATCTGCAATCGTAATTATCTATAATACTACTAACAGAAATATTGAAATCTTTAAAAATAATCTAAATACAAATTTCTATTATATTTATTTAATAATAATTCATAATAAAATATATTATATAATATTCAATTATTATAAGGTAGATATCTTTTAAGATTTATATATTAATATATTATTTTAATTTTAATTTAGTTTTAAATTAAAAATATTTTCTAATAGAAATTTAAATATTCTTACAAAATCTAAATATTTTATAATTAGATAATTATTATAATAATACTATAATAATAATGATTTAAAACTAAGATCTAATAATATATAATAAATTATATCTTTTCTTCAGAAATCTATTATTTTATTATTATTATAATTATCTAGTTCTAGGGAATGATATTTTTATTATATTTTCATATTAATTTGTATTTCTTTTTCTAAATAATATTAGTAATTTATTATAATATAAAAAGTATTATAATTCAAGTTTAACAAGAATTCAATTATTATTTCAATTATTATTATATATAATAGTTATAGAATATACTATTAATAACTAATAATAATATTAATACATTTAGATATAACTTCTTTCTTATATATTAATTAAGTTCTTTATTATTGATCTAATTTTAAAGATTAATAATTATATCTTCTTGATTATTATAATCTATTTTATATTTATTTATATCTTCTTTCTTTATATAATAAATTTCTGAAAATTAGTTTTCATTAGTTCAAGTTTATATAGTTTTTATGAAACTTTTATCATTATTTCGATATATTTATCTTTATTCTTTAAATAAATAAAAATATTATCAAAATAAATTATATAAATAATATTTACAAGTTTTATCAAAATTTTATTAATAAACATATAATAGTTCTAATATCTATATTGAATTCAAAAACGTTATCTTTCATCTGTTATTTTTCAAATTCATTAAGAATTTTAGATTCAATTTATTCAAATCAATTTAATATTTTATTAACAAAGAATAAATACATTTAATTTTTAATTATAGTTTTACTAAGACCGTAATAATCTATACAAAAATATAAATCGTCATTATTTTTTCTTATAAATACAATATCTATTTTAATAATATTGATTAATTAATATATCCTAATTTTGCTTTTCTATAATTGATAAAATTTAAAATCTGATAATATATAATAGTTTAAAGAAAAATGTAATATTTTATCATATGAAAATTAGGAAAGATATTTATTTTCTTTTTGGCAATAATATTCTTATATTTCTAATAACTTTATAATAATTATATTTATTCTATTTTGATTATATTTAATATACTTTTGTTTTTATTCTTTATATTATTTATCTGTTTTAATATTAGAATATAATATTGAAAAAAAATGTATATAATAAATAACCTTTTTATATTTATTATTTCAGTTATTAATATAATAATAGATTACTTTTATTGTTATTAACTAATTGATATTTGGATATAGATTTATAAATTATAGTATATCTAAAATTATTGTTTTTTAATGTTTCAAAGTTATATATAACAAAATAATTATTTTATTTTATTTATTTATTATTTAAATCATTATATATGTATTTGAAATTTATAAATATTATAAACATAGATTAAATTATTAAAAAATAACTAAGAAATTTTGACTATTTGTAATTTATAATTAAATTCTATTGTATATAATTATCTTTTATTTTATCATTTGTTTATATTTACTTAATTTTCTATTTTATTTTATTTTAATATATATTAAGATAATTTTTTCCTTTATTTTTTTTTAAAAGGATTTAACTATTTAGATGTTATCTTAATTAAATATTTCTTTCTACTAATATTTGAATTTTAATAATAATAAATTGAGAATATACATTAATATAATATTCTAATTTGTTATATTTGAAATAAGTTGATAGTTTATTAATATTTTTGATATCGAAATAGTTTATACTAATAGATTCTAATTTATTATAAATATACTATCTTCTTTCAATTATTATTTATTTCTAATTACAATATAATTAGTTATTATAATTAGAATATTTTAATTGCTTCTAGATAAATAACTTTTCAATTCTATTTGAATAATAATTATTATTATTACTTTAGAATATTTTATCTATTTCTTTCAATCTTTATATTAAATTATAAGATTCCATTATATGAGATAATTATTTTTAAAATACGATTTTATATTTAGTAAAGAGATTCTTTTATTTTTTTCTTTATACTAATTATATTTAGTCTATCTTTTATATTATATAACTAAATTAGAAAGTAAATAATTAATCATTTTGATTTTTCTTTAAATTATTTATATTCTAAAGTTATATTAAAAATTTAATTATCTTTATTTATAATTGGATTTATTATATACTCTATAAATTCTTTTTATATTAATTTTTATTTTTCTATTTCGTTATTTCTATATATATATACATATTATAATTTCTTTAAACTTATATAAAATATAATAATTAACTTTCTTTTTATTTATATTTTGTTCTATGTCAGATTATAATTTATTTATTATTTATCTAATCAAAATATATTTTTCATTATATTAAAAAAATCTTTAGTTTTAAATATTTATTAATAGATTATTACAAGAATAAAGCTAATATTTAGTTTCATAATTCATCGAGCTAATTATGAATAATATATTTAATTTTTAATTATTTCTAATTATTTATTATTGCGTTAATAAATATTATTTTTAAAATTCTTCTTTTCTTCTAAAATATAAACTTTTTATTATATTTATCTCTAAGTTATCTATAAAACATTTTCTAAATAAAAGAAATTTTGAATAACAAAAGATATTTTTCATTAAAATTATTATTTTATATTACTATTAACATTTAATATTATTTAATTCGTTTTACAATATATATTATAGTATTTTAAATTTTAAATTTAATTAAATTTAATTAATTTAATAATTCTTTTCGTGTATAAATTTAATTTATTTCTATATAATTATATTTTCTTTTTAATTTTCTTTAGTTTTAAATTTAATATTTTGTATAGCAATACATTCTCTTTGAAATTTTACCAAATCCGTTTTTTAAATATAAAAAAAAATTAAAATAAATCAGAAGTGAAAAAATATTAGTATAACAAATAGAAAACAAAATTTGATGAAATATAAAAAGTATATAAATAGCTAGATTATTTAAAAAAAACACAATTAAAAATATATTATTATTATGATAAATATAACTAAATAGAATTTATATTACTTAAATTGTGTCAATATTGATTCTTTATATTATTTAAATAACTTCAAAATTAATTCTTTATTTTAGTCAAAATAATTCAAAAATAATTACAAAAATCTATAATAGAAAATATAAAAATCTATATTAATGATAAATATTATTATATTTTAATTTCTTTTTTCTTATTTATAATTATTTGTTTTCTCATTTTCTTTTATTTCTTTTGTTTTAGTTTGTATTAGATATTTAAATTATAATATAATATTTCTCAGATCTAGTTATAAAATAATGTTTTTATTTCTTCGAAGTAAAATAGTTCTATCAAAATCATTTCTATTTCTTAACGGAATGTTGTTATATTTTGTTCTAATCTTAATTAATCTTTATAAATCTAATTGAAAATCTTATATTAAATAATTTTATTTATTTTAATATATTCTATTTCATATTTAGAATTTAAAAGAACATAATAGAAAGATCCTTTCTTATATCATAAATATAAAATACTTTTATAATACTTTTAATATATAAAAATATAATTTAACATAAATAATACTTAATTTATTTATATAATCAACTATTTTATCAAGAGAAAAAAATTGAAGAAAATATAAATGTTTTTTAAATAAAATAATAAATATTTTACTAATATTTATAATAAACTATTATTAAATTTAAAAAGAGAATAATAATATAAACTTTATTTCTACATATTATATAATTTAATTCAAATATGCAAATTTTAACTTTTACAAACTCAAATTTGAAAAAGAAAAACAATTTCGAGAATATTTATATTAATAGACTAATAATCATAATAATAATAATTTTTATTTTACTTTTTTATTTTATAATAAAATATCTTATTTTTATTATTACTATTTTATTATTACATACTAAATATTTCTAATAATCTTGATAATTTCTTTAGTTTTTAAATAAAAATTAATTAAAAGAAGAAGTTTATTTGTTATTATAATTAAGTAATATTTTACAAGTTTTCACTATTTTATTTATAAAGATAATAAGCTTATATAAAGAGAAATTTAAATAAAAATTCTTATTTTGTAAATAAAAATATTTTAAACATGATATATATATTTGATAATCCTTTCTATTATATTATACAAAGACTAATAAAAAGAATATATAATATTATTATTTTTCTTAAATATTGAATTATAATATCTTATTAGTATTTTCTAAGAAAATGATCTGTTAATTTATTGAAATAATAATAAGAAAGATAATTTATTTTATATATAAGATATAACGTCGTTTATCAGTAAGCAGATTATATCATTGAGCGGATCACTTGAAAACACACCAAAATCTGCACTTTTCGAATATTAATATCTTTATACTTGATAATTATAAAATGCTAAAACTTAGTATACTTATATATTACTATATAGAGATACTTATAATCAGATATCGAATCAATATAACTGTTGATTGTTTGAATATTGAAGTTTTAATAAATTACAAAGGTTTTTGGCCCCCAAGTTTTTGTATCTCAAGAAATACTAGTTTATTAAAGCTAGATCTTAGCATATAGACTTCTATTTATACTGCTATAGATATATTAAGTTTTTAGCCTAAAATAATTATCATTTATAAAGATATTAATATTCGAAAAGTGCAGATTTTGGTATGTTTTCAAGTAATCCGCTCGATAATATGATCCGCTTACTGATAAACTACGTTAATAATATTTAAAGATAATAAAATATTAAGATTTAAGATTTAAAAATAAGTTAAAACTATCAAAAAGATATTTAGATATAAATTATATAAATAGCTTAAAATTTAGATATTTAATAAGAAATTAGATTTTTATATTATCTAAAATTTAGAAATATCCTTAATTTGTTTTATTAGTTAGAATATTAGTTTTCTTAAATCTAAAATAATTATAAATTAGTTCTAAATATTTAATTAGATCTTATTAACATTATTTGACGAATAAGACTATCTTTGTCTTTTATATTTATATTTTTTATTAATTTCAATAGAGATAAGCTAGAATTTATTTTCTTTCATTAAAATCTTTTTATATTATTAGAGAATTATATTTTTTATATCTTCTATTTAATTATTTAAAATTAATAATTGATATATAGTTTATTATCTATAAAATTCTTCTCTATATATAACTAAATGAAAGCAACAATTCATCTGAAATTAGAATATATAAACTATATTATAATTTTAAATTTCTAGTTATATAGTATAATTCTCTCTTTTAAATAAATATTTAATATCTATTAACTTATTTATCATATTTAATCTTCAAATAAAGTATAGAGATATATTATAAGAAATATAGTTAAGTTATATAATATTAGATAATCGTCGACTCTATCAAAATATTTTTTTTCATCTAAATATTAATTCTATCAAAAAATATTAACTTAATATATATTTATAAAGAATAAATTATTATTTAAACTAATTATAATAATAGATAATAGAATAAATATTATTATTATTATTATTATTATTATTATTATTATTATTATTATTTGTTCTTATACCTATTAGCTAAAGTTATATAATAAATATTAATTATATCGATTATAATAATAAAAAGTTTAACTAATATTATTTATATCAATTATAACAATAAGGAATCTAAATAATATCATTTATAATAATTATTAATATCCAATTTATAGAGCTTCTAATATAATATATATAAAGAAAACAATATTATAATATCATTAATAAAAAGCTTAATAATAAAAAATAATATATTAACTATCTAAAAATGATAAATCAATTTCTTCAAATTAACAATCTATTTTCTATCTGATAATTCTTTTCGCTTTATATTTGATTTCTAGAATAAGATAAATTACTTATTACTAAATAAAGAACTTAACTTGAATTATAAGAAATAAAAAACCTAACTTTAATTAATAAGAAATCATTATATTAAACCTTAATTTATATTCTATTTGATTATAAAGTCAAAAATAAATAATCTAAATATATAATATCTACTCTTAATTACTAAATTTATATAATATAATGATAAACTAATATAATAACTTCTTAAAGATCTTTTATTAATTATTTACTAATAATTAAACTAATATATCAATATATTATAATAAACAGTTTCAATATATATTATCTCTATTAAATCTATTATTTATAACTTATATTATAATAGATTAATTAAACTAAATATAATTTAGTTAAATATTCTTTATAAACTAATTACCTATCTAAGTATCTAGAGAGATATAATAATCAATTTTATTATAATTATTAAAAAGATAATAAATGGATTCTAAGAATATAAGATGATTTTAAAGTTTGATTATAATTCAACCTATTTATTAATATAACTTAGATTATATATTTGAATAAATATAGATTAAAATAAATTAACTAACTACTAAAAAAGATAAATTTATAATTTATTAACTAGTTAACTAGACATTTAGATATTATCCGAAAAATCTAATTAATTCTTAAACTAGATAATATATATATTATATTTTAATTATAAAGACTGAAATAAAAGTATTATAATATTTTTAAATAAAGTATTTTAATATAAAAATCTATAATAGAATCTATTATAAGGCTACGATTAGGCTTAAGAATATAGATATAAATAAATAATTTTAACTTATTGGATCAACTACTCGATCAAATAGTTAATATACTATTTATACTGGTTTATATTAGCTTTTAATAAATATAGCTTTATTGACTTAATATTCCTTACTTTCAATAGAATCTATAAGTAATAATAATTGTAAAAGAAATATAAAAGGCCTAATTAATATAACCTCGAATAAGAGATTTATATAATTACTAAGAAGTAGAAAAACTTAATATAATATAGATTAAAAGAATCAGAAAAACTAAATAAATAAGTTTCTATTGATTTATCAATACAGAAACTTAAAGTAACAAATTATAGAAACTAACTAACTAAAGTAAAGATACTGTAAAGCTTATTAAGTAGTTAATATTCATATAATTAAAATTGTTTAGTTTTTAATTATAAATTTATATCAGACTATTATATAAAAGTTATATAAAAGATATCAAGATAGTTTGAAATTGAAACATTTTTAATTATATTAAACTAATATTATATTTCTATTTTTTAAGATAATAATAAAGAGATATTTAAAACTTAAAAGATTTATTGAAAATGAATTCAATGTTTTTATCTAATAATATAATATTAATAATATTTTCTAATCTATTAATAGAGAATATATTATAATTTGGATATATTTTTATTATATAAAATATGTAAAATATATAAAATATGTAAAATATGTAAAATATGTAAAATATGTAAAATATGTAAAATATATAAAATATGTAAAATATGTAAAATATGTAAAATATGTAAAATATGTAAAATATGTAAAATATGTAAAATATGTAAAATATGTAAAATATGTAAAATATGTAAAATATGTAAAATATGTAAAATATGTAAAATATGTAAAATATGTAAAATATGTAAAATATGTAAAATATATAAAATAGATATTTATGGGAAAATAAATAATGCAATATTGGTGTGATATTAGAGAAACAGATTATTGACCTTATTGACCTTATTGACCAAACTGACCAATATGATATTCAGTGATATATTATATATAGTATTATCAATATAATATTTTTTTGATTGAGAAAACATTGTTCGACTTCGAAGGATAGATATAATAATCAATAGAATTAAACACTAGTTTATTATTGTTTAATAGATAAATATATATTATAAATTTACTTTGATATTAATTGCTATTATTTTTATATCAAATTTCTTTTTTGTTTCATGAAATATTTTAAAAATAATTTAATATACTAATTAATTATTTTTGTAAAATTAATATACATTAAATATAAAATTACTAATAACTTAAAATTATTATAATATATGAAAATAATATAGATTTTAATATATAACTATTGAGAGATATATTATGATAATTATAAAGAAATAAATTAAATTATATAAATTATAAAATTTTATTTATATAAATTGTTTTCAATTATAATTATATATAAATAAGCAATCAATATTATAAAAGTTATATTATAATTAGAAAAAAGAGATTTTAAATTTGATTTTTTATATATATAGTAAGTACTTGAAGAATAAAAAGATTAATTAAATCATGTTTTGAAATTAGAATAATAAAAATTAATAAAATAAAGATTTAGATTATTTAATATATATAAATGTTTTCTATTTTTATTAATAGAAAATAGATAATAGAAAATAGACAATATTTTCTATTAAGACTTTTTATTACTAAAAGAAATATTAATTATACAATTATTGTAATTAAAATTATTAAAAATATTTTGAGATTAAACTGTTATTAATATAGTATTTATTATTTATACAATTAAAATATTTTTTGAAAGAAATTTATATAATTCGGCTTCTATTAATATAGATTTATTTCTATATATTCTAAATCTTATTCTAACTTAGATATTAATTTTAATAAATAAATGTAAAAGTTTTAACAATATTAAAAATCCTACAAGATTTAAGTTATACAAATTCTAAATAATTAAGATAGTTTTCTTATATATTTTGTAGAATTTTATATAATTATTATTATTATATTAGAAATTCTCTATATTCTATTTATATTTGATTGATTAGATTAGAATAACTATGAAAGATTTTAACTTTCTTAATAGCTCTAATAAACAGTTAAATAATGATTATATTAATAAAAGTATTTATAATCTTTTTATTATCAATAATACTAATAATATAAAATTCTTTATATATTATGAAAAATATTATTGTTTTAGGCTTATAAAATATATTAATTTTTTAAATTAATAATAATAATAACAAGGTTTATATTATCATATTGATTATATATTTATTACTTTTGATATATATACTATCCTTTATATTTATATTAATTATCATTTTATTTTTATTTTTTTATTAAACAAACAACAAGATAAATCAGAAAATAATAATCTACTTTATTATTAAAACTATATCAGAACGTTGGTTATATTTTTTAAATTATAAAATTAAAATTAAAAAAAAGATTAAGATATAAAATATTAAAGATATTTATATAAATATTATGTTTATTTAAAAATCAAAATATTTATTACTGATAAATTAAAGAATGGAAAATGTATTTTTAATATATATTATAAATTAAAATTAACAAAATCTATTTTCAAATAAACAAAAAAGAAAATAATTAAATCGATATTAAATTTTTATATTCAATTTTATATTTTTATTCTTTTTATTAGATAATTAAGTTTCTATAAGATCTTCATATTGGGCTAAATTATAAATTATAAATTAAATAATTTTTAATAATTCTTAATAAATTTACAGTATTTTTTTGATTTATATGATTCTTTTATATTAATATTATCTCTTTTATAATTATATTTTTTTGACTTTTCAGTTATTATAATTATATTAAAGTTTATATTAATTCCTTATATAGTATTATATAGAATTAAAATATAAAGTATACTTCATATTATTTCTATTAAAAACTAAAAACTTAGAAATATATAATATCTTATTGAAAAGGATTATTACATCTCTGATTTTATTATCAATAAGAAAAAAACATTATTTTTCATAATCTTTGAATATAATTCCGTATATATATATAATAACAGATATATAAAATTTATATTAATGTTCAAATATAAAGCTATATCTATATTTTTATACTTATAAATATTTTTTATTTTATTTTATATTTTATATTCTTTTTTATTAGAAAATACTTTTTATTATTTTTCTTTTCTTTTTTTATCTAATATACTCTAAATATTATATTTCATAATTTTATTATTATTGTATACAAATAATTATTTAATCTTTTAATTGAAAATAATCAGATTATTATTCCAATTAATAAAAAAGAAGATTTTTGATTGATTGATTGATTTATCATTTTAACGACCTTTTTGAGTCTAAGACTATAGTAGGTCGGCTAGCGGCTGAAGGCCGCTAGCAGCTAAATATAAATAGTGTTTAAATACATTTTTAAGCCAAATAGTATCAAGAGATGGTGAGGAACTAGTCCTAGTAAATGAAAATAACTAAAATAATGAAAATATCAATTTGATAATAATGAAAATAAAATCATTCCAATTTAAATATCCAAATTAATCCTCAACTAGCTCTCGAGCTAGATGATATTTTCGGGTACAAATTTTTGTCTCGCTTAAATAAGCGATGCTAGCTTCGATTCCGGGGGTAGTATCAAGAAGAAGTGGAAGTGATAAGTAATTTGTAGCTAATTTGTCTTTTAGCTTGATCCGAGCTAGACTAAAAAGAGAACAACTTAAAAGTAAATGCTCAGGAGTCTCTTTAGCCCCACAAATACATTTATTAGTGCTAGTATGCCCTAATAAATATAAATATGATTTTAAATAACCGTGTCTGATTTTCAACTGGAAGAAGGCACTAGCGGTAGCTCTTTTAGTCGAATTTGGGATTTGGATATGATTTCGAGAAGTGGGTTTAAAATTTTTTAAATAACTAGTCGAGCTAAGCGAGCTAGCTTCCGATATAGTTTCCAAAGTTTTTAAAAGAGATTCTGACCACTCCTGATTTTTAATTCGCTTAATTTGAGCTCCCAAGTAGTTGAGACTAGTTGTTTGGGTCACCGGGTCCGTTTTAGTCCCCGATTTGGCTAGTAGATCCGCTTTTTCGTTGCCTAATACCTCGAAATGGCCTGGAACCCAAGCTAATTTGATTTTAGCTCCTTTTCTGACTGTTTCTCGGCTAGCTTCGTATGCTAGTACTACTTGATTTTGCCCTGGTTTATCATTAAGTGATTTTAACCTTTGTAAAGCAGCTTGGTTATCCGAGAAAATAGTGAATTCTTGATCTTTTTGAGCTATTTCGCTTACTAGCTTGATTCCTTCGGCTATTCCGGCTAGTTCGCCGTTATAAACTAGCTGACTGGTCCCAATATTCCAGCTAGACCTCTGGATTAGCTCCTGGTTGGAGTTAAAAAGAGCTAGACCGATTCCAATCCCTTTTTGATCTACTAGTTCTGATCCATCAGTATAGACTGAGTATTGGTTCGGGGCTAGCAACATAGCTAAGTTTTTGTGATTTTCAGCCTTTAGTTCTTTAGATAGCTTACTAATTTCGACCGAATAAGGGGTAGTAGCCCAAGGTGGAAATTTGAATGAACTAATCGATTCCAAGTACTGAAACTGAACTAACGGGTGTATTGAGTGTCTAATTCGCTTAATTTGGGTCATTTTGGCTATTTCCTTTTGGGTGGGTACTGAATATGTGACGGTCCTGGTAGGCCCACACCATGATCACGTGACGTTCTACGGGGATCTATATAAGAACCTTTCTTTCACTTAGATTAGATTCTCTTTTCTCTTTAGCTTTAGATTCTCTAGTGCAGGAAAT
>NJPT01000022.1:0-178832 GCA_002946425.1 Rutstroemia sp. NJR-2017a BBW
AGAATATATTTTTTACATGTTGTAAACTTAGTAATAAGTTTATAGTGAAATATTTTGTAATAAATTAAATAATATAATATTACCATTACTAGGAGAAAAGAGAGGAGAAAAGATATCTTTGCGTTATACGTAAAAGAAAGCTTTTCTTCCCTGCTTTGCAAGGACCTGATATACTAAATAAGTAAAACGGGCAATAACCTGTTTGAATACAAGGGGAACCTTCCTCTAAGGCTAAATATAATATATAAGCGATAGCGTATAGTACTGTGAAGGAAGGATTGAAATAGTAGTTTTATAAGCAGCTCAAATAAAGTTTAAATAAAAAGTAAGAGCGTACCTTTTGCATAATGGGTCAGCAAGTTAATATTAGATGCGAGCAGGAATGCCTAGATAAACCAATTATTAAATAATGAATTAGTATCTAAAATTAGACCCGAAGCCTAGTGATCTTACCATAGTCAGGGTTATAAAAGCCCGAACGGTTTATCGTTGTAAAGATATCCGATGAACTGTGGTAAGTTAGTGAAAGACAAAACTGACTAGGATAGCTGGTTTTCTGCGAAACCTATATAAGTAGGTAATTCAAGTTACATCTTAGCAGGTACAGAACTGTGATCTCAGGCAACTTATAATTTGTTCTCTTGGCCAAGCCAGGAAAAAAGAATAAATAATTTTGCATATATCGGGCAATCGTGAGGATTTTATCGGTGAGTATTCGCACTCGGAAGGGCTATGATGAATAGTTATACAAAAAAATAATATGTGGTACTGATGTGGAAAACACGGTTTGTATTTTATCTGACTATATCTTATCAGCTAGTAAAATAGCAATCAGCTAAGATGCTGCTTGAAGGGCGACAATGGCAACTAAGGTGTTTAGCTCATACCCTTCAAGCATAAGTTTAGCTGTGATAAAGGAAGAGTAATATATATTAATTAAATTTAAATACAGTTAATTTACAAGCCTTGAATACCCTAATTAAGTCTTCTTTATTTTTTTTTTTGTATATCTAAACGTATTGAATAATCGGACATAGTACGATAAGGTTGTATGTCTAAAGGGAAACAGCCCAGAACAAGAGTTAAGGTTCCAAAATTATTGTTAAGTGAAAGAAAGGAAGTTTCTATCTAATACAACTAGGAAATAGGCTTAGAAGCGGTCCATTTTTTAAAGACCTCGTAACAGAGCACTAGTTTAGTAAATAAAGTTTACAATGATAGTTGCACCTAAAATTTAACGGATCTAAACAATATACCGACACCTTGTCCATTAAATAAAAGATCAAGGTATCAGGTAACCACTGTAAATACCTGCAGGGGTTATCATATGCGGCGGGTACTCTCTATGTAATGATTTACTAGGGAGTGCTTATTTTAGTGTTTAATGGGGTAGCAGAACGTTGGGTAAATCTTAGACTTATTCTTTTTAAGAATAATATAATAGGTAATCCAAGTGATAATGCTGACATGAGTAACGAAAAAGGGTAATAAGCCCTCGCCTAAAGCTTATGGATTTACTAAAGTAACGGCCTCTAAGTTTACCAACCTAAAGGATTAAACGATGAGTAAACCTTGCCTACAAAGTAACAACCATCTTCTTACCTTGTTATATAAATATTTATACTCTGTAAGAAAAGTGAAGAAGGTTCTGGAAAAACATGTAATAAGTTATTAATATTAAAACAAACTTAATTAGATGATTACTACTTAATAACGGATTTTTTTTTTACCTTTAAGATAAACTAAAAAGATGATTATTGAAAAAAAAAAATCTAAGTTTGTTTTGTCTTTAAGATAAACTAAAAAGATGATTACTGATAAAATAAGGCTAAATAAACCGTACCTAAATACTACCCCAAGTAAGCAAGTAGAGAATACGAAGGCGTTTGAGTGAACAATCATTAAGGAACTCGGCAAACTAACTACCGTAACTTCGGGATAAGGAGAGCCATTCTTGCCTATTAATATATGGTTAAGAATAGGAAGCATGGAATAGTGTTGTACGACTGTTTAATTAAAACAAAGCACTCTGCAATAAGATAATAAATCAAAGTATTGAGTGTGATTTCTGCCCGATGTCGGCTGGTTAACGAATATTCTAAGTTGACTAATATAAGCTTGGATTTGAAGGAAACCCCGATCAATGGCGGCCTTATTTCTGAGGGTCCTAAGGTAGCGGAATACCCTGGCCGTTAAATGCGGTCTTGCATGAATGATTTAACGATACAACAGCTGTCTCAATGATTGGCTCAGTGAAATTGGAATAACTGTGCAGATACAGTTTACCTCTAGATAGACGAGAAGACCCTATGCAGCTTTACTGTTGCTAGTTATTGAATATGATAGGACGAGTATTAGTGTATAAGGTAGTTGATCAGGCAAAATTGAAACACCTTTATTTTGTTTGTCATATTTGTAGACTACAGAGTCTACGTCGTAATATAAGGCGCGTACTTATTAATACGTTGTTAAGTATTACAGATTAACCCAGATATAGGGAACAATGGCTAGGAGGCAGTTTATGCGGGGCACAGATCCCATAAAAAGTACCTGGGTGTATCCAAAGTTAATTTTGTAAAATTGTCATAGGTATGGCAATTAAATGTACAAATATTGTATGTTTTTATTTTTAGTATGTTATTGGTTTAGCTTAAGCTATAACTAATTCAACTATATATCTATTAAGTTAGAAATAATATTTTAATTTAAGTAAGATTTTAACTATATGGAAAATAGATGTAATTAAAACATTAATTTGAAAAGTTTAGCTTTTCTAATGTTTTTAGTTTTATAATTAGTTTAAATTACACTTTTTATATAATTATGGTTATTACTTGTCAAGTTTAATGGCTTAATCTTGCTTTACTGTTTGACTTACACGTCTATCAGTCGCGTAAGCGGGGCATATGATCACAAGATGCATAAAGGAAAGGTCTTGGATTTTTGAAAAAGCTACGCTAGGGATGTTAGTCCTCCAATGTTTTATTTCTATTAACCTAAGTAATAAATCTATTGGCAAATAATTGGGTTAATTTCAAGAATGACTTCTAAAGTTCACTTGAAGCGAAATTTACTTAAACATTATCTTTCCTGTCCTGCTGCAGGGAGTTTTTTTTTACTTTCTCTCCCCTCCTACCTCCTCTAGTTGAGGAGGTAGGAGGGGAGCCAGTATAACTAAAAAGGAAAAAGAAGTAAAGACGTTCAACGACTAGAAGGTGAGTAATGCTAACAATAACCCTTCTCTTAAACCCAACATATTTATTTATCTGTATATATTAATAATTAATTTTATTATCTTAATTAATTTTTAATTATCTTAGTAAAATAACTATAACTACATAATAATTAGTACTAGTACTAGTACTAATGAAATAGACTCAATAAAATATTGAGCATGAGCACACATTTTAAAGCAAAAAAAGTATTTTTATATTAAAAATGGATTATAAAAACGATAAAATAAAGATAATACCTTGTGCCTTCTTCCGACCTGGAGTAATGCAAGGCCAAGCATACTATCTTAATCCTGTGCGAAGCAAAAAACTCCTCAGAGGAAAAGAGCCACTTATCTTTAATAAAAAACAAAAAAAGCATATTAAAGTTATACCTTTAACAGTAAAAACAAGTGATACTGGACAGACAAGACATTTTACACCTGCAATTCAGGAATGAAGAAATAGTATTTATGCTTATAATAAAAACTATACTAAATTATTACCTGCGGCTGATAATAATTTTATGCGTTTAGTTAAAAGTTATTTTAACTTTTATTTTAGAACTAAAAAAACTAAAAAACCTATAGGTAAACAAAAGATATCTATACGAAAACGTAGCAGATCTAGAGGATTATCTGCAAAGAAAATTTTTGTAGCTAAAGGGGGTTTAAAACATACTAGTACTAAAGCCGTTATTACTTTATACTTATATAATACAGAAAAAAAATTTTTAATTAGAAATCTAAAAAAACAAATTTTTCAGTTATATAGGCCAAATAAAGGTTTAAAGCGCCAGATTAATCTGGATAGAAATCAAAAAGTGATAGTATCTTATAACAGACCTTTTAGTCTTAAAGAATATCTGTTAAGGCATGATCATTATACAGATTATATAACATCATTTAAGATGTCATTTGTAGAAAAATTATGTAAATACTTTAATTTAACGAATAAATATATTAATTTAATCTCTAATTTAGTTGAAAGCAAAGGATTAAGTGAGGAAGAAAAACTTTTAATTTTTCTAGCCTGCGGAGAGAAAGTTTATAGTTTTTATACAATTAAATATCCTAATTATCAGGATTATATGCATAAAGTTAAATTACATTATCTTAATAAATTAACTTTATATTTAAAGTTACTAATACTTAACCAAATTAAGTTTAAACATGCCTTCTTACTAGAACTAAGATACCTGGTTAGCGAAATTTATAATAAAAATGTTGAATTTAACCTAGTTAATTTGAAAAAAATGCATTTAAACAGTGATATATTTACGCAAGCTGTTTCTTTAAAATTAAAAAATAGAAATAACAGATTATATAAAGTATTAATTTCGTCATTGAGTAAAGTTAAATTACCTAATGTAAATAGAATAAAAGAAAAATATAACAAGAAAAGTAATAAAGAACAATTATTAATCAATAAAATGAGAAACCTTAAAATTAATTCTTTGTTTGCTTTTGGCTTCTTATCCAGCGAAGCTGGACAAGGGTTGCTATCCCTTAAAGGGGGGAGAGAAGTAAAAAGAACTAAAGATTCTTTAAATAAACTACTTTTAAAAAATTTTCCTTTTTTTAATACTATCAAAGCACACTTGGCTTTCTCCCCTCTACCACCTCAACTAGTTGAGGTGGAGCAAGGGAGAATGGGAAGATCTTACGTTGAAAGAAATCAGGTTTACCCCTTGGCTTTGCCCAGCTATGAATTTAAAGAAGAAAAGAGTAGATATTCTGCGCAAGCGAGACCTATATCATTAAGGAATTCTATACTTAGATCTTTAAAACATATAAATATGGCTGGTATTAGAATAGAAGCTAAAGGTAGATTAACAAGACGGTTCACTGCTTCTAGATCTGTTTTTAAGATGAGATGAAAAGGTGGTTTAAAAAACGTAGATTCTTCTTTCAGAGGGTTATCTGCAGTAATATTAAGAGGTCATGTTAAATCTAATGTAGAATACTCAATGCTTCACTCTAAAAACCGTAACGGAGCTTTTGGGGTTAAAGGTTGAGTAAGTAGTAAGTAAATAAAATTTTAGAGAGCAACTTGGCTTATATATTTTTTTTTTTTCTTTTTTTTATAATAAATTATTATTTTAAAATAAAAAACACAGCCTGCCCTTCGGTCCAGACCCAGTGTCTGGGTACCGGACCTGGGTGCGAAGCAGAAGGACGGAGAAAAAAGCGCTGCGAAGCGCGCATAAAAATAAAGTAGAGAAAGCTTTAATGTAGGATTTTCATAATTTAGCGTTGCATTATATACAGAAAATAAATATGAAGAAATAGTCTGAACCATTTTGTGAGAAATGGAAATAAAGAAATAAAATAAATATCTTCTTACCCTTCTACCTTTGCCTAAAAAAAAAAGAAAAAAAAATAAAGAATCTGTTCTTCTTCTAATACATAAAAAGACGGTTTCTTGACTTTTTTTTTCTTTTTTTTAAACTCCCCTTGTTTTTTATTAATATAAAAAATATATATAACGTTATATATATTTTTTATTAATCCCGGCATCGCCCTGCTTTGCAGGCGCGCAGGGAAAAAAGAGAAAAAAAATAAAAAAGGGGGTTGAAGTCATAAAAAGGTGGGTAGATGGATACAGAAGCTAAGAGGTTTTGTCTTTATAGTAACAAAAGTTGAACAGGCTAATTGCGCCAGAGAGTACAAATTGGCTGCGCAGTTTGGCACCTCGATGTCGGCTTAACTTATCCACATGAATGCAGGAATCATGAAGGGTTCGACTGTTCGTCGATTAAAAAGTTACACGAGCTGGGTTAAATACGTCGTGAGACAGTATGGTTTCTATCTTCTAGAGGAAATTAGAATAAAATAAGGATAGCCCCCTCGTACGAAAGGAGCTGGGTATATTAACCTATGGTTTACCTGTTGTTTATGTGCCCAATATTAAAAATAGATAAGCCTCAGTAATGAGACTAGGGATGTTACTTACACTTAAGTAAATTTATAGCATAGGCACGGCAGGAACGCTAAGTTAGTTAAAGATAAGTGCTGAATGCATCTAGGCACGAAACTTACCTTAAGATATTCTTAAATATACGTAGTTGAACACTACGATTTTGTATTTTACAATACTTTTTGGATATCTCTAGTCAATAGAGATATCCAAAAAGTATTTAATGCAATTAATAGGCTTTAGCTGAAAGAATTTAAATGTTTTTAGGTATAAAGTACTAATTTTATATATAACTAAACATTGTAGTATATCACACATTAAATTTAAATTATTAAGAAGATATTTAGCCTGATTAGCATAAAAGTAATGTGGCTGTTTTGTAACCAGCTGAAGCAAGTGCGATACTTGCATTGGGCTTTTTCTTTTTTTTTACGAAGTAAGAGTTGGTTTAAGTTGGTTCTTATATTCCAGCTGTGTTATTGTGAAAAGAGAGTTATCTGTTATAACGTGGCTGCTTATTATATTTTTTTTTATTTTTTCCTTTTTTCCCTGCGCGCCTGCAAAGCAGGGCGATGTCCGGCCTCGGCTGCGCAGCTGCGCAGCCGATTAAAAAAAAGAAAAAAAAGTAAACTACCTATTTTTTTATTTATAAATAAAAAAACAGATTCTTTATTTTTATGCGCAGCGCTTTTTTTTTAGGGCATCGCCTGCGCAGCTGCGCAGCTGCGCAGCTGCGCAGCTGCGCAGCTGCGCAGCTGCGCAGGGATTAATTAATAATATACTCTATAATAGTATATTAATATATCATTAATTAAAAAGAGGCGCTGCATTGGTTTGCACGCATAAAAAAATAAAAAAGGAAAAAATAAAGCACCCCTTCTATTTTCGGCCGAAAATAGAAGGAAAGCCAGCTAGCCTGCGTATAACACTATAAGGCCTTATAGTCAAGTGGTTAAGACATAATGTTTTCATCATTACATACGAGGGTTCGAAACCCTCTAAGGCTAATAAATTTATATAAAGATGTTTATAATATTTTTATATGCGGATTGATGTAATAGTAACATAATTGGCTCATGACCAATCTATATTGGTGCAAATCCTTTATTCGCATTTTTTTTTTATTTGGCTATATCTACTCTCCCTGCTTTCACTGCAAAGCAGGGTTTACATATGCTTTGCTAGGTGTAGCACGGCTGCTTCTATCCATTCCTTCTAAGCTGTCCTCCGCATTTTTTTTTTATTTGCTCCTCCGCAAATTTTTATGCAGTTTTTCTCTTTTTTAATTAATGATATATTAATTTACTGTTATATAGTATATTTGATTTTGATTAATCCCTGCGCAGTTTTCCCTGCGCAGGGAAAACTGCGCAGGGAAAAAAGAGAAAAAAACTAAAAAAATGAAGGTATGCGACCTAGCAAAAAAAAATGCAGGCCTCAGGAGGGATATATAAGGAATATTTAGTTTATTATTTTTAGTATATAAGGCTATAGCTTAATAGGTAAAGCAAGCTGCTCATGACAGCTGAGATGAGTGTTCAAATCACTCTGGCCTTATCTAATGCTTTTAGTGTATTAAATCCGAGTGCTTGAATAGGTAAACAGGATGGTACGCCCCTATTTATATAAGCTAGACAATAATAATGTATAATCTACTCATTTATATGTTATATATTAATAATTAGTAAAGAAGTTATATATTATATAAACATATAATCTGAGTGCTGGAATTGGTATACAGTGAATACTTAAGATATTCTGAGCTAGTCTCATGGACGTTCGACTCGTCTCTCAGATAAAGAATTAAAAATCATATCTAGTGTTATCAACCTCATCTGGTTTTGACCTTTCTGGTAAAGAGAAGCTTATTTGACATTAATTCGCCTAGAGGTGTATATATAAATTAATTAGAAGGTATGTTTTAGATAACTAAGCTAAAAGGAAGGCTAACACCCTACCCTTTGATCTCCCTGCGATGTTTATTTTACTATACCACTAGGCTCAGTTTGTCTCTCTAAGTTAATATATAATAGATATGTAACTAGAAATGTTTAGATTGTACTAAGATTATATAATACAAAGTGGTAGGGTCATAAGTTCAGCCGAGCATCCTTAAAAAGATTACAAAATTATAGCTTATTATTAAGTTAAATAATTTCATAACTAAACCATAATGTTCGAAGTACTTATATTTAAGGCCCTTATATTGTAAAGCAAGTAATGTTAAACAAATACGTATAATTTAACCTAGGTGACATTATGAGCGTAGTTGAGGAAGAAAATCCCTCAAGCTACAATATCTGAAGATTAAAATTAGATTTTAGAGATTTAGATTGAACTTTTGGAGTTACCTATTATATATATATTTACGTTTTCTCCCTTTGAAAGGCTCCCTTATACAAAAAACCGTTACTAAAATATTTAACTTAAAAAAAATAATCATACAAAAAAAAATACCCTTTACGAGAGTAGATCTGTAGCTCTAAATAATATATCCGCGATTTTAGGATTAAGCTTTGGTACAAGGGTTTTACCTTATTCTACTAAAGCTAATTCAATTCTTTCATATATTATACTTGTCCCAGTTGTATATTATTCAAACCCGGATAAATAAAAGATAGCCATACTTGAAAATAAAAACAGAGCAGGGATCTACCTATGAGTTAATTTAACTACAGGAAAAACTTATGTAGGTTCATCTGGAAATTTATCAAACAGATTTAGAAAATATTTTAACCTAAAATTTTTACCTTCGCCTCTTTTTATGCGCAGCGCTTTTTTTTTTGTCCCCGGCCCGACCTCGGCTGCGGAGCTGCGCAGCCGAGTTAATTTTATGCGGAGCGCCCTTTTTTTATAATTATAAGTTTATTACCTATATAGTAATAAAATTATTATTAAAAAAAAGGGGCAAAATTTTAGGGCCGGGAATAAATTAACTTTATAATAAATAACTATTCATTATTAAAAAAAAAAAGAAAAAAAAAGAATAGGTTACAGCCTAGCGCAGCTGCTGTAAAAAAAAATAAAAAATAATAAATATATTATCATTTCCATTTTTTTTTTCTTTTTTAGTTTTTTCTGCTTCGCTGTTTTCTTTTTTTTTCTTTTTTTTTTTTAGATATGAAATAATTATGAAAATAAAAATATATTTAAAAATAAAAAAAGAAAAAAAAAGAAGCGAAGCAGCAGGGAAAAAGAGATTAGTAAAAATAACAGTATGATATATAGATCTTTAATTAAAAATGGTTATTCTAACTTTAAATTAGAAAATTTAGAATACTGTGATCTATACATAGTTGTGGAAAGAGAACAATATTATTTATACAGTCTTAACCCTGAATATAATATATTAAAGGTTGCAGCAGGGTGCTTAATAGGATTTAAACATAGTGAAGCTATAAAAGAAGCCATGACTTTAAGCAAAAATAATAATCTTATTTCAGAAGAAACAAGATTAATAATTGCAACTACATTCTCAAAAGGATAATATATAGCTGTGAAAGTTATTGATACGGATAGCTTTTTATCTTTTATCTCTATTAGAAAAGCTGCGGAATTTATTGATATACATCCTAGTTATTTAGCAAAAACTCTTAAATTAAGTAATTTTTAGGAGAGTAAAGAATTTCTTGTTTATAAATCTTCTGCTTTATTTTTATGCGCGCTTCGCAGCGCTTTTTTTAATTAATGATATAGTAATTTACTGTTATAGAGTATATTATTAATTAAAAAAGAGAAAAAAAAAAATGAAATAATTTTGTTATTACCCCTTGGCCTGGCGCCCTGCCAGCAGAGCGCCAGTTTAAAAAAATAAAAAAAAAAAGAAGATAATTTATTTTTTATATATTTATTATTCTTATTTCTATTTTTTTTTTTATTTTTTTATAGGGGCAGAGGCTGATATAAATAGATTATCATAAAAAAGGCAAAAAATTAACCCTCTATCTGCTTCGCTGTTTTTTTTTGCTTTTTTTTTCTTTTTTTTTTCCCTGCGCGCCTGCAAAGCAGGGCGATGCCGGGAATAATAAATAAATATTTATTATAAAGTTAATTTATTTACCCGCGCAATGAAAAAAGAAAAAAGGGAAAAAAAGAAGGGTAAATAACAACACCTATGCATAATAAAGGTAAAAGACTAAAAAAAGTCTTTAGTAAACGCATAAAATACTACTATACATATCGTGAATATATTAATAAGTATATTATATATTATATTTAACTATAGGCCCGGGAAGCTCAATTGGTTGAGCGAAATATTGAAGCTATTTTGGTTGTAAGTTCGAATCTTACCCTGAGCAATCTGATATAACATAGATATATTTATTTTTGTGTTTAAGTTTATCTTCTAAAATACAAGTTTATAGTTTATATTATATAAAAGGGAGGTGTAAAAAAAAAAATAAAAAATAAAAAGAATTTGGCTAGTTTTGTTGCCACAAAACTTGTTTTTCTCCCTCCCCCCTTTGGCGGCCTGCAGCCCTGCTTCAGGCAGGGGCAAAAACAAGTTTTGAGGAACGAAAACCAGAATCTATTTTTTATATATTTATTATTATTTCCATTTTTTTTTTTACTCTCCTTTTTTATGTTAAAATCTTGTCTCAAGTAATAATATTATTTATATACTTGTTTATTCTTTTTTTTTTTTACCTCGCTGCTCTTTTTTTTTTCTTTTTTTTTTCTTTTCTATATTTTTATGCGTGCTTCCCTATTTTTTTTCCTTTTTTTTTTATAATAATAAATATTATTTATTATAAAGTTAATTTATTGATTATAAAAAAAAGCGCTGCGCATAAAAACAAGGGACAGCGCCTTTTTTTTAATTATAATTTAAGCTTTAAATAAAGCTTAAATTATTTATCTGGTTTTCCTGCGTAGCTTTTTTTATTTAAATAGATTATAATATAAAATTATAAATTATAAAAAAAAAGCTACGCAGAAAAACACAGCCTGCCCTTCGGTCCAGACCCAGTGTCTGGGTACCGGACCTGGGTGCGAAGCAGAAGGACGGAGAAAAAAGAAAAAATAAATAGGCCAGCACCGCACTGCGAAGCAGGGGTGCTTCGCGCTTCGCGCTTCGCGCTTCGCGCTTCGCGCTTCGCGCTTCGCACAGCTTGTCTGGGCTAGCCCAGCAAAGCAGGGTCAATAGATTAACTTTATAATAAATAAATATTTATAAAAAAAGGAGAAAAAAGGTAATGATGGAATTGGTAGACATGAATAGCTTAGGCCTATTTGATTTTTAATCTTATCCGTTCAAGTCGGATTTACCTTAGTTTACTTTTACTTATAATATATAACTACTCTATTCCGGCTTCCCCTTATTAGACGTAATTGCTCCATAACTTAATCATAAATCAGTCGGGTATTAAATAGATATAGAAATAGGACATGTCGTTTATTATATAAGTATAACAAGGATTATACTATTTTATATTAGAAAGATGATACACTAGGATCTATACGTAAAATATAGGTATATATAGTACTAACATAACTATAAGTATAAATAAAGACAGGTCATATTTAGGTTCTTACCGCTTTTATTATCCCAGCTGCTATAAAATAAGGCAAGCCTTCCCTCTGTTATGTAATAAGGCATTTAAAAAAAAGAAAAAAAAAGAATAGAATGTATTTTTTACCCTTATTTTTATTTTTATTTTATTTTTTTTTTTCTTTTTTTTTTAGTCCCAGCTAATAATTTATTTTTTTATAGATTAAAAATTCTGGCTGTCCTTTCTTCTCCTGCTGCTTTATTTTTATGCGCAGCGCTTTTTTTTTTATAATGATAATATATTTATATTAGTAATAACAATAAATAAAAAGGAAAAGGGAAAAATAAAGTAGAGAACAGTAAAAAAGAGAAAGAAAAATAAAAAAAAAATATATATACAAAAAAATTCAGGGTCGACTAATAGGTAAGTCATAAATTTTTGGTATTTATTATTGAGTGTTCGAATCACTTCCCTGAAAGTGAACAAATAGGTAAGTCCTTAAAAAATTTTTTTGTGTTTATTATTTAGTGTTCGAATCACTCCAAGAAAATAACGCCTCTGTCCCTGCTTTTGTCCTTTTTTTTTTTTATAAATAAATTAACTTTTTAAAAACAAAAAAAGGACAATTTTTAGCTGCACTGCTTCGCTGTTTTTTTTTGCTTTATTTTTATGCGCGCTTCGCAGCGCTTTTTTTTTTTCCCCCCCCTTTGGCTGCGCAAGCGATGCCTGGTAAAAAAAAGAAAAAAAAAAATTAAAGAATAGATTTTTTATGTTTTTATTTTTCTTATTTCAATTTTCTTTTTTTAAACTGCCACCAGTTAAAAAAGAAAAAAAAGGCTAGAATCTATTTTTTATATATTTATTATTCTTATTTCCATTTTTTTTTTTATAGGGGCAGAGGCTGATATAGATAGATTATCAATAAAAAAAGGTAAAATTTTAAGATGGCGTAGCACTAGTTGAGGAGTGCTCTGCATGAGTACTTCGTAGAGAAGGGAGGGAGAAGCACCCTGCTGCTATGAAAATAAGGGAGAGAGAAGTATAGCAATGGTCTGGTCAGGTCATATCAGTAAAAAATAATAAAAAGAGGACAAAAAAATGTTTGTAATAGAAATACTTTTATTTTTAGTGGATATAACTCAATGGTAGAGTGATTGTATGTGGCACAATTTGTTCTCTGTTCAAATCAGGGTATCCACCCTTATTATAGACTAAATATTCTAAAAATAAGATACTTTTCTGCTTTTATTACTGCTGCCTAAGAAGTAGGGCTCGTTCTCCTTCTCCCTTTTTTTCTTTTTTTATCTATAAATTAACTTTTTACCTTCGCCTGCTACGCAGCCTTCGACTGCGCAGCTGCGCAGTCTTGTTTTTATGCGTGCAATTTAAAAAAAAGCGCTGCGAAGCGCGCATAAAAAGTAAAGAACCCATTTTTTTATTTATAAATAAAAAGACAGATTCTTTATTTTTTTTTCTTTTTTTTTTAGCGCCTTTTTTATTAATAAAAAATATATATAACGTTATATATATTTTATAGATTAATCCCGGGCATCGCCCTGCTTTGCAGGCGCGCAGGGAAAAAAGGCGCTGCGCATAAAAACTACAGGCGCAGGAGAATAAATAAATATTTATTATTTTTTTTAATTAATAATATACTTTATAACAGTAAATTATGAATTAAAAAAATAATAAGAAAAGGACTGGCGTAGCAGGAAAAATAAACCTATTTATTTTATATTTTATCTAATACCGGTTGTGCGAAGCACTGCTTCACCCTGCCTAATTTCTTTTTTCTGCTACGCAGTTTAAAAAAAAGAAAAAAAAAGTCAAGAAACCGTCTTTTTATGTATTAGAAGAAGAACAGATTCTTTATTTTTTTTTCTTTTTTTTTTAGGCAGGGCTGGGGAGAAAGCAGAAGAAGGCAAAGCAAAGGCAGTAAAAAAAAATAAAAAATAAAATAAAAATAAATAAAAAAAATACATTATCTTCCTTTTTTTTATTTTTTTTTTCTGCACTATGTGTGAGTATCTAAAGCACAATAATTATTGCATACTTCTTACAAGAGGGTCTACCCTGTACGCACCTATGTGTAGAAAAGTAAAAAAAGGGGAAAATAATTAATTATGCCAGGATAGTTTAATTGGTTAAAACATTAATTTCATGCATTAATAATGAGAATTCAAATTTCTCTCCCGGCTTATTTATAGTATTAATAAAAAAAATTACACAGCAAGCATGTGGATTGATTACACATTTCATTTTTCCTAATTACTCATCTCCCCTCTTACTCCTCAACTAGTGCTACGCAGAGGAGTAAGAGGGGAGATGAAAGGTTATAATAATTTAGATGGGTTTATAGGTAAAAAAAAAAGAAAAAAAAATAAAGAATCTGTTCTTCTTCTAATACATAAAAAGACGGTTTCTTGACTTTTTTTTTCTTTTTTTTAAACTGCGAAGCACCAAATTATTTTTTTTACAACATTTAATTCTTATATATATAGTAGTATAATAAAAAAAATAGTTGCAGGAAAATATCCATATCAGATTTCTATTGTAGGTAAAATAAACTCTATTAATTTTATTGCTAGCCACGATGGTGATTATTTAAGTGATTGTAGGGTCTATATTGTTCAAAAGGATAATCTAGTAATTATACATATTTATTTTACAGTTCAGCTGTTATTTTAAAATTATATACGAAGTTAACTTAGGCGAAAAGAGGCGTTTCTCACTTATACTGCATCCTTTACTTCTATCATGCACCTAGTCCTTGCTTGCTTGCCTTGCTTGCATCTTTTCACAAGGCTGTCAGGGTAAATAGTATGAAAACCAAATTTTGTATTACTACTATTTTTATCTACTTAGTAAACTAATATCTAATCCTTAGCTCTATCAGACTGTACTACTAGGTGAAAATGACGGCATATTCTTTTTTTATTTACGGAGGCTTGCCTTGCCTTATTTTTTTTTTATTACTTTTTTTACCTGCTAAAAAAAAAATGGAAATAAGAATAATAAATATAAAAAAAAGAGATACTTAGTAAAGCAATAAAAAAAAAGCGCTGCGCATAAAAAGAAGATAATATATTTTTTATTTATTATTTTTCTTTTTTTTTTTTTACAGCAGCTGCGCTGGGCTGTAACCTATTATTTTTATGCGCAGCGCTTTTTTTTTTACGCCTTCTTATATTATTATATTTATAGTAGTATAATTACAAAAAAAAAAATTATATAGGTCAATAAGTTAAACAATTTGTTTACTTCTTAATTAGAAGTTTATTCTAAATAATATAATACCGTAAAACATCTAATATTAGATATAAAAACCACATAAACTAATTTTAGTTAATGAAGTTTTTATTTTAATCGTTTATACAGCTAAAGCTTTGCTTTGCTTTTAAAAAGGAGAAAAAAAATAAAAAAAAAAATACCCTGGTGGCAATATATTTATTTATTGACTATTGTAGTATTTTCTATATATAATACTCAAACCACTTTTATATGATAACTAACCTTTAGTTTATGTAATTTGGATTTAATTTCGATTATGTATATCTAATGTGAGTCTAAGCTTAGTTTGCATATTTGCCGACCAGATTACTTGTATAAAAATAATAGAAAATCTTCAAACGATAGTTCTGAAGAAGGTAGGCATAGGCTAAATACTAATCTTTCTGTTTTAGGAGCTAACATATCCTTATGGACTGAGAGATGATTTTTATCCTCAAATGCGAAGGATATAGGTACATTATATTTAATATTTGCTTTATTCTCAGGGCTATTAGGAACAGCCTTTTCTGTATTAATCAGATTAGAACTGTCAGGTCCAGGTGTTCAATATATAGCTGATAACCAACTATACAATGCTATTATAACAGCACACGCTATTTTGATGATATTCTTCATGGTCGAAATTTTTAGATTTAATTTTAAATCGCAACCTTGTCTAAACACTGAAAAGATAGGTGACGATAATAACAATAATTTAATAATCCCCCTCTCATCACTACGTTCGATAAGAGGGGGTTTAAAAAAATAAAAAAAAAAAGAAGATAATTTATTTTTTATATATTTATTATTCTTATTTCTATTTTTTTTTTATTTTTTTATAGGGGCAGGGAAAGCTAATAACAATGGGGGTGGTGCTTCGCCAAAAAACTCTCAGGAACCTAAACAAAAGTATGTGAAGATTTTAGTAAATGATCCATTTAACAATAGAGATCTTATACTTAAAGTTACTAAGAAGCAAAAAGGTGTTTATATCTGGGAAAGTTTAGATGGTGAGCATATGTATGTAGGTCATTCGATTAATTTATATAATCGAATTAGTTCTTACTTTATGCCCTCTATACTTAAGACTAAAGCACGTAGAGTTTTACGTTATTTAAATAAACATGGTTTTAGTAATATAAAGTTAACTATTTATATTATGGATGAGAACTCTAGCTTAGAAGAAGTTGTAGAGTTGGAACAATATTTTATTGATAACCTAAAACCTAACCTTAATGTAGACTTAGTAGCCAGTAGTTCCTTCTTTGCTTTATACGTTTCATTCTCAGTCATTCTTGCTACGTTGTGGCTGTTACTCATTTATTGCTTACACCTAGGTATAAATCTACTAGCCGAAATAGCTTGCTTGCGCGCTTGCAAAGCAGTTTAAAAAAAATAAAAAAAAATAAAGAATCTGTTCTTCTTCTAATACATAAAAAGACGGTTTCTTGACTTTTTTTTTCTTTTTTTTAAACTGCTTTGCAGGCAGAGAGATGTTTTCATCTCCCTTTGATTACGATGCCGCCGCCTTTGCTATCATCTCCCCTACCTGTACATTGTTCAACAAATCTTCTTCAGCCTCTGCCTCTGCCTTAGGCAGGGCACCAGGCCAAGGGGAAGGGAATAATAAAGGAAGTGTGGCTCCTTTAACTACTTATATATATAGTGATAAGGAGCGAGCTATTAAAGAAAACAGAGGTAGATCTGGTGTGTATCGTTGAGTAAATACTATAAGTGGTGAGACTTATGTAGGTTCAGCTATTTCTTCGGGTTTTTCCTTTTTTTTATTTTTAAAATAATAATTTATTATTTTATAATATAATCTATTTAAAATAAAAAAAAGGAAAAACCAGCTAAAAGATTTAGTGTTTACTTTTCAATTAAAAGCGTTAATGAGGTTCTTAGCAGATCAAATAGTAAAATACTAAGTGCTTTACTAAAGTATGGTTATTCTGCTTTTAGGTTAGAGATTTTGGAGGAGTGTGAACCTAGTCAAACAATAGCTAGAGAACAATACTACTTAGATATACTAAAACCAAAGTATAATATTTTATCCGTAGCAAGTTCATCTTTAGGTAAGCTTCACTCTATTTTTTATGCGCAGCGCTTTTTTTTATTAATAAATATTTATTTGTTATTAAATAGTTAATTTATTGATTAAAAAAAAAAGAAAAAAAAAAAGGGGACTAAATCTAAAATTAGTAACACTCTTAAAGGAAGAAGTCTTTCAGAAGAAACTAAAGTAAAAATGAGTATCACTCGTACAGGAAAAATATTTTCTGATGAAACCAAGAATAAACTAAGTGAGCTTCGTAGAGGTAAACCTAGTCCATTTGAGGGTAAAACACACTCAGATGAAACTAGAAAAAAAATGAGTGAAGGGATTGGTTCTTCTTTTTTTTTCTTTTTTTATTTTTAAATATATTTTTATTTTCATAATTATTTCATATCTAAAAAAAAAAAAGAAAAAAAAAGAGTAGAAGTTTTTAATAAAGATACTTTAGAAACTAAAATTTATCCCTCTAATATTAAAGCTGCAGAAGCTTTAGCTTGTAGTGAAAGCACTATCCGTTATTACCTTAAAAATAATAAACCTTTTAAAGGTATATATTTATTCAAAAAAAAGGGTAAAGTTTAATAAACAATGTTGTTATTTAACCTTTATTATTTGTTATTATTATCCCTATCTATATTTTCCTTCTTTTTATGCGCAGCTGCGCATAAAAAGAAGACAAGGAAAATTAAATCCTAAAGGCATGGCCGGGTAAGGTAGAAATACTTTACTTTCTTTTCACTATATGCTTGGACATCTTTAGAGCTTTTGGTACTAGTATTGCAGACTTTCGGAACTTATAGGTATACGAAAAGCAGCAGAATACAGTAACAACCCAAAAGATTAGACAATGAGCAGGAAACTACTCAAACTTTATGGTTGGCTGATTAATTGTATAGTTATACATGTGAAAATGATTAAGACTTTTAATTATTTGTACTTTTATGTAATTACCTTTATATAACTGTAGAGGTTATTCTTTAATACTTGATGCTAATATTTAGACCGAACCTCTGAATCAAGAAATCCTATCCCCGCTTTAAAAAAAAGCGCATAAAAAGTAAAGAACCTATTTTTTTTTTTATAAATAAAAAGACATATTCTTTATTTTTATGCGCAGCGCTTTTTTTTTTAGTGCTTCGCAGAGAGACTTCGTAAACAAAGAGGTACACCTGTCTATATTTATAGTACGGATGACTTTACTTTATTGTATGTATTTGAATCAAAACAGCATATGTATAATACAATAAATATTCATCATACTACTTTAAATGACTGTCTAAATACAGGTACCGAATATTTAGATGCTTTTTTCTTTTCTCTGGATATAATAGAGGAATCCTGTAAAACTGACTTACTTAGTTTGGATCAAGTTCAGAGTTTAGTTAGAGGTAAGCGGGAGTTATATGACGTTAAACACCCGGCAGCTAAAGCTATTTTAGCTGAGTTTAAGGATGATGCTAGCCAAAATTTAGTCTTCCATTCTCGTTCCCCCCCCCCCTCTAGGGAGGGGGGCCCCCCCTAGAGGGGGCCCCCCTCTAGGGAGGGGGGCCCCCCCTAGAGGGGGAGGGGGGGGAAGTTTGGCTAGCCACCTGAAAGGTGACCGCCAAGTTATTAGAGACTACCTAAAAGGAAATAAGTCCGGTTATTATCGAGGTAAATGAAAATTTACCTACAAAAATTAATCCTAAAGGCATGGCCGGGTAAGGTAGAAATACTTTACTTTCTTTTCACTGTATGCTGGGATCCCTTTATAGCTTTTGGGACTAGTACTGCAGACTTTCTTTCCTTTTTTTTTTCTTTTTTTTTTTTAGATATGTAATAATTATGAAAATAAAAAAATATTTAAAAATAAAAAAAGAAAAAAAAAAGGAGGAAAAGCGGCAGAATACAGTAACATTTCAAAGGATTAGGTAATCAGCCGGAAACCAAAGATAAAAGGGCTCCAGTAGCATTAAACACTTTTATTTAGTAGGATCCTCAGAGACTATACGTGAAATACCTTAGTAATGATCATATAAAGGTAAAGATATAGTCCAAACATTAATGAAAGTTAATGATAAAAAAAAACAACTTACTGTTAAGTAATAATAAAAGGCATGCCAGTTATTCTCATACTTTGAATAGTTAATTTTTATATTAATTATTTTTATGAGGGTATAAAGAGTTATGTTATTTTTTTTTCTATTATCATTTATATAAATATTATTTATTTATTATCTCTTTTTTATAGTAATTTACAAGTTAAACCTAATAACAATGTATTACAATTTAGCCGTCATTCTCTCCTGCGTAGCAGGGCCGCAAGCATAAAAAATATCTTGCTTATTCTCCCCCCCATGGGGTACTGCTCCACCTCAACTAGTTGAGGTGGTAGAGGGGAGAAAAGCAGTAAAAGAAATTATAGTACTTTAAAAGGATCTGGAGCGCTTTGCACAAAAAATATACCCAAAAGAAAAACTTTAAGTTCACCTGAGTCAAGACCTTATACGGATCTATATGAAGGAAGAGGAACTCCTAAGAATGAACCGATATGAGTTAAAGATAATGGTAAAGAAAGAAGTCCTTTTGGGGCTTCTTGAGCTAAAGATGGAAAGGATAGAATACTTTATCCTACTAATTATACTTGTAACTATATTAATATACTCGATCCTTATAATAATCGTAAATTAATTAAAGAGACTTGTAAAGGAAATCGTGTAGTGTATATTTGAACTTATATACCTACAGGTATATGTTTAGTAGGATCTTCATCAAACAGTGTAGAAAGAGTATTAAGTTATTTTGAAAAAAAATATTTATTTTTAGATACCAGAAGAGGTCTACAATTTTTAGCTGATTATGGCTTTAAAAATATACAATTAACTATAATTTATTTTGAATACCATAAAATTACTGCACGAGATATAAAAATTCTTGAGGCTTATTTTATTAATGAGTTAAATAGTAGTTTAAATTCTCAAAAGTATGTGTATCTTCCTACTGAACCTTTAGAATCAGTGTTACCCTTTATAAATATAACGAATAGGGATACTTCTGTACCTATATTTGTTTATGGGCCTGATTTGAAAAGAGTTCTTTATATTTTTAACTCAAAAACCTCTTTTTATAGTGAATTTAATATACATTGAAATACTGTAGATAAATACTTGGATAAATTGGATAATAAACTATATAATTATTTTACATTTTCAACCCAAATTTTAGAAGGTTCAGATTTAGATAATCTTTTAAGTTTAAATGAATTGTTGGAGATTAAAAGCAATGTAGATCCTAATATACCTAGAAGAGGACAACGAGTAAAATTAACAAATCTTACTAACAATTTAAAATATGAATTTTATAGTTTAAGTAAGGCTGCTAAGTTTATAGAAGAAACTATAGGATCTTGTGACACAGCAACTTTAAGAAGTCATATGAAGAATAATAGTGTTTATAAAAAAATATGAAAAATAGAAAAATTATAGGATTATTTAATATATTTAGGGGCGACGAATTATACCGACCTAAATACTTAACCAACTATTAAAAAGATTAGTATGGTGCGACACGAGGGTTATAGTAGTAATGAATTTGAAAGAATTCCAGATGTACTCTCATCTGAGTCTAAATGAATATGCTAGGTTGGTAACGATTTAGTGTAAAGCTTCATTGACAATGCTTTGATTATTGAGGTATTAAACTATAAATATTAATATTTAAATTCTCAGGGTTAGACTGTGGGATAAAAGGATAAATGAAAGTGAAGATATGGTTAAAAAACGAATAAGAAAGGCGTGAGCACTCATACATGCGAACCAGAGTCAAAGTTCTTTTCGTTCAGAGTATCTATCCAAAATCTCGTATATTAAAGATGTTAAATCTTTAAGTTGTACTACTATAGCAACGTGGTAAATCTTGTTGTTTCCTATTTTTAATTTATTCTTAAATTAGGAGGTGTCTTATAAGTAATTAAAAAGGCATATCGACAGTAAGACAGAAGAAAGGTCAAAAAGCTAATGGTCATTTGTAATGAATGATATAATCTCTTAATGAGTAAGCATGAAAATGCGCAGACTTGACTATTGGTTCTTAAATTTATTTTATTGCGTTAGCCTAAAAAAAAGGCTGCTTCTAACTTTTTTTATTATTTTTTTTATAGTTATACTACTATATATATAATAATTAAATATTGTAAAAATAAAAATAATAAAAAAAAAATAAGAGGATAAAAAAAAAAGAAAAAGAAGATAATGTATTTTTTATTTATTTTTATTTTATTTTTTTTTTCTTTTTTTTAGTACAGTTTAAGGTTGCTTTTAATTAACCTCTAATCATATATAGTAGGTCATGCAATTTTTTTTAGCAAGACATAAAGTTTACATTAGGATGTCTTTATGTGAACCGTAAAATAAAATTTAAGCGCTTGAGCCGTGTGCAGAGGAACTTGCACGCACGGTTCTTAGAGGGGGAAAGCTTCAAGAGCCTACCTATCTCAATCCTGCCTTAATAGGTGGTTTTGGTAATTTTTTATTACCACTTTTAGTAGGGGGTCCAGACATGGCATTCCCTAGACTAAATAATATATCATTCTGATTATTACCACCTAGTTTAATATTATTTTTATTTGCCAGTGGTATAGAAAATGGAGCGGGTACAGGTTGAACTCTTTACCCTCCTGCCGAATGATTTGGGAAATCATTCATGTGGGAAAAACTATCAAATTCCGGGGACACCCTAGAACTTCTGGTACCAAGCTGTAGCTGAAAAGCTATAAGTGGATGAACTAATCACTCATGTATGGTAAGAAGTCAGAAGGCTTTGTCAAAGAATGTGGGCAATCGCGGATCTAAGTCAGTAATATTTCCTTGCATTACTCCGAAGGAGTATGCAAGCTTTACTGTAAAAGAGCAACGAGTAGATGGTAGTTGGTGCACTAATTTAGTGCATTTAAAGTATACTCTAATGGGTTTCGAAAGAAACTATCAAACCAAAATCCCTTCTGACCAAGTTATTCAAATACGTAGTTATTCTTCAGTTACAAGACCTCGTCAATCTTTTGCTCTTAATCCTTGATTTGTTACAGGATTTACTGATGCTGAGGGTTCTTTCATAATTAGAATTAGAAAAAGCCCTAGGTATACCACAGGTTGACATGTGGTAGCTTTGTTTTCGATCACTCTGGACAAAAAAGATTTACATGTTTTACAAGCACTTAAAGATTATTTTGGAGGAGGAAGCATTTGAAAAGATGGTAAATCTACCTTTAAATTTAGAATAGAGTCTCTAGAATTAATTGTGAAAGTAATAATACCTCACTTTGATCAGTATCCTTTAATAACTCAAAAGCTTGGTGATTATCTTCTTTTCAGAGCTGCAGCTGAGTTTATGAAAGGTAAGGAACATTTAACCTTGGAAGGGGTACGCAAAATTGCGTCAATTAAAACTTCCTTAAACCTTGGTTTAAACGAGGAGTTAAAAGCAGCTTTCCCTCTCTTAAATCCTGTAGTGAGACCATCAGTAGAAATCCCCAAAATTATCCCAGAACAGTGAATATGCGGATTTACGTCAGGTGAGGGATGTTTTAAGATTTCTCTGAAAAAATCTTCAACTAAAGTCGGATTTCAAGTTTTATTAGTATTTCAAATCACTCAGCATTCTCGTGATGAGATGTTAATGAAAAGCTTAATTTCTTACTTTGGATGCGGGATCTTAGAAAAAGATCCTAGAGGTCCTTGGCTGAATTTTTCGGTATATAGTTTTGGAGATAACTATGAAAAAATCATCCCGTTTTTTAATTTACATAGCATTATAGGTACAAAATTCACAGACTTTAAAGATTGGTGTAAAGTAGGAGAAATAATTAAAACCAAGAATCATTTGACTCCTAAAGGATTAGAACAAATCATACAAATTAGGTCTGGTATGAATAAAGGGAGATCATAATAAATTTTATTTTTCCTTCTTTTTTTTTCTTTTTTTATTTTTAAATATATTTTTATTTTCATAATTATTTCATATCTAAAAAAAAAAAAGAAAAAAAAAGAGTAGAAGACGAGTTCTTGCGTGTATGCATACATAACTCCGTGTGTAAGCGAAGAGCAGTCTATATAAAACAGAAGTAAAAACCATTTGAATAACTTTAAGAGAAATTTGGCCGCCATGTTATCAGGAGTACAAAGTCATAGTGGTCCAAGTGTTGACTTAGCTATATTTGCTTTACACTTATCTGGGATTAGTTCCCTTTTAGGTGCTATCAACTTAGAGTTCTTTATATTCTTTTTTTTATTATTATTTAATTATGCAAATTATTTTAATAAGTTTAACTATTCTAATTTGGGATTTTACAGCGAGAACTTTACATTAACTGCTCACGAAAACAGTGAGCCTAATTCTGAAGTGGATCCGAGCCCGACATTGTTTACACAGCAGGGTAAAGGTCATAGTGATAACGATCCAGATCCTGAAATGGAACCACCTAAAGACCCCAAGAAAAAAAAAAAAGACTGAGGTCTTATTTTAGGTAGAAAAGGTGATAGTGTTTATGCTCATGAGTTAGCCAAAGCTCAAATTAGATGCGGTAAACCTGTATCTGTAAAGGTCTTAAATGAAATATTAGCTTACTCTAACATATTAGTTAGTGAAGACACATTTAACTCTTTAATTAATATTCCTAGATTAGTATTTAATGATTTACATCAAAAAGCAACTAGAAGTTTAATTGAGGAGAAACTAGGTTTACCTCATAGTAAAATACAACAACGAGGTGTTTATATTTTTACTTGTATAGACACAAACCAAAAATATGTAGGTTCATCCTCAATGTTGGCTTTAAGATTAAGGGGTTACTTAAATAAAACACATAAAACTATAGGTAAACTAATTCCTTTAATAGAAGAAAAAGGTTTATCTCGTTTTAGATTAGAAGTAATATGTTTACCTTATTACCCTGAATTTAAACCAGAAATAGTTTTAGAGCAATATTTTTTATTGGACCCTTGTTTTAATTTGAATACTATAAAGGTTGCAAACAATCCTAGTGGATCGACAGCTAAGCCTTTGTATTTATACAATAGGGACAAATCTATACTTTATTATTTTACTTTACAACAAAAAGATTTTATATCTAAACTTAATATTAGTCATTTTACCTTTACTAAACATCTTACTAAGGGTAGTTATTATTTAGGTAAATATTTATTCTTAAGAGAACGGATAGATAGAGCCAAAGTTACCGAGATGACTCTACCAGAAATAGCTATAATGTTACAACAAGATAGAGTTAAATTTAATAGAAGTAAACCGCTTAACAGTTTAAGTAAATCAGTGTTATTAATCAATACTGAAAGTAAAGAGGAGATTCTATTTGAAAGTTTAGGTAAATGTGTAAAATTTTTTCAAAGTAAAGGTTACCCTGTTTCTCAATCAACAATTGTTAAGAGGTTAGACACAAATATAACTTATCGCGGATATATTTGTAAAACTTTTGTAAAATAATATAATTATTTATAATAAAAATCAGTAGTAGTTATGAGGTTGATATAAAAGTTACAACAAATTGCTGGGAGTAGTATAACTCTAGATAGTTATTACTTAATCAGCAGGAAACCTACGATGTTACACATACATTTGTAACTAGTAGAATCTTCAGAGACTAGACGTTATATACCGCGTCGATTAATCGATGCGCTAAAGGTATAGTCCAACCATAATAGTAATATTATGTAAATTTTAAATATAAAGTCGTTTGGTGGTTTCTATTTATCCCATATAAAACGACTAAGGTTAAGCGTATTCCAGTATTATCTGATACCTTCATAAATTAGTGTCATAACAACTATACTGAATATGAGAGCCCCAGGTATAAGACTTCACAAACTAGCTTTATTTGGATGAGCTGTAGTAGTTACAGCTGTATTATTATTATTATCTCTTCCTGTTTTAGCCGGTGCAATTACAATGGTTTTAACAGATAGAAATTTTAATACATCATTCTTTGAAGCAGCTGGTGGAGGTGATCCTATTTTATACCAACATCTTTTCTCAAGACTAGTTTTTGAAGATTATTTTATATTCTCAACATTAATTATATTTCCTAGTTCTAACCAATCAATCTTTAAAAGATATATATCTAAATTTAATTCTAATTTAAACAATAAGTTTGATTTTTCTGCATTTTATAAGAAATACAATACTCATTTACCCAATAATAAAATTCCTTCAGAAAACTTTTTAACTTGATTAGTAGGTTTCACTGAAGGAGAAGGTTCTTTTATAGTAAATAATAGAGGAGATTTGGCATTTGTTATTACACAAGCTACAATAGATAAACAAGTTTTAGAATTTATACAAGAAATTATGGGATTTGGTAAAGTTATCCGTCAATCGGCTATAACTAGTAGATATGTAACACAAAATAAGAAAGAAATAGACATTTTAGTTAGTTTATTTAATGGTAATCTTGTTTTACCAAAAAGACAAGAAACATTTTATCTTTTCGTTAAAGGGTATAATAAATGAGTCACTAAAGGTAGAATACTATTAGAACCAGTAGTAATTAATAATAGACCCATTCTACCTACTTTAAACGATGCATGGTTTGCAGGATTTACTGACGGAGAAGGTTGTTTTACTTGTTCAATTGGTGAAAAAAGAGGATTTAGTTTAAACTTTAATATTTCTCAAAAGTGAGAAATAAATCTAACAGTATTAGAGCATTTTAGTGTATTATTTAAAAATGGGATTGTTTCTAGACATTCAGAAGAGAATACTTATGAATTTAGATTAGGTGGAGTAAACAATTGTAAAAATGTCTTCTCTTATTTTGATAAATATACATTATATACTAAAAAGTCTTTATCCTATAAATTATGAAAGGATATTCATAATGATCTTGTTAATAAAGATCATCTAGATGAGTCAAAAAGACGAGAAATGATTGAAAGAACTAAGATGATAAATATATCAAATAATACTAATTCAAAATACTAGGGAAAAAAAGTCAAGGTTTAACGTGCAAGTTATGAAACTATAAAGACAGATGTAAAAAGATATAAGATCTGAAATAGTGAATATTATTATAAGAATATACCTGAGACTTAGTTAATATATATAAGTATTACTTGCAACTCTTAAGTTTAAAGGTTATATTCTTTTATATAAGACTTTAAACGTATTTTATAAATACAAGGAAAAGTAATAAAAATATTAGCGATGCTAGTGCAATTACGGTCAACAAGTTCCTCACTTAAAGACCGACGGTTATTTAAGTGGTCGCTACAGACTGGTTCACTGGTGGGTGTCTGAAATGATGCTTAATGTACAGTCGGTTTCTTCTATCATAGGTGTATGATACACAAGTCCGGAGTTTATACTACCGGTACCTGGATTTAATAAGAGACTTTTTAAAAAGATAAGTTAAATTTGAAGAAATGGATTCTTCGGTCATCCTGAGGTTACGTATGTAGGCCTCTTAACGTTGCCATATGCTGGGACTGCTTCGCTATATAGTTCTAAATACTCCATCTTAAATGATACAGTTAAAAAGTTAGAACAAAGAAGTAAATCAGCAGGTAATAATTTAACTGATAGAACCTCAGAGACTTTACGCGGCGGGATTGTAGTAAATTCAGAACATGTAAAACATATATCAAAACATGTACCTAAACATTTGAAGCCTCTTAATAACGAACAATTAGGTCATTATTTAGCAGGTTTAATAGATGGTGATGGTCATTTCAGTAAAGCTCAACAATTAGTTATAGTATTTAGCTCTCCAGATGCATTTCTTGCTTATTATCTAAAAGAAAAATTAGCTAATTGTAATGTTAAAAAAGTGAAAGATAAAAACGCATATCTTTTAATAGTGTCTAAAAAGGAAGGAATACTAAATGTGCTTAACTTAATAAATGGTAAATTAAGGTCAGAAAATAGATTTAACCAAGTTATTAATAATATATTAAGTCATGATAGATATAAAGGTATAAATATAAATTTTACTATAAACTTAACAGATGATTTTAACAATCATTGGTTAGCAGGTTTTTCTGATGCGGACGCTAGTTTTCAAGTAAAGATTATTAACCGTAATACCAGAAACAAACCAGAAATAAGATTAAATTATCAAATCGATCAAAAGAATAATATATTATTAACGAAAATAAAAAATTATTTAGGTGGTAACATTGGATATAGAAAATCCCAAGATACCTACTATTATGGTTCTACTAGTTTTGGTTCTGCTAAAAATGTTATAGAATATTTTAATCAATTTAATTTACAGTCTAGAAAACATGTAAGTTATTTAAGATGAAGAAAAGTCTATATATTAATACAAGACAGAGAACATTTAACAGATAAAGGGTTAATCAAAATTCTAAGAATAAAGTCCTTAATTAACCATCACTGCGAAGCAGAAAATACTACAATTCAAGATAAAGTCCTAACAAGAATATAAAAGTTTTTGAGAATTAATTTGAACAGACTTTGATTTAAAGTCGATGCTGTTCTGTTAATCAAAATATTTGCTACATTTTAATTATACCTGGTTTTGGTATAATTAGTACAACAATATCAGCCAGCTCTAACAAAGCTGTTTTCGGTTATAAAAAAAATAGCTCTTTAATAAAGGCAGCTTTATTAACGCAACAAACTATATGCAGGGAAGTCAAAGAATTTTTACAATTCATATTACTAAATACTCCGATTTTATGAAATTTTATAGTTTCATTAGTAAAAATTTTAGTAAAGTATGATAATCCGCAGATAACCAAAGCACGAAGTGAAAACTTCAAACTTGGAATAAAAGAATTTTCTGAGTTAAGCATGTTAGTAGGAATTTCAGAGGCCATACGTTTGTTGCCAATATATATAAAATACTTATTTATATTACTTAAAAACTCTTTCTATACTTTTCTATATACAAAAAGCTCTTCATTAAAAGACATAAATGATAACAATAATATGTCTATAAAAGTTAATGATAAAAAAAAATCTCATGCCTGCGGACGAAAAGATAATGAAGAAAGATTTTACGAATGACTAGCAGGAATTATAGATGGGGATGGCTGTTTTTTATTATCCAAAAAAGGATACGCTAGTTTAGAAATAACTACGCAACTTAGAGATAAAAAAATGTTATATTTAATAAAACAAAAACATGGTGGATCAGTAAAACTTTATAGTGGTGATAACTATTTAAGATATAGACTTCATCATAAAACAGGTTTATTAGATTTAATTAATAAAGTTAACGGTTTATTACAAAATCCCATAAGAATTCTTCAATTAGGTAAAATTTGTGAAATTTATAACATAGAATTAAAAGATCCTAAACCATTAACATATTATAATGGTTGATTAGCAGGATTTTTTGATACTGACGGAAGTATATATTTAAATGATGCTTCTGGTCAAATATTAATAACCGCTAGTCAAAAAAACAGATTTATATTGGAAGCTTTAGTAGAATTATATGGAGGTACAATATATCCTATGGTTAAACAAGAAGCATTTAAATGAACTTGTTTTAAAAAAAAGGAAGTCTTATCTTTAGTTAATGATTATTTTAAAGTTAATCCTTGTAGATCTGAAAAAATTATGAGAATTAATATGGTTAATAAATTTTATGAACTTAGAAATCTTCATGCACATAAAGCTTTACCTAACTCAGATTTAGGTAAAGCTTGAAAACATTATCTTATACAGTGAAATAGTTTAGTATCTAAGTAAGAGAGAGATATTGGCAAAGAGATGGTCCAAAACAATAATAGTTTAATAACTATTATTCGTTAGTATTTAGGTATGGTCAAAATTAGGCCCACATTAAATAATATTTATGCGAATCTCCGCTATATGCTGGGAACCTCTAATGCCTTAAATACTTGTCAAAGTAAAAATTTTAAGGATATTGCAATGAGCAATCAGCAGGAAACCGTAATTAGTCCTAATGTTCTTAGATTCTTAAATCTAAAACCATTTATATGGAAATATTTCGATTTATTTGGGCTCCTCAGAGACTACACGCGGAGGATAAGTTTATTTCTTATTAAGATATAGTCCAAGTTTTGTTGGTAAGTATATACAAACAAAATTGCTATTTAGCATCTATATGGCTAGTACTAGATGTTAGTAATTTAAGTTACTTAATTATAGGAACAGAGTCATTGGATAATTTATATGTGTCTTTTGAACAATTTTGTAAGTATGATATATGTTTAAATTTTTTACCTTTAACTGTTTATTTTAATCCTGATTCTGAAAAGGTATCTATTATATTAGATAACAAGAATAAATCAGGGATTTACCGTTGAGTTAATTTAAAATCAGGTAAAAGTTATATAGGAAGTAGTGTTAATTTGTCTAGAAGATTCACAGAATATTATAGTATAGGTTGACTTACTTACAGGACAAATAGTAGTTCCCTAATTTGCAGAGCCTTGTTAAAATATGGTTATTCTGGCTTTAAATTGGAAATCTTAGAATATTGTGCTTCAGTGGATGTACTTAAAAGAGAGCAATATTATCTAGATCTCTTTAATCCAGAATATAATCTCTTAAAAGTAGCTGGCTCAAGGCTAGGTAGTAAACACACTGAAGCTACTAAGGATAAAATGAGGGGTGTTAGAGGCACTATGACTATAAGTCCTGAACGTCGAGCGGCGCTAATAGATAACATACGTAAATTTAATGCTAAACCTATGGAACAAGAGCGTTTAGAAAAACTAAGAGATCATATTTCTAAAATAAATGCCAAACGTGCATTGGCAGTTGAAGTTACTGATACTGAAACAGGAAATATTGTCAAGTATGAGTCTGTTAGGCAAGCAGCTAGAGAGCTGGGTACAACTAGAGAGAGACTTAGTACTATGCTTAAAAATAATAAGCTTTTTAAGGGAAAATATAGATTGTCTACTCTTACCTAGCTCTAGTCACGGATCTATATTTCAGTGAAACCGCCTTTGATTGTGGTGTAGTGAATTTAAGATCTAACTTATCTACACCTAGGTGTGATTTCATAGTTCAAGATGTTACTTCTTTACCCGGCCCTAAAATTTATGCGGAGCGCCCCTTTTTTTTAATAATAATTTTATTACTATATAGGTAATAAACTTATAATTATAAAAAAAGGGGAAAAATTTTAGGGCCGGGGTAAATAAAATAATACCACATTTTGATTTATACCCTCTTTTAAATCTAAAGCAAGAGGATTATAATTGTTTTAAAGAGGCTATGTTAATGGTTAAATTAAAAAAACATTTAACCGAAGAAGGTTTAATTAAAATTAAATCTTTAAATTTAGAAATGAATTCTAACAGGTTGAAATAATTTTTAATATATTTACTTACATGCAAAATCTAGCTATGCCATGATGTCAATTGGAGTATTAGGATTTGTTGTATGAAGTTGAGTTTTGGCTTCGCCTCTTAGTGATTTGAGGACTTATATTATTTATTTCGCTGTAAGCTGGAACGGTTTAGTGCTAATTGGTACCTTGAATGGTAAAAATTCAATTAGCTATACCAAATCAGCCGGCAATCTGTCCCTATGCTCATCAGAGAGTAAAATACAGAGTGCTTCAGAGACTATACGCGAAACATCTTTTAATTTTTCAACCTTTCGTCAGAATTATAATACACTATTTGGAAATGCTGCGCAACATCTATCCAATAACTGATCGCGGAAAAACTTTTCTACTTCAAGGCCGGGCAACCTTCCAGGTGGGGCTCCAAGGGAGCCAGAGGGCACGGGGAGTAAAAATACTATAAATTCAGTAAAGGTCTATGACAATGCGGACACTCAAAAACTCGATATATTACAAGAGAATAAAAATAAAAGCGGAATTTATCTCTGAGTTAACCAAGAGACTAGGGAATCTTATGTAGGATCTGCCGCGGATTTATATAAAAGATTACGTATATATTATTCTCTTATTACTCTTGAAAAAAGCTTAAAGAGATCAAAAAGTCGTATTCATAGGGCTTTACTTAAATATGGTTATTCCAAGTTTACTCTGGAAATCCTAGAATATTGTGATTCAAAGGATTTAATAAACCGTGAACAATATTACCTAGATTTGCTAAAGCCAGAGTATAATATCCTAAAAATAGCCGGCTCACGATTAGGAAGTATACATAATGAAGAAAGTAGAGCCAAGATGTCTAGCTTAAAAACAGGGAGAAAACTCTCGGAAGAAATTAGAGCGAAGATGTCTATGGCAAAATTCGGGCTTCAAGTAGGTGAAAAAAACCCTAATTTTGGTGAGATGAGCCAAGATGTTAAAGATAAAATTAGTAAATCTAAAGGAAGCGCTGTAAGCATTTTGGATTTACAAACTAATGAAGCAACAGTATATTATTCAGGAAATAAAGCTTCGGAAGCTATTTCTTGTCCTACATCTACATTTAAAGTTTATTTAAGATCAGGAAAGGTATTGAAAAATAGATACGTATTATCTAAGGTAATAGATAAAAAATAACTTTCTTAAGGGGTTATGATTTATTTTTGACCTCCAAGCCTTTTTTCTGCGCAAGCGACTCTTTTTTTTATTGCTATATCGTTTAGATCAAATATCATAAAATATTCTTTTATTCGAAACAGAATAAACGTACTTAAGAAGGTTTGAATCAAATTAGACAGATTAAAGCGATAGTGAATAAAAACCTTATTTGCGCCACACTCTTAGTGCTGTTAATTAAAAGATGTCATAGTGTGTTATTTTCTTGCTAAGTGCATGAGTGCTTAGTAGAGCGGAGTATGTGTATAGCAAATTTAAGCCAATATTTAACCGAGTTAGCTTCTTTCTCATAGAAGGAGCTAAAACTTACACAAATAAAATATAAAAATATATTTTGCTGTATGCTGGAACGGTTTAAAGTTAATTGATACCTAAGAGTAAAAATTCAGTTAATTATACCCAATCAGCAGGCAATCCGTCTCTCTTTACTCAAAGTAATAAAGGGTGTCGTAGAGCCTCAGAGACTACACGCAAAACATCTTTAATAAATAAAAAAATAGGAGCGCAGACATGTATTCTTAGTTTATATTAGCTAGCAAGCTAGCACATTTTAACTCTTAGATCCAAAACTGATTAACTTTATTGGTTTTGTAGAAGGAGATGGTGCCATCCAAACTTATGCAAATGGTACAAGAGTACGTTTTGTTCTTACTCAAAAGGAAAGTGCTATCCTTTTCTACATCCAGAAAAAGTTAGGAATTGGTACTGTTAAGCATTTTCCTCTTTTTTTTTCTTTTTTTATTTTTAAATATATTTTTATTTTCATAATTATTTCATATCTAAAAAAAAAAAAGAAAAAAAAAGAGGGAAAAGTGGGAATAAAAATGACTTCTACAGATTAATTGTAGATAATCCCTCACATATTCTTCTACTAGCCTTTTTATTTAATGGTAATCTAGCTCTTACTCACAGAATACAACAATTATCTTTGTGAGTTCAAGCTTTAAACAATCGTTTGGGGGCAAATACAATTGTATTGATTAATACTTCTGTTTCAGTTACATTAGAAGATGCTTGATTATCTGGTTTCACCGACGCTGAAGGATGTTTTAATGTATCCATAACATCCAATGCAAGATATGCATTAGGTCATGTTATAAAAATGCGTTATCTACTTGATCAGAAGGATAGTACTATCCTTCTGATCATACGAAACCTTTTCGGATTTGGTAAAGTAACTCTTAGATCCAAAACGAACGGTGTTTATCGTTATACAGCTACAGGGTTTAAATCAATGAATGATGTAATATCTTACTTTAAAGTATTTCCATTACTTACTAAAAAAGCCCAATCATTCGATAAGTGATTAACCATTCATAATTTCGTTTCTAATAAATTACATCTCACTGAAGAAGGATTAGCCCAAGTAAGAGTATTACAGAAACAGATTAATATTGAGAATGGTATGACAAAAAAAACAGGATCTGCGCATCCTTAGTGTTATTTATTAAAAGATGAAGATATAGTCCGATTCTCCTTGTTAAAGGAGCGCATACCTATATAGTTATGCGGGTAGATATGAGGAATATCTACTAACATTTTGCATCACATGTATACAGTTGGTTTAGACGTGGATACAAGAGCTTATTTCACGGCAGCAACATTAATTATTGCCGTACCTACAGGTATTAAAATATTCTCATGGTTAGCCACTTGTTATGGTGGATCTTTACATTTAACACCTGCAATGCTATTTGCATTAGGGTTTGTATTTATGTTCACAATAGGGGGGTTATCAGGTGTGGTTTTAGCCAACGCGTCATTAGATATAGCATTCCACGATACTTATTACGTCGTAGCTCATTTTCACTACGTATTAAGTATGGGTGCTGTATTTGCATTATTTAGTGCATGATATTTCTGAATACCTAAAATATTAGGGTTAGATTATAACATAATGTTAGGTAAAGTACATTTCTGAATTTTATTTATAGGGGTTAATGTTACGTTTTTCCCTCAACATTTCTTAGGTCTGCAGGCCCTTTTACATAGTAATTTGTATTTTGCATATCTCTATATGCTGGAATCTCCTTAGTACTTAGTAAGCTTGTTTTACTTTTAGGTACAGGATAATCAGCAGGAAACCAACGGATAAGGTTTATCCTAGTAGGATCCTCAGAGACTACATGAGATACATTCTTATAGAATGAAGATATAGTCCGTGTATTTTAGAAATAGGATACCTTTTTTTGTTTGTAGATAGTAAGCTGCTAGCTTTAAACTTTAAACAAAGCTTAGACCTAGAATTTAAATATAAAGCTAAGGGTATTAGTGCTTGTTCGTCTGAGGGGGACCCAGGATCTTCTCCTGAAAACCCTGAAGACCCTGAAGAGGACAATAATGATCATGAGGAAGAAATCATTAACAATAAGAATTCTGTTATTATTGTGCCTGAGCATAATATGGAAAAATTACATTCCTTGGGTACAAATAATTTAAAGTCTGAACCTCTTATTATTTATGACAGTCTTTTAAAAGATAAAGACTTAATTCTTAGTAACTATAAGTCTACTACTGGTATTTACCTTTTACACAATTTAGTTAATGGTAAACAATATGTAGGTAGTGCTTATGATCTAAGAAAAAGACTCGCAACTTATTATTTCCCTTCTCGTCTAACAGACAACAGGTATATTTCTAACTCTATTCTAAAATATGGTCACGATAGTTTTTCTCTGGCTATTTTAGAAATATTAGGTAGCAAAGACTCATATTCTAAAGCAGATGTTTTATTGAAAGAACAGTTTTATATTGATTTATATAAACCTACTTTAAATCTTAACCCCCGTGCTGGATCATCATTAGGATTTAAGCATTCTGAGGAATCCAAAAAATTAATCGCTGAGTTCAGAAAAGGTAAACCCTTATCTGAAGAAACTAAATCTAGACTTAGCGCTTTATTGTCGGGAGAATTAAACCCTTTTTGATCTAAAAACCATAAAGCTGAAACTATAGCTAAGATGAGTAAATTAAAACTTGGTGAGTTAAATCCTATGTTCAATAAACCTAAATCAAAAGCGTTCATAGAACAGATGTTTAGAGATAAAACTGGAGCCAACAATCCAATGTTTGGTAAACCCAAGAGCTCAGAAACCTTAGCTAAGCTAAGTAAAAAGGTTTATGTTTACGATGGTAAAACAAGGGAGTTGATTAAATGTTACGATAGCTACAAAATAGCAGTAAAAGATCTGCATGTGGGTCATGAAACAATAAGGAAATATCTGGATACACATAAAGTGTATAAGGAAAAACTCTTTTACTCTGAAGCATTAAAATAAATATTATTTAGGCAATAAACCGCTGCAAGGAATGCCTAGACGAATTAGTGATTACCCCGACGCTTTCGCAGGATGAAACTTAATTAGTAGTTTTGGGTCTATTATAAGTGTAGTGGCTACATGACTATTCTTATATATAGTTTATGTTCAGTTAGTTGAAGGTAAAGCTACAACGAGATACCCTTGATTAACTCCACAGTTCTATAGTGATTCACTACAAACATTATTGAATAGAAGCTATAATTCATTAGAATGAGCTTTAAATAGTCCACCTAAACCTCACGCATTTGTTAGTTTACCTATTCAAGCTGCTGTTTGTATACATGGTATTGCGGGTTATTGCCAGGCCTGTTGAAATATAACAAATGCACATAAAATAGCTTGCACGCATCATTGAGTAGCTTTTAGACATAACAATCCGTCAGGTGTAGCCTGTGATTTTGGTGACCCTATACACACAATTACAACATATGCTCAAGCATTTAGTTGTGATATATGTCACGCTATTGTTTGTGCTGGTTGTTTTGCTGGATAACTCCTCAGCTTATTTATACGTATTATTCGAGCGGAAGAAAATCAAAGCAAGGTAATACGTATATGGGATATGAAGTAGACGGTTCTACATTTTGATTGCAGATCAGAAATTAGGGGTTCAATTCCTCCATATCTCTATGTTGTTTTTATAGAACAATATTTTTAATAAACTTAATACCTTCAAGTATTATATTATAATAAGAAAAAGTAAAAAAGTAATAAAAGAGTAAAAGGCTAAACCTTTTTATTTCTCCCCGGCCCTAAAATTTTAGGGCCGGGAATAAATTACTTTTGACCTAGAAAAAAAGAGGGAGAAGCAAGTATGGTTAGCTTACTTTTAGCTGCTGGTGAAACCAGGGTTAGGCCAGTAAAAAAAAGGCTAGAATCTTTTTTTTTTTTTACTTTTTTTATTTCTTTTTTTATAAAAAAAAATAAAAAAAGAAGCGACAAGTTATTTTTTTTTATAAAAAAATTAGTGCTTCTTCTCCCATCTATACTCCTCTGCGTACCACTAGTTGAGGAGTATAGAGGGGAGAGCAGTGCAAAGCAGAGCACCCATTTTTTAAATTAGCCTCCTTTAAGCTTATAAAATATAAAGGACTAGTTTATCCGTTTAATTTTCAAACTAAGAAGTATAGACAGATATATTAACATAACACATAGGGTATAACTACTTTATAAAAAAGAAAAAAGTAATGCATAACAGGTATAAGCTATATCTACTTGGCTTTTATACCTTTTTATTTATATGGTATATTTTTAGCTAATAGGTAATTAGCTAAAATTTGTTTAGGTACGCTTCCTCTGTCCTTTTTTTTTCGTGCATGCAGCCAGTCAGCCAGCCAGCCTGCACCAATATAAATAGCAGGTATAAGGAGCCAGCCAAATATAAGATATGTGGACTATACAGTTGTGTGTGGTGTTATTAAAGATCAAATATACTATGTAGTTTATTTGTTTGCATTACTCCTTTATGCCACCAGCTTAGCTTTTTTCTTTTTTTATCTATAAATTAACTTTTTATTAATCCCTGCGCGCAGGGAAAAAAGAAAAAAAAACAGGAAGAGTCGGAGGGATTAGATGCAAGCATGGCATGCAAGAAAAAAAGGATCCGGGGGGAAATTTGTCTTATTTATTTTTATCTATGTTACTTTCACTTTTATTAATAATACCTTTATTAGGTGTATTTACTATTTCTACAGGTATATCTTATAACTTGACCGGTTTAAGTATTAGACGTATCAAAAAAATTGCCTTAACTGCATCTGTTGCGAATCTTTTTCTTTCTTTTTTAATTTTTATACTTTTCGACGCCAGTAGTAATCAATTTCAATTTGTACAAGAATACCACGAAATAAGCTCTTTCGATTTTTACTTGGGGTTAGATGGACTATCTATATATTTCGTTTTATTAACAACTATGATAACTCCTATAGCATTATTAAGTAATTGAAAGTCTATTCAAGATAATATAAGATCTTATGTTATAATTATACTATTATTAGAAAGTTTATTATTAGCAGTATTTTTAGTATTAGATATATTATTATTTTATGTTTTTTTTGAAAGTATTTTACCTCCGTTGTTTATATTAATAGGTCTGTTTGGATCAAATAACAAGGTAAGAGCTAGCTTTTACTTATTCTTATACACATTGACTAAACAGTGTAAAAGAGCTAAACACCGGGAAAATCTTAAAGCTCTAGTAACCAAAGTAGTAAGAGAAATCTTATTACCGGCTTGATTAATGACTCAAGGTATGGAAATATCACTAGAGATGAGAAGAACACTTTCTTCGAAATGGACAACCGCGGATCTAAGTCATCCTTTTAAGGGTGTAAAAGAGCAACGAGTAGATAGTTCTTCAAGATTCCGAATTTTGAATCTTGTAAGGTGTACTCTAATCGCTGGGAAACCAGTTTTTTTTGAGAACGATTCATTCCTATTCACATAATAAATTGTTTATTCACATAATATCAAATAAACAACACGTAGCCGAAGGCTCAGACAATAATAATTTACCACATCCTTGATTTGTTACAGGTTTAACTGATGCAGTTATAAAAAAAGCGCTGCGCATAAAAAGTAGATAATTTATTTATTATTTTTATTTTTTTTTTCTTTTTTTATCAGTACTTTTATGCTAGGTTTTAACAAAAGTAATGATTATAGGAATGGGATACCAAATTACAACTATATATAAAATAGCTATGCATAAAAAAGACCTTGGTTTATTATATAATATAAAAAATTTATTTGCAGTAGGTAAAATAACTAAACATGGAGATAATAGCATACAATATGTAGTCAGATCCCTAGCAGAATTACAAATAATATTATCTCATTTTGATAAGTATCCTTTATTAAGTGAAAAATGAGGAGATTATAAATTATTTAAAGATGGCTTAGAATTAATTAAAACTAAAGCCCATCTTAATAAAGAAGGTTTTAATAAAATTCTTTTTATGAGAGCCGCTTTAAACTTAGGTCTTAGTGATGAACTAAAATTATCTTTTCCTTATATTGAAGCAGTAAAGAAACCTGTAGTTCAAAATACAGATAATATGAATCCCTATTGAATAGCAGGATTAGCTAGTGGAGATGGGTGTTTTTATCTATCATTTCGTAATTCTCTTACAACCAAATCTGGTAAGTCTGTAACATTAAAATTTCATATTGTTCAAGATAGTAGGGGATATAGGGCTAATGAAATCATTAATATCTTACCTAAATTGTGGTAGAATAGAATTAACTTTAAAACAGTCTGCTGTATATTTCGTTGTCTCAAATTATAAAGACATATTGGAAAAAAATAATACCTTTATTTTATAAATGTAATATTAAAGGTATAAAAGAATCGGATTATGCGGATTTTAGAAGAGTAGCTATGCTTTTACAAGATAAACAACCTTTATGAGAGGCAGGTTTATCTAAAATAAATTCTATTAAACCCAATATGAATTTAAATCGTAAATTATAAAGTAAATTGTTATGTGAATTGTCGGTTAGCCGATATGAATCTAAGTAACTAAAAATTAAAGAAATTTTATGTGTTTGGGTCATTATTTTTATTGTTATCCATATTAACAATATCTTCAATAATGGGTACTACAGATTTTGAGGCGTTATATAAAACTAATTTTTACTATTCTACACAATTATTCTTATTTATTGGTATTTGTATAGCTTTTGCTATTAAAACACCTGTTATATTTGTAAATGGTTGATTACTTAAAGCACACGTCGAATCCCCGTTAGGTGGAAGTATAATTTTAGCCGCTATTGTGTTAAAATTAAGTTTATATGGTATTTTAAGACTTATTCTACCTCTGTTACCTAAAGCTACTCTAGATTATACTCCTTTAGTTTATTTAGTTTTAGTTATTACTATTATATATGCGAGTCTTAGTACTTTACGTACTACTGATATAAAGGAATTGGTTGCTTACTCTTCTGTTTGTCATGCAGCTGTTTATGTTTTAGGTATCTTTAGTAACAGTATACAAGGTATTGAAGGTGGAATAGTTCTAGGTTTAGCTCACGGTTTAGTCTCATCAGGGCTTTTCATTTGTGTTGGAGGTATTCTTTATGATAGAACACATACTCGTTTAATTACGTATTATAGAGGGATAGCTCAGCTTATGCCGGTTTTCTCTATATTGTTCTTTATCCTTTGCCTAGGTAATTCAGGTACACCTTTAACTATAAACTTTGTGGGTGAATTTATGAGTTTATATGGTGCATTCGAGAGACTACCTCTTCTAGGTGCATTAGCTAGTTGTTCTATCGTATTTTCCGCGGCATACACTATATTTATGTTTAATAGAATAGCATTCGGTGGATCTCTTTCTAAATATATAGAAAAGTCTATACCTGACTTAAATTTAAGAGAGTTTTATATATTAGCTATTTTAGTAATATTTACCATTGTATTTGGTATATATCCTGCTCCAATATTGGATGGTTTACATTACTCAGCTTCATCTTTAATATATAGTAATTTTAGTTAAAGTTATTCTTAATTATGTTAAGTATTGTTAATTCTTTGTTAATTACTCTAATAATAGTAATATAGTAATATATATTAATGCTTCTTTTTTTCACTTAAATAATTAGTAATAGTAATATATGTAGGCTTTTTTCCTCTAAACCCCTAGTCTATATACTTATTTTTTTTAATTATTCTCCGCTTTCCCTCCGTCATTCATAGGAAGAAGGTTTTTTAAGTTTCATATCTAGGTGATATATAGATATAAATCTTTAAATCGTTAAAGATAAAATTGGGCAGGGGTGAGTGGCCAGCTTTATTTTTAACGATGTTTAAAATGATATAAGGTGTCTTATCTTATATATATATTACTATCTTATAAATCTATGATACAAGCAGCAAAAATTATAGGTACAGGTTTAGCTACTACAGGTTTAATAGGTGCAGGTGTAGGAATTGGAGTTGTTTTTGGTGCTTTAATACTAGGTGTAGCAAGAAATCCTAGTCTTAGAGGTCAATTATTCTCATACGCCATATTAGGTTTTGCCTTTGCGGAGGCTACGGGTTTATTTGCATTGATCCAGGGGGGTCTAAGGAGCCCCTTTAAGGTCAAAAAAAGTCTAGGTGAACCTTAGGCTAGTCAATCTATATAATTTAAGCAACGTAATATAGTGGGGCAAGATTTTCAAATTGACGGGAATACCCTAAAGCAATTTCAACCAAGCAGATGTGGTAACACATCTGTAGCACAGGTAATGACTCGTGGTACGGTAAAATCGAAATTGATAACTGAAAGGAAATGGGCAATCCGCAGCCAACCACCAATATCTATAACAAGAGACTGTAGAGAAGGGTGGGCAGTTCAACGACTAAAAGTTAATCGGCTATAATATTTATGGCTTAAGATATAGTCTGACCCGGTATGAAAGTACTGACCTTAATAAAGAATATATTATTTTATAAAAGGTGACCTTATATAAGATAGTATCTTGTAAAATAGATCTATCTATTTAATAAGGATTAAACGGAAAAGATCGCCTTCTATCTAACTAAGATAGAAAGATCCTTGTTTGGATGGCATTTTTATTACTATACGTTGCTTAATAATCCATAATCATAGCCTTCTTCCCTTGAATGAAGCAAAGTTAGCGCCTCGTTCGTCATATATACAGAACTTTTCCCTTGCTCATCACAAAAGGGAGCTTTTACCTTGATTAGCTTTTGGTTTATGTCAAAAAAGATCGTTCAGCTCGGCTAACCCTAATAAGAGTCTTAATGGTATTGTTTCAGGCAAATCTAAGTCAGATGGTACTGATGTTTCTTTTCCATCTATTCGTAAATTAGCTATTAAAACTTATGAAAATCCTCTAGAATCTCGTGAACTAATTCGTAAAGATAATAACGGAAAAGTAGGAGTCTACTGTTGATTTAATAATGTAAATGGTAAATTTTATGTTGGTAGTGGGGACCCTTTATATATGAGGTTAAGTGATTACTACCAAGACTGATACTATATTGCTCGTGCTAGTACATACATCGTTAGAGCTATAACTAAACATGGTATGGTTAATTTCTCTTTGGTTATACTTGAATACACTACTTCAGATAATCTTATTAAATGTGAACAAAAGTGAATAGATTTACTAAAACCAGAATATAATCTTAATCCTCAAGCTGGAAACTCTAAGGGTTATATACATACACCTGAAAGTATAGAAATAATGCGCAGTCTTGCATTAGGTAGAAAACACAGCGATCAAGTTAAAAACCTTATGAGTAAGTCTCGTAAGGGAATTAACAACAGTTTTTACGGTAAAAAACACACTACTGAAGCTTTAAATCTTATTAGAAATACTGCGTTGAATAGAACCAAGCTTTCAAAGCCTGGTGTTGTAGTAGAAATCTCAGATCTTGAGACTAAACTTACTAGTACTTATGAATCTATTCGTAAGGCAGCTAATGCTATTAATTCTGACATAAAATCTTTATCTCGTAGGGAAAAATCTCAATTAGAAAAGGGTATTAACACACCCTACAGAGGTAAATATAATATCATATTTAAAAGACCTTAATGCTTGCTTTGATGATGGCATTTTTATTACTATACGTTGCTTAATAGGCCAGAATCATAGCCTTCTTCCCTTGCTTATCACAAAGTCAACATTAAAAATATAAAATTACATTAATTAATTAATTAATTAATTATTAATGTAATTTTCTATTAGTAAGGGTAAACAAGCCCTCACCCACCTCCCCTCCCGTAAAGGGGATGGGGTATATTGATCTGGTTGTCAATGCTAATGCGGCTAGCTTATCCATGAACGGGCACCCTTGGATCAGATAGGTAGGAGTGAATTGAATTTGAAGATCTAGGTTCCTTCTTCGCTAACAATAGCCTCCCGAAAACTCAGCAGCGATGAAGGCCCATAACCCTATGAAGCTCCGGATTAACGGGCTGTGAAAGCTGCATCCAATCAGAACAATACATCCATCCTTCCCACTATATAGTGGGAAGGGTGGATAAAGGGGACATAGTTTAACTGGTAAAACTGCGATTTTGCATATCGTTATTTCAGGATCGAGTCCTGATGTCTCCAATTTTTTTTTTTATTCTCTTGCCTACTGTGGCTCCTTCGGAGGCCCCCTTACTTCTTTTCTTTTGATTAGGGTTTTGAGTTGGCCCGCGCTGCTTCGCTGTTTTTTTGCGAAGCAGAAAAAACTATGAAAAAAAAGTAAAAAAAAAGAAGATAATCTATTTTTTTATATATTTATTATTATTATTTAAAAAAATTTTTTTTTTCTTTTTTTTTAGACATGTTATCACAAGAGAAAGGCTACTCTTTAGATAGCAGACTTTTTCTTTCACAAGAGCCCAGCTACTCCGCTATCACAGGAGTCCTGCTACTTTTTCCCCCCCTCTTTCGTCTCGTTTTTTTTCTTTCTAGGGTTGAATGACTCAGCAGGATGTGGGCTAGGAAATGCACCCCTATTTAACCAAGTTGCTCCTTTAACTATTTGACGGCTATATAGTACCGAAGAACGCATGGCGCGTACTTTTCTTTATTGTCGTAAGTTTTGCCTTTTTCCCCTTTTTACTTTTTTTTTCTCTTTTTCAATTAATGATATAGTAATTTACTGTTATATTGTATATTATTGATTAATCCCTGCGCAGTTTTCCCTGCGCAGGGAAAACTGCGCAGGGAAAAAAGAGAAAAAAAAAGATAATATATATTTTTATTATAATGTGAATAGTATTATATAATAATAAAAAAAGGGGAAAAAAAGTACGGCAGAAACTTACTCCTCTTGGGAGTAATCGTCAGCGCTACTTTTGCTTTTAGACTACTTTTTATTTGTAGTCTTGTAGCTATTATATTAAATACTGGTTAAACTATAGACTCGACTAATTTTTCTGATATATTCGCGTTAGGTGCAAATCCTAATTAATCTTGTTTTATAATTTTTATGCGTGCAAAGCAGCGCACGCATAAAAATAACCGCAGCTTCCTTTCTTTTATAGAAAGGGTAGTGGAGACTCGTATATAATTATTATATACTAAAAACTCTATTCTAAATTTAACTTTTCGCCTCCCTAATCCCTCTGGGATCTGGGAGTAGAATAACTAGAGGGTGCAAATCCCTCAGAGTTTTAACTGAATGTTTGCGCAGCTTCCTTTCTCTATAAAGAAAGGGCTTTAAAAAAAAAGACAAAATAAGAAGATAATCTATTTTTATATTTTTATTGTTCTTATTTTTATTCTTATTTTGTCTTTTTTTTAGTCGTTCGGGCAAGGCAAAAATTATAGATTCTAATTTTCACTAATTGATTCAAACTATTTGATTACTCTAAATACAGCACCCCCGCCCTGCGAAGGCTTCGCGCTTCGCGCTTCGCGCTTCGCGCTTCGCGCTTCGCGCTTCGCGCTTCGCGCTTCGCAGGGGGGGGGGGGTGTGAACTTCCCATATCAGGTAAACACCCTTAACCCTCTAGGAGAAGAGGGAAAATGTGATGAATACAAAGGGCTAATTGTGCCGACGAGCAGTACTTCGTAGGCAAACTATTGTTTGTTAACTAGATCCGGCCTTATTTTTTCTTGTGATGGCAAGCTGCACAAGATGAGGAATAAGGTGCAGTGAAGGTGACCACTACTCGACTCCTAGAGTAGATAGAACTGAGACCTTTCCACGAATGAGTGGGTCAGAGAAAAGGTGAAAGGCCTTAATCTGTTGTGCTGTCTTTTTAATAAACATTAGTTTTTACTGATAACGCGAGAAGCGGAACCAATGATGCTAGATGGTGACCCCATAGCTTTTTTAATTTTAAATATAACCTAGTATAGAGGAAGATAACAGACTATACTTAACTATAACTAACTTTAATTTATTAGGGAGCTGAGACCTTTTATGCCTTGCCTATTTTTTTTTTCTTTTTTTTTAATAATAATTATTTATTAAAAAGTTAATTTATTGATAAAAAAAAAAAGGGCACCTGCTACAAGTAAGGACGTTGAGGGAGGAAATAACATAATGGGGTGAGAGACCCCCATGTTAACATTTGAGGAAGGTGTATGTGTGGGGACGGCTTCAGGGAAGTAACGACCGAAACACATAGGGATACTACCTGTACATATTATAGAACGGTTAATCTTTACTATCAAGCCTATTATTCAAACTTTATAAGGGGTAGGTCGTCCTAAAAAGTACTAGCTCACAAGTAGTAATCTTCCTCATATGTAACTTTAAATGTAGTTAGGGTGGAAGCGTGGTACTGGTCAATTGAAGATCTCCAATAATATACAAAGACATAAGATATTAAAAAGGGTATGTTAGCAGCTATGTGTATTCTTTTGGCTATGATAGATTAGTTTGTAGATTAGGGTACTCATAGTAGGGATAGATGGCCATGCGTTCGATGCGGTATCTATCTAATGTTAAAAGTCGGTAAAAAAAAAGAAAAAATAAATAAGATAATTTATTTTTTATATATTTATTATTCTTATTTCTAGCGAAGCAATAAAAAAAAAGAAAGAAGATAATATATTTTTTATTTATTATTTTAATTTTTTTTCTTTTTTTTTAACAGCCGCTACGCAGTAGCTTTATTTTTTTTTATGCGCAGCGCCTTTTTTTTTATAAATAGTTTAAGTTTTACGTAAAGCTTAAATTATAATTATAAAAAAAATTTTTTAGGCAGGAACCTATTTTCTTTTTCTTTTTTTTTTAAGCGCTTGGTACAGACAATCACGGGGAGTACTCCTTGTAGCCAACAATACCTTACAGTTCGACGTGGAGTAGATAAGCACAACCGGCTATTGGAAAATAACAAATAGCGATATCGAAGCATTATGTAGCGCAGTATCGGGTCAGATAGTTAATCACGGCGGATTAATTATCTTGGTTATTAACTACGTATCTTGAGAGAAGTTAAGACCACCTCCATCATCGAATCACAAATATAAATTTGTTAAAAGGTATTTAGGAAAGATTACAAAAGAGGCTATCATCCGGAAGCTCGTCGATTACAAAGCTAACTGGTTAGTGTATTGGCAGAACTAACTATAAGGTTGGATTAAAGTGATAGAGAAAGACGAAATTAGGACCATTAGGCCACGGAAACGGATCCCGTAAGCACCAAGGCGTTTACGTCAAGTTATTTCTATGTGATTGGGATATACATATTAATAGACTTATTATAAATCCTGAGCGCTAAAGCTTATGAAAGTACGATCTTGCCGGATTCAATAATTCACAAATTACGGGCATAAATTTATCTGGTTTATAGTTTATTCCCTTATATTATGCTACAAAAACTGGTTGACATAGGTAGTATGTAATACAAAGAGAGAAAGACGGCGGACCGGACAATAAGCAAGAAAGGATAAGCAGAAACCGGACGATGGCTTGTCATCCTGAAAACAAATATCAATAAAGAGGGAGTCAAACCCTATGAGGTTTTAAGATGAATGTATAGGTTTTCTTTAGCGTTTAGTATCCAATCAAGCGGAAACAAGAAAACCCTAATGTGCAGCTGGTAATACAGAGGCAAAAGAAAGAGAAAAAAAAAGAATAAATAATAGCGGCGCTACAGAGAGCGATATTTGATGCAGTAAAGAAGCTGATAATGTATGCAGACGATGGTTTGATAATGAGTGAAGAGAAGATAGATTACGCCTCGGTGATAAACAATCCACGGCTGGGAATGTTGGTGAATGAATCAAAGTCGGGGATGGTAAAAGAGGACGGAAAAAGGCTAAAGGAGCTAAAGTTCCTAGGGATGGTGTACAACCCTAGGGAAGATACACTAAGGTCAGATACAAGAAATGGAAAATCACTGAAATTGGGTGAGGACTGAGTACGAGTACTCCAATACTTTGAAAGGAAGGGGTATATACACCGAAGGGAAAATCCTGGGAGATGTTTATACAATCAAAATTAGCAGGTTTCTTGCAGGCACGGATGTATAGTGGATCCTGGGCGCTGTAAGACCTGGTACAAGATTTCACGATGACGTTTAAGGGAGGCTCAAGGCAGGACAAATATTACGACGGGGAGATGACGATATTTAACTCGTCGAGCTACGCATCAGCGTGGTTGTACGGGCAGCTATAAACAAATCCAAAGGTAAGGTATGTGCGAACCATGAGAAGATGGGTAGAAAACCAGAGAAGGATAACGGCGAATTGTGACGTATCAAACAGATTTAATTTTAAATCAAAATGAGTTCAAAGAAGATTTGTGAAATATAAGGCTGTGTCCAAAACAGATACACAGGGAAAGACCTCAAAGGGCAACCGGAGAGGTTGGTTGCATAAGCATCTTATCACAACAGAGTGGTAAATTCTACATAGCTAGAGCTTTAAGTAAATACAGTAAGGCTAAATTTTCTCGGGTTGTTTTAGAGTACACCGCAAGCGATAACCTTCTCACTTGTTAACAAAAGTGTGTTTATTTACTTAAACCTTAGTCCTGTGGCTGGTAGCTCTAAAGGTTATAAACATACAGGCGAATCATTAGAAAAATTACGTAAAGCAACCTTAGGTAGAACTCATACTAATGAGGTAAGACAACTTATGAGAGAGTCTCATATAGGTGTTAATAATCCTTTTTACGGTAAAAGCACTCTGAAGAAGCAATTGCTTCTTTAAGACTTGTTGGTACGAGTAGAACCCAGCCGGCTGTTCCAGGTATCGAAGTAGAGATTACAGATATTGAAACTAACATTACTACGACGTATCCGTCTATAAGAAAAGCCGCGAATGCCCTTAATTCCGATATTAAATCTTTAAGCCGCCTGCGTAGCAGAAAAATCACAATTAGAAAAGGGTATTAACACACCCTACAGAGGTAAATATAATATAATATTTAAAAGATCTTAATGCTTGCTTTGATGATGGCATTTTTATTACTATACCTTGCTTAATAGGCCATAATCGTAGTTTTCCTTCCTTGAGTTTAGTAAGGTTAGAACTTCTTTCACGTATATACATAACTTTTGGTTTATGTAATATAAGACCATTTAGCCCGGCTAGGTATATAATAGATTTTCTTAATAGGAGTCTTAATGGTATTGTTTCAGTTAATAAAGTAGAAGTCTATCCTTCAGCATGGCCGGTTACACCTTTAGTTTTTGGTCTTCTCCCCTGCTTCCTTTAGTCTTCTTTTATTTTGATAATAAATATTTATTATTCCCGGCATCGCCCTGCTTTGCAGGCGCGCAGGGAAAAAAAAAGAAAAAAAGCGAAAGCAAGGAGAGTTACCTGAACTAAGGTTTGGTTAAATAGCTGATAGAATGTTTCATAGCAAGCAGGGTAAAAATCTCTGTGTAAGAAGGAGTCGAACCTTACTAATAACAAATCGACTACCAAAATTTAACGTAGGGTGTTACTACGTACAAAATTTGGGGAGACATTATACTTTAAATAGCTTGTTTATAATATTCTTAAGGGAAAATAAAAGTATATTAATATTAGGTTTTAGTTTTGTATTAATAAATATTATAAATATAGACTGTTTATTGTAACTTAGACTAGATTTTTGCTTTATATTAATAAATATTATAAATATTATAAATATAGACTGTTTATTGGTATAACTCTTATTAGCTTAGTGGTAGAGCAGGATACTTCTAATATCTAGACCTAAGTTCGAATCTTAGATAAGAATAAGATATTCTTTGTAAATTTTATATATATTTAACCTAGTTCGATTCTAGGGAAAAATAATATATTAGTAATATATTTAATATATACTTACTTTCAGCTTTCTTTTTAAACCCTAGCCCCTGTAATTGAGGTAAAAGAGCTCGCCAACCTTCTAATACCCTGCACCATGCACCATGCACCTTGCACCAAGCAGTTTTTTTCTTTTTTTTTTTACCTTTCGCCCCTATAAAAAAATAAAAAAAAAATAGAAATAAGAATAATAAATATATAAAAAATAAATTATCTTCTTTTTTTTTTTATTTTTTTAAACTTACGCCCCTGCTTTGCAGGGGCTAGCCCCGAGGGTCAATAAATTAACTTTTTACCTTCGCCTGCTACGCAGCCTTCGACTGCGCAGCTGCGCAGTCTTGTTTTTATGCGTGCAAGCGCCTTTTTTATTAATAAAAAAAATATATATAACGTTATATATATTTTATAGATTAATCCCGGGCATCGCCCTGCTTTGCAGGCGCGCAGGGAAAAAAAGGAAAAAAAACTACAAGCGCAGGAGAATAAATAAATATTTATTTTTTTTTTTATTAATTATTAATATACTCTATAAGAGTAAATTACTATATCATTAATTAAAAAAGAGAAAAAAAATAATAAAAAAAAAAAAGGTGGGTTTTAAGTAAGGTATGAGAAACTTTACTCGGCCTCTAGCAAAGTGAACCTTTTGCTTAAAATCATCAAATTGACGGGAACACCTTAAAGCTATTTCAACTAAAAGTATTAGGAAACTAATATATGGCTCAGGTAATGACTTGAGGTATAGTAAAATCGAAATAGATGCACGAAAGTAAATAGGTAATCCGCAGCCAACCACCTAATAGTATTATTTTCATCATAAGTAAAGGTGGGCAGTTCATCGACTAAACGGTGATTGGTCTTAAAATTCCCTATTTTAATGCTTAAAATATAGTCAGACCCTACTTGAAAAAGTACAGGGTATAAATATTATACTTGTTAAATGTATAGTTAGTACGCTAAATACGTGGTGTGACTATTTAGGGAGAAAGTCCTATAACTTTTCCTGTACTATTAAAATAAGGGATAAAAGAGGATGCGGAATATAATGCTCTTTAGTATGTTATAATAAAGTTTAACGATATTAACTAGCTACTAGGTACTATATTTATACTTTTATACTATCTAGATCTAGTAATTAACCCAATTAGAAACTAAATTTATTATTAGAGGGTTAGCATAAAAAGTTCTATTTTTAAGAGTTAAATATTTATTAATAACAATTAAATATGTTTTAATAAAATATATAACCTAGGCTGACCCTCTACACTTTATGTCTGCTCCTACCCCCCGGACCCGGGCCCGGGGGGTGCTATAAATAATGCTTGTATTTAATAGTTTTTTAGATAAGATTACTAGGAGCGAGCTTTGTTGCGCCCTTATCATATAAGAAGAATTATGTATAATTAAAAGTATTTACTAATATATCTCTTATTAGCTTAATGGTAGAGCAGGTTAATTCTAATATCAAGATCCAAGTTCGAATCTAGGATAAGAAGAATATATCCTTAGTAATAAGGATATATTAATTTTCACCCTTCTTTTAGCTACAAATTATATTTATTAAATACTTTTAATTAATAGGTAACTTATAGATAGTAGTAGTGTAAAATTTTTACGATATATTGTTTTAAACCAAAAATATCTTAATATTTTTATATCTAAGTTATTTTAATCTAAATTTTTATTTAATAAAATTTAATTTTAGCTGACCCGGGCAGGCCCGGGCCAGCCCGGGTCTGCTCTATTTTTTTTTCTTTTTTAATTAAAGATAAAGTAATTTACTGTTATAGAGTATATTATTAATTAATCCCGCACTTAAAAAAAAGAAAAAAAAATAAAGAATCTGTTCTTCTTCTAATACATAAAAAGACGGTTTCTTGACTTTTTTTTTTCTTTTTTTAAACTGCTTTGCAGGGGGGAAAAAAGAGAAAAAAAAATAAAAAAATATTTAGAAAAAGCGATTTATAAAAAAAGGAGAAAAATTAAGAAAATGTCTTTTTATTTTTGTTTTTATTTTTATGCGCGCTTCGCAGCGCTTTTTTTTTATTTAGTCATCTTTTGCATCTTTCACCCTACAGCAGGTAAAGAAGAGTATAATATAGATATTTTACTATTAATAAATTTAGATATTATGTCTATAAATGTTATATTTACCTACTCTAATATCTGTAATTGAAGTTCTATTAGTAACTGTACCTGTTTTATTAACTGTAGCTTATGTTACAGTAGCCGAAAGGAAAACTATGGCTAGCATGCAAAGAAGATTAGGACCTAACGCCGTTGGTTGATACGGGCTACTTCAAGCATTTGCTGACGCCTTAAAACTTCTTTTAAAAGAGTATGTTTCACCGACACAAGCTAATTTAGCTTTATTTTTTCTTGGTCCTATTTTAACTCTTATTTTTTCACTACTAGGTTACTTAGTTGTACCTTAGGATTATAGGGTAATATAGTCAAACTCCGGGGAGGTCCTAAAGCTTATTTTACCAAGCTTTAATCGAAAGGTTAAAAGTGGATGAATTAATTACTCATGTATGGTAACAAGAAATAAGATACTAGAGTAATGGATAATCGCGGATCTAAATCAGTAATATACGCATGTTTCACCTGCATAAATTATTACTGTAAAAGAGCAACGAGTAGACGGCTATAAATATTTACAGGATTTTTGTAATATATTTAAGATGTATTCTAATGAGCTTAGAAATAAGCTATAGTAAAAAAATTTGTATCCCGGCCCTAAAATTTTATGCGGAGCGCCCCTTTTTTTTAATAATAATTTTATTACTATATAGGTAATAAACTTATAATTATAAAAAAAGGGGAAAAATTTGAGGGCCGGGACTAAAAATTTCGACGATTCACCGTTAAATGGTTCTAATTCTTTAAATATTAATACTCGTCGTTATTATGGTACATTAAGTTATAATAAACATAAGATTGACGATTTACAAGTTAGTCCTTGATTTATCACAGGGTTTAGCGAAGCCGAAGGTTGTTTTTCTTGTAGTGTATTAAAAAGTTCCTCTTATAAATTAGGTTGAGAAGTTCAACTAAATTTTCAAATTAAACTACATGTTAGAGATTTTCCACTTTTATTAGGTATTCAACATAGTTTAGGTGGAATAGGAATTATAAGTAGTAATCAATCTTCTTGTACCTTCTTTTTATGCGCAGCGCATAAAAAGAAGAGTAAGAAAATTAAATGAGATAATAGAATTAATAAAATTTTTTGAAAAATATCCTTTAATTTCTCGAAAAAGAGGAGATTATTTAAGCAAATTGTATCTATTATGCAATTGAAAGAACACATTACTTTAGAAGGTTTACAAAAGATTGTAAATATAAGAGCAACCTTAAATTTTGGCTTATCCAAAGAATTACAGTTAATGTTCCCTGAAACTATTCCAGTTTCCCGCCCTTCTTTTTATGCGCAGCGCTTTTTTTTTTATTTATATAAAATATAAGTAAAAATAAATATATATATTAAAATAAAAAAAAAGCGCTGCGCATAAAAAGAAAAGAAACCTGTGTAATTCCTCATTCAGATTGAATAGTAGGATTTACAAGTGGTGAGGGTAATTTCTCTGTTTCCTTAGACAAAGGTATCTTTAAATCTCTGCCCCTATAAAAAAATAAAAAAAAAATAGAAATAAGAATAATAAATATATAAAAAATAAATTATCTTCTTTTTTTTTTTATTTTTTTAAACCCCCTCACATCGAACGTAGTGATGAGAGGGGGATTATTTAAAATTACTCAGCATAAAAATGATGAGGTATTATTAACTGCAATTAAAGAATATTTTAATTGTGGATATTGTTATTTAAGAAAACAAGAAAATACAATAGATTTTAAAGTTACAAAATTTTCTGATGTTAATGACATAATTATACCTTTCTTTATTAATAATCCGATATTAGGTGTTAAATCTTTAGATTTCAAGGATTGATGTTTAGTTTGGGAAATGGTAAAAAAAGGAGAACATAAGTTAGAAGAAGGTGCTATTAAAATAAGAGAAATTCAAAGGGGAATGAATAGGGGGAGAAGTAAGTAAATTTATTATATGAAAAGTTTTTTTTATGTATGGTCCAGGTTTAGCTTTAAGTGATTTTAATTTGGGTATACTTTATATGTTAGCAGTTTCTTCTTTATCTACATATGGTATTTTATTAGCAGGATTTTACTACGCACTTAGTCCTGATCAATCATTGGGTGAATTTCAAGAAAATCTTCTAAAAGCAAGGCAACTTGAAGCGAAACATTTTTATAATGTGCGTTCAACGATTAGCTGATGACTTGCCCAAACTCCAATATTCCGTTTGTATGGGATAGAGGGTATTTGAGTTAGATCTTTAGCCACGAGCACCCAAAGCTTTGTTGGATATTTCCATAACCAAAAAAAAAGAATAGTACTTTACCTACCTGGTTTAGTATTATTATATATGGCCTGACTTTTTTTATATATAGGTATAATTAGCCTATATTTGAACATTATTTATTTATTTGTTCTTTTATTTTTTATATACCTTACAACAGTACTGTCTATTACAGTGTTTATAGGAAATCTTTCTGGTCTCTGTAAGGAAAGAGAAGAACCTAAAAACTATCCAGTAAGCCATTCTTCTATTAAGAAGACTAAACTGTTATTAGTATTAGGTAATAGAAAACAATCGTTTTCTACTTGTTCGTCTTATAGAACAAAAGATAAAGCATTAAGTGTTAAAAATCTTAACGGTGCTATATTAGATAATCGAACAGAGTTTGATCCTAATAAAATAAAAGGAGAAGACTTAAAAGGTTTACATTCTGTTTATATAAAAGTACTTTTTACAGATAGAAATGCTACTGTAAAACCGTTTGATTCTACTTTAATAGCCACTTGTTATAATTGTTTAGATAAAGATAAAAAATCTGAGTTCTTAAAAGAATGAGGATCAAAAAGTTGTATTTACCTTATACAATATAAATATAACCCTCTTATCTATTATATAGGTAGAACTACTCTTTTAAAAAGAAGATTCAATAACCACCTTAAAGCGGATACAGGCAGTAAACTACATGTGTTCTTAAGCTTAGTCGGTTTGGAATATTTTAATTTTTCTATTGTAGAAATATGTACTCCGTCAGAACAAGGTGCAAGAGAGAACTATTACCTACAAAAGTATTTACCTATATTAAATACTACTTTTTCTTCAGCTTTTTCTGAGTCTGCTATATACGCAAATTTAACTAGTAAATTAGCTACACTTAAATTAAAATCAGATCCACACACTAATGGTAAAGCTATACCTGTTTATGTGTATGATATTAATGATAAATGTATAGATATAAACTATGTTAAATATGATAGTATTACAAAAGCTAGTCACTTAGAAAGAGTCGCAGGTGGTACTTTAGCTGTGTATATAAATACTAATGTACCCTTTAGAAATAAACTGTACTACTCAAAACCTATTATAGACTTAGATTTTACCTTTAGTCAAGTTAAAACATTATCAAGTGGACTAAATCTTGATAGTAATATAGCTAAAAAAGTTTGAGTTTATGATGCTAAAACTTTAGATTCTGTAAAGGGTAGTCCGTTTCCTTCTAAAATGCAGGCATCTGCTTCTATAGGGGTTAGTCGTAATGTTATTAGTTATTTCATGGATACAGGAAAAGCTGAAGGTGTAAAAGGTACATACATATTTAGCAGACCGCTTCTTGAGCGAGAAATAACCAAACTACAAGCATTAAGTCAAACAGTTAAATTGGGAAATAAACAAGTTGTTTTTGCTTATGATGCTAAAAGACTTGAGTTGATTAATAATTCCCCTTTTGCTAGTTTAGAACTTGCCGCTGTATATTTCAAGGTTAACTATCGTACTATTAGTAGACACTTGGACACCAAGTTGGCTACAACACAAGACAAAAAAGATATATATCTTTTTAGTAAGGAATTATCTTTAGATTTGAAGAGTTCACTTCTCAATACTCCAGCTAAAGCTGCATATTCTCGTCAAGAATTTTGAGTTTATAAGGTAGGTGATAATAATATATTAACTTTAATACCTAATCAACCCTTCAAAACTAAACGGGAAGCGCTTAAAGCTCTGGGTGTCCATCTATCTGTCTTTAACAAATATCTTGATTCAAAAAAGATGTACAAAGATATATTTATCTTTAGCTGTTCTTTTTATGCGCAGCGCCCTTTTTTTATTATTATATAATATTATTCACATAATAATAAAATATTTATAACTAAAAAAAGGGCGCTGCGCATAAAAAGAAGCAACAGCTTTTGGTGTTTATAGTATAGATGGTCCTGCGAAGGCAAAATAAATAAAAAGTCACTGTTCCATTTTTGTTATGGGGTTTAAATTTACTCTTTATTATGCTTCATCGATCCCTGGTATGAAATAAAGCGTTTAAAAAAAGAAAAAAAAATAAAGAATCTGTTCTTCTTCTAATACATAAAAAGACGGTTTCTTGACTTTTTTTTTCTTTTTTTTAAACTGCTTTTGGCTTCTAAGTGCCAGAGGGGGGGGGAATGCGACATAGGCGGAGCTTAAGCTAAATAGAGCTAAATACAACAAGGCTAAGACATAATCTAAACTATCTTTTACAAGATAGAAGTAAAAAATAAAGAAGTTTTACGTTAATTTTTTTGGAAGTGCTAACAGTAAATATGCTTTCTTAGGATCACTAAGAAGTACTGCACAATTAATAAGTTATGAACTAATTTTAAGTTCTGCTATATTACTTGTTGTAATGTTAACTGGTAGTTTAAATATTACTGTAAATATAGAGGCTCAAAGAGCTATATGATTCATAATACCCCTATTTCCTATATTTATTATATTCTTTATAGGATCTATAGCAGAAACTAACAGGGCTCCTTTTGATTTGGCAGAGGCTGAATCGGAGCTTGTTAGTGGTTTTATGACAGAACACGCTGCAGTTATTTTCGTATTTTTCTTCTTGGCTGAATATGCCTCTATCGTTCTTATTTGTATTCTAACTAGTATTTTATTTTTAGGTGGTTATTTGTATGATTATTTACCTTTATTCAGCTTAATGCAATACATAAATTTCGAATACTATATAAATAATTTAACTAATGAAAGTTTGTTTTCAGATCCGTTGATAGAAGGATTATTATATGGTTTAGCATTAGGTGTAAAATCATCTATTATGATCTTCATCTTTATCTGGGCGCGGGCATCTTTTCCACGTATTCGTTTTGATCAACTTATGTCCTTCTGTTGAACTGTTTTATTACCTATCGTTATTGCTTTCGTAATATTAGTTCCTTGTATTTTATATGGTTTTGAAATTATTCCTACAAATATATCTTTATTGGCTATACCTTTTATGGTAAAACCGGATTCATTAAATAAAAACCCGTGGAAAAGAGGTTAAAGACTTGGCTTATATATCGGCAGATAGAGTTTATCATAATATTTATGAAAAATCTACATTAGGTGTCATGAAAAGAGATTTAAAAGATGTTGGAGGTATATGTGCTATTGTCCAAAATGAAACTAAAAACTTTATATAGGTAGTTCTATGTATTTAGACAGAAGAATCGTAGATCATATATATAATAATAATAATTCAAATATATATTTGCAAAACGCTATTGCTAAACACGGTTTAAATAATTTTTCTATTTATATTCTAGAGTTATTGCCTACACATGAAGGCTTAACAAGTGAAGAATTAAGTGTTATATTAATTAAATTGGAAGAAAAGTATATAGATTCTTTCAATGATAAGTATAAGATTAACCCTCAGGCTGGTAAAACTAGATTAGGGGGGGTTAAACACTCAGAAGCTACTCGATAGCTAATGAGTAGATGAAGGAAGAAAAACCCGGTTTTCCTTAATAAAAATAATAGTTCGGAAGTACTAGAGGGAATACGTGCTAGAATAACAGGGTCGAATAATCCCAGGTGCTTCTTTTTTTTTTCTTTTTTTATTTTTAAATATATTTTTATTTTCATAATTATTTCATATCTAAAAAAAAAAAAAGAAAAAAAAAGAGGAAAACCTGTTACAGAAAGTAATAAAAAACTAATCTTTTAGTTATTTAGTAAATCTGTCTTTTTGTATGATCCTAATACGTTTAAATTAGTAGCTAAATACGATAAAGATAAAGACTTAATTGAAGCTCTAGGTATTTCATATAAAACTTTGGTTAATTATATGGATTCTGGGCAAGTCTTTAGAGATATATACATTATTTTTTCTATTGAGCTGTCGCCTATAGATAGTTAGTTACTTTTGCTTTCCTAGGCTTTTGTATTTTTATTATATATTATTTTGTTTGGTACTTTTAGCACGATCATCTTTTCCTAGAATTCGGTTTGACCAATTAATGTCCTTCTGTTGAACTGTGCTATTGCCTATCGTTATTGCATTTGTTATCTTAGTTCCTTGTATATTATATAGTTTTTAAATTATACCTAGTAATATCTCATTATTCTAAATTATTAAGTAATAATTTATTAATTGCACTGCCTTATATTTCCTTGTCTTTCACATCTTCTCGACGAAGTACTTCTGCTGCTTTATTTTATGCGTGCTTCGCAGCGCCTTTTTTTTATTATTTTTTTTTTCTCTTTTTTAATTAATGATATAGTAATTTACTGTTATAGAGTATATTATTGATTAAAAAAAGAGAAAAAAAAAATAAATAATTTTGTTATTACCCCTTGGCCTGGCGCCCTGCCAGCAGAGCGCCAGTTTAAAAAAATAAAAAAAAAAAGAAGATAATTTATTTTTTATATATTTATTATTCTTATTTCTATTTTTTTTTTATTTTTTTATAGGGGCAGAGGCTGATATAAATAGATTATCAATATAAAAAGGCGCTGCATTGGTTTGCACGCATAAAATTTAGCTGCACTCCTCAACTAGTGCTCCGCCAACTTAAAAAAGGAAAAATTTAAGATGGCTGCGTAGCAGGCGAAGGCAGAGGAGTATGGAGGGGAAAAAGGGAAAAAGAAAAAAAGAAGCTGGCCTGCCCTTGTTCAAATAATAACAAATAAAAAAAAAAGATAGTCATACATATGCCTCAATTAGTACCCTTTCATTTTATAAACCAAGTCACATTTGCTTTTATTTTATTAACAGTGATGATATATGTCTTTTCAAAATATACTTTACCTAGATTTGTTAGGTTATTTATTTCTCGTGTATTTATAAGCAAATTATAATTTATCTTTTTTAATCTATATCCTATTACTCCCCTTTTACGTTGACATGGTCCTGCACTTCTTCAAAGAACCTTATTCAAAGAATAGTAAAAAAAAAAAAAGAAGATAATCTCTTTTTTATATATTTATTATTCTTATTTCTAGCAAAGCAATAAAAAAAAAAAGAAAAAAAAAGAAGATAATATATTTTTTATTATTTTAATTTTTTTTTTCTTTTTTTTATTAGTGGCTGGTTATACGAAATTATGGCTGTGCTAGTAAAGCAATCCCGGCTAAAGATATAAAAAATCTAATAAACTACTATAGTTATATTTTTTAGCGACATATCACTTTGCTTCATAGGAATCTTGGTTTACCTCTTTCTATACCCTCTACTTTGCACTCCTGGTTCTATGTAGTAAGACTGCAGAGCATACCGTTACTTCTCCCCTCCTACTCCTCAACTAGTTGAGGAGTAGGAAGGAAGGAGGAGCACTAGTTTATCTAGTCTATATATTTGCAAAGCAAGGGAAAATAAGTAGATGTAAAGAAAAAAGTCCTTGTTTTAATAATAATCAATAATAAATAATAAGAAAAATGTTTAACTTTAATTATACTGAAATACCTAGTCCCTTAGACCAGTTTGAAATAAGAAATCTATTTAGCTTAGATGCACCTATCTTAGGTAACTTACATATATCATTAACAAATATTGGATTATATTTAACAATAGGTGGTTTATTGATATTACTTTTAAATGTACTAACAACTAATTATAATAAGATAGTGAGTAATAAATGATCAATAAGCCAAGAAGCGATTTACGCAACAATACATGGTATTGTGACTAACCAAATAAATCCTAGAAATGGGCAAATCTATTTCCCTTTTATATACACTTTATTTATATTCATTTTAGTAAATAACTTAGTGGGATTGGTTCCATATAGTTTTGCTAGTACTTCACACTTTGCATTAACATTTGCTTTAAGTTTTACGATAGTTTTAGGTGCAACTATATTAGGATTCCAAAAACATGGTTTAGAATTTTTTTCTTTACTAGTACCTGCTGGTTGCCCTTTAGGGTTATTACCTTTACTAGTTTTAATAGAGTTTGTTTCTTATTGTGCCAGAAGTGTATCTCTAGGGTTAAGACTAGGAGCTAACATAAAAAGATGAGATTAGGTATCTCATCCTTGTTGTGTCAAAGAACCAAACTCCGGGGAAGCCCTAAAGCTTTAACAACTAAACTTTTGTGCCTATGTTTTTTTTTTCTTTATAAATAAATATTTATTAATAAAGAAAAAAAAAATAGGGAAACTTCCACAGTGGCCTCATTAATGACTGAGGATACAGTAATATCGTTAAAGATTCTAGTAATAGAAATGGGTGATCGCGGATCTAAATCAGTAATATTTGATATGATTACTGTAAAAGAGCAACGAGTAGACGGTTCTTCATATTCTATAAATTTAGATTGTGTAAGGTATACTCTAGTCGCCGGGAAATCCGGTTCTTGTCTTTACTACTTCAGCATTATTTACTTAATTTATATAGGTAATGGGGAAACGAGGTAATTCAAGATTAAAGATGTCACAATAGCCTATCCTCAATTATAATATTTATCCTTCTTGTTTTTATTCCCTCTATCAACTAAATAGTCGAGTAGCTGCTGCTTATTTTTTTATGGTTTTTATATACACTTTCTTATAAGGTTAGTATATTAATATTTACAAAAAACCATAAAAAAAATTAGGTTCCTGCCGCCTAAAAAAAATTTAGTAGCCGGCACAATACCTTATCGTTTTTACTTATATAACGTTAGTGCTTCGCAACGTAGCCTATTTTATCAATCTAAAAATTATGCATTCTCTGCTACGCAGAAGTGTTTCAGACCAATTGTCGTGCTTCATCCCTGCAAAGCAGGGAGGGGGTTTTCAACTTCAAAAAGTGTTTATTCCTCTTCTGGTTTAGTTGTTTTCTCTGATGCGGACAAAGATAAACTAAATATCCTTAAATATGTTAAAGGTAAATCTGGAATTTATATGTGAATTAACAAATTGAACGGTAAGAAGTATGTGGGGAGTTCTGTGGCTTTATTTCGTAGGTTTTTGGAATATTACAATGTAAATAGACTACTAAACGAAAAAAGTATGCCTATTAACGTGGCACTGTTAAAGTACGGTTACACTAACTTTAATTTGACTATCTTAGAAATTTGTGACAAAGATAGTCTTATGTCTAGAGAAAAACACTTTTTTGAAGTATACTCTCCCGAGTATAATATATTAAAAACACCTGTTTAAAAAAAAGAAAAAAAAATAGAAATAAGAATAATAAATATATAAAAAAGAAATTATCTTCTTTTTTTTTTCTTTTTTTTTTAGCCCTTCACGAGGATCTGGATGAAAACATTCTGAAGCTGCTCTAGAGAATATGCGTATCGCTGCTTCTAAGACATTCAAATCTCAGGAATTTTTAACTAAATTATCTAAAGGTCAATCTAGTGGTATCAAAGTTGAAGTAACTGATTTGGAAACAAATACTACTACTACTTATCATGCCATTAGAGCTGCAGCCCGAGCTTTAGATATTGACAAAAGATACATTGAACACTACATTTACTTGAAACAAGATAAACCTGTTTTAGGTAAATATACTTTTAAATTAAACTTAAACTCAGATGACGAAAGTAGAAATATATTTAACGAAAAGGTTCAAAAAACTTCTATGAAAGTGGAGGTTACTAATGTTGAAACTAAAGAGGTTACAATATACCCTTCTATTGGCGTTGCTGCCAGAGCATTGTTGTTGCGTCAACCCAGTATATCTTTATACTTAAAAGAAAATAGAACTAAACCTTTTAAAGGAAAATATTTTTTCAAATTAGTAAACTAGAATACTGTGGTGTACGTCTCCTAGCTTCGCTAGGAGGACTTGACTTTCTCCTGAGACCTAATAATTTAAATATATAATAATAAAAGTTTACTTATGTTAAGAAATAACAAAATCTGAGGATGAATTTGTTGAACGAGTGCTTCGCACAAAATTTATACTCGATATCTTTTAATTTCACGAACTTTATATTTGGTATGGCGACCTCTTTACATAAAACTTTTAATTATAATTTTATCTGTCCATCTGTTATAGATCGTATAAAGCCTATATTTATACCTAGTTTTTGTTCTTTTGTTCCCTGGACACAGCAAGCGCAAGCGAGACCTTTTATAAAATTACCCTTTGCTCGGAACGCTGTAACACTTAAGATCTTAAGAAACTATTCTTCTGTAAATACGAAGGCTCCGTGTTTATCTTTTAATAATGCAGATCTGGATAAATTAGATATACTTTTATCTCTTAAGGGTAAAAGTGGTGTTTATATGTGAACGAATAAAATCAACGAAAAAAAATATGTTGGGAGTTCTGTAAACTTAAGGCGTAGAATTTCTGAGTATTATAACATTAATACCTTATTAAAAAAGGGTGATAAAATGTCAATTTATAGTGCATTATTGAAATATGGTTATTTAAATTTTAGATTTGAAATATTAGAATTTTGTGATAAAGATCTAGTAATAGCACGAGAAAAATATTATTTCTCTCTGTTTTCTCCTGAATATAATATTCAAACGCCAGGAGATATCTTAAGTAAAGGTTGAAAACATTCAGAGGAAACCCTTGAAAAAATACGTAGAACTGTACTTAAGAATTTGTTTCCCGAGAATAGAATGAATAGGTCATTAGGGCAGTCTACATGTTTAGAAGTTGAAGTAACAGATATAAATACAGGTGTTAAAAGTACTTATCATGCCATCAGAGCCGCAGCTAGAGCTTTGAATATTGATAGGAGATATATTGAGAATTATATTTACTTGAAACAGGAGTAAAAAAAAAAAGAAAAAAAAATAGATATAAGAATAATAAATATATAAAAAAATAGATTATCTTCTTTTTATGCGCAGCGCTTTTTTTTTAACCCGTTTTCGAGAGATATACTTTTAGATTTACGACTGGTGGTTCGCAGGATAAGGCTACAAGTTCTTTTGGTCTAATTGAAGATAAATATAATATTAGAAAACAAAGTTCTGCTCTTAGATTAGAAGTTCTAGATGTAGAAACTAATATTAAGACAATTTATTGCTCAATAACTAAGGCAGCCAAAGAATTGGGAATTCGCCAGCCTAGTATTTCTTTATATTTAAAAGATAAACGTACTAAACCTTTTAAGGGTAAATATTTCTTTAAACTAATATAAAACCCTAGCGCACTAAAGATATTACCCTTTATTGCTACTAGGTAAGGATGGGTCGACTTTTTCCTAATCCTTAGTATTAGGAGGGGATTAGGAAAAAAAGAAGCAGCAGCAGCAGCAGGAAAATTAGAAAAATTTTATTATAGTGAGGCAAGCTATGTTCACGAGAAATAAAACAACAAAATATTATAAATTGAGGATGAATTTGTGGACGATTATCAGGTCATATGCTATTAAACATATTAGCCGGTTTCACCTACAACATAATGACAAGTGGTATTATTTACTTCTTTTTAGGTTTAATACCTTTAGCTTTCATTATAGCCTTCTCAGGTTTAGAGTTAGGTATTGCCTTGATTCAAGCACAAGTGTTTGTGGTTTTGACATCATCATATATAAAAGATGCTTTAGATCTACACTAGTAAAAGGTCAGATTAAATATAATTCTACCTTAGTTATATCACAATAATAGTTTATCTTTAATACATATATCTTTACCGGTAAAGATATATGTATTAAGGGATATGTAGTAGACGGTTCTACATTTTGATTGCAGATCAGAAATTAGGGGTTCAATTCCTCCATATCTCTGAAGAGTATAATGTTCTATTCATTCTTTGTAACTGAGGCAGAGCCTTGGGCTCTTTAGTATATTATAATCTATTGAGACGACTATGTTAAGTTGATACTTTATATGGTTATTATTTTTTGTTTAAATTTATTACTTTTTTTTAATTATAGTACTATATATATAATAATTAAAATTTTTGCTTTGCTCCTGGTACCTAGTCCCCCGGTACTAGGTACCAGGCGAGACTAAAAATAAGTGATTGTATGTAAATCAACTATAACCCTGATAGGTATAAGAATAGACTTTTTTCTCTTTGAATGATTTATGACGTGGAAGATGAATTTAACAAAAGTTTTAATTTCGTCTTTCTTTTTTATTTTTTTTTATAAACCGGTATAGCCAATCAAGGCCAGCCGGCTGGATATATATAAGGTCTCGGCCTTGGCCTTTTTCTTACTCCGCACGTATATCTTCCATTTTTTTTTGTTAGCTATGTATTTGAAACTATACTAGGGTGGGTCCTAAATTTATGCGTGCTTCCCAATGCAGCGCCTTTTTTTATGATAATCTATCTATATAGGTAATAATAAAAAAGGAAAAATAAAGCTAAAAGCATGGTTTAGATTTTTTTTCTTTATTAGTACCTGCTGGTTGTCCATTAGGTTTAAAACCAATACCCACTTTAATTGAATTCTTAATAGCCGGTTAGGCTACTAAATGTTGTGAATAATTATTAAACTCTGGACAAGCCCTAAAGCTTTAATTATCTAACATTAGATTTAAACCAATCGCGGTAAAAAAAAGAAAAAAGGCTAGAACAAAACGAAAAACTAGAATCTATTTTTTATATATTTATTATTCTTATTTCCATTTTTTCTTTTTTTTTTATAAAATATATCTCACTTGCAAAGCTTGGCACAAAATAAAAAGTTATGATTGTTATATTAAACAAATATTTTATAATTAGACTACCGCGCTATAAAATAGCGCGGTTGTCAACCCGCGCTATTTTATAGCGCGCGCGGGTAGACTAGATAAAAAGGGAGTTTCGAATAATATACCCAGATCTCGACTAAAAACATTAAAAGTATCTTCTGTTTATAGCACCCTTGCTAAGCGCGAAGCAGGGGGGGGTGAAATTAAAAAACAACTACTAATTGTTTTATGTTTCCGTCTCCCCTCCGTGCTCCGCAGAGGAGTAAGGAGGGGAGAAGGGGGGGTAGATAGTGCAGTAGTACGTAGGTATAATAAGACAGCTAAGGAGATTAGTATTGGGTTTATTTCATACTGCTTTTTTTTTCTTTTTTGTTATCAATAATTGAATTTTATATTAGTAATATTATATTAGTAATATTATCTATTATAAAAAAAAAAGGGGTATAAAAGCAGGCATTATATAAAATATACACTTTTGTTACAAATAGTAGCCTATTATATATATGTATAGTAGAGGAAAGTCCGAAGCTTATAAAACTAAAACTCGTTGTGAAGAGAGTAAAAGTAAAAATCAAGGTATTAAAGAGAAAATAAAATCCATCTTTTAGATTTAAAACTGTAGCTAAATGTCTAAATAAAAAATAAATTTGTCCTTTTTATTATAGACAGTAAAAGAAGGTTGTGAAAACACAAGCCTAGGTTAAGCCTTATTTTAGATGAATAACTAAAACAGGATCCGGCTTATCTGTAACAAATTGTAACAATGACATTTTGTTAATCATATTTATATCTTACATTACTTGTAGTCCCTCTCCCTTTTTTTTTTATCCATATATTATTATTTTTTTTTTTAAACTATAAAAAAAAGCTACGCAGAAAAACACAGCCTGCCCTTCGGTCCAGACCCAGTGTCTGGGTACCGGACCTGGGTGCGAAGCAGAAGGACGGAGAAAAAAGGAAGGGGTGCTTCTTTTTTTTTCTTTTTTTATTTTTAAATATATTTTTATTTTCATAATTATTTCATATCTAAAAAAAAAAAAGAAAAAAAAAGGAGAAAAAAAGAATTTTTTTGTAAACTTTTAAAATTTGTTTTATGCAAAATTACAATTACATTTATGGTTTGGTGTGTAGCAATAATACAATTATTGTATCAGATCCTTTTGGCCCTAGTTATTTAGGGTATTTGGCCTTATACCTTTCTTTTTATATATCTTTTATATAAATAATATACCTATATAATAGGTATATAGAGACCTTAGTTTAACGGTAAAATACTAGACTTTTAATCTTTGTAATAGGGGTTCGAATCCCTTAGGTCTTACTATCCTTTATTTTATTATAGTATTATGAAAATAGTAATAATATATAATACGTATTACTATATAGTATAGTGATTTGAAGGAAAATAAATGACTATTGGTTAATGGTAGACCATACGTTTTCCGAGCGATTTGTGCCGATTCGAGTTCGGCTAGCCGTAATGCAAAATAAGGGTTTGTATTCTAATAGGTAAGAAGCTTCTTTGTCATAGAAGTGTGTGCCGGATTTAGGCCGGTCTAACCCTTATACAGGGATTAGACCAAATTAATACATACTGGCGATAAACCTTTTAAAGTATTATATCCTAATCAATCTGTTGTACATTATGTATGTGGGGCTCCTGCTGCACAAGGGGGGGGAAGATTCGATCTAATATCACAGGTAGTAGCTTAGTATATTTCAAAACCTCATAGCATGTTCTAACTTACTTATAATTGTAATAGCTGAGAATGAGTTGCTGATGCGCTAAAAAAAAAGCGCTGCGCATAAAAATAAAGAATCTGTTTTTTATTTATAAATAAAAAACATAGGTTCTTTACTTTTTTTTCTTTTTTTTAAAGTGGCCATTGTCTGGCTAAGGGTCGATATGGTAATAGAGAGCCTCAGGTTAAGGCAGTGGAAAAAATACATTTGGTCTCTCCCTCTGTTGAACAACCTTCACCTAAAGGGGTTAAAACAGGTAAGGCTGATATTCGTCCTCATACACCACCAGTTAGAATTTTTAGCTCTTTACCTGATAAATATATAGCTTTGTTAGATAAACTTAATGGAGGTAAAACTTATCTTGTAGTAGCGGCTAGACTGGCATATTAAGCTACCAGTAAAAGATTAAGATTTTAACCTAAGGCTAGAGTTATTATAGAAGACCTTAAAGGTCCTAATACAAGTAGTAATGTAACTATAAATAATACTAGTTCAAGTAGTAATACTAGTATAAAAATACAAATTCTTGTTCATTATAGACATCTTTTATAGATAATATATTCTTTATCCTTAATATGGACATAAATTAAAGATAATATTCATTAATTTAATTAATTAATGAATATTATATTAGTAATAGTGTAGAAATTAGATATAAAAAAAATTTTTTTTTTATGCTATAAAATTTTTTTGAGTTTGATGGTGGCTCTGAATGAACGCTGTCCAAGTGCTTGACACATGCTAATCGTACGTCTAATTTAACAATGTGGGGTCAAGTCACTAGTTTAATTAGAAGTGGTGTACAGGTGAGTATATAATATTTTGGCTGCCTTAAAGTAAGGTCAAATACCTTATAAATATATGAGTATGAAAGGAAATAATATTCCGCTTTAAGAGGACAATAAATATTCCGGGTAGGTAGTAGTTAAGGTAATGGCTTAACTAGCTTGAAATCCCGTAGTCGAGACTGAGAGGTCGATCGATCACATTGGGTCTGAAAAAACCCCAATACGTATAGTACAGCAGTGGGGAATATTGGTCAATAGCCTAACGGCTGAACCAGCAACTTGGGGGAATGTATAGCTTAGGCTAACTATATTTGGTTTATTAACCTTGATGTTTATTCACGTTAATAAATTGGTTATAAAAAAATATAGGATCGACTTTGTCGAATAAAGTTCTAGGTAGAATACTGATTATGACTATTTTCTATCTATGTGTCTTGACCAAATTACGTGCCAGCAGTCGCGGTAATACGTAGAAGACTAGTGTTATTCATCTTTATTAGGTTTAAAGGGTACCTAGACGGTAAAATTAGTCTAAAATAAGATACGGTTTTGCTAGAGTTATATATAAGGAGGTGAGTATTTAAGGAGTAGAGTTGAAATTCTTTGATACCTTAAGGACTGGTAAGGGCGAAAGCAACCTTTTATCTAATAACTGACGTTGAGGGACGAAGGCTCGGGGCGCGAACAGGATTAGATACCCTAGTAGTCCAAGCAGAGAATTATGAATGCCATAGATTAGAATATTTTTAGTCTATAAATGAAAGTGTAAGCATTCCACCTCAAGAGTAATGTGGCAACGCAGGAACTGAAACCATTAGACCGTTTCTGAAACCAGTAGTGAAGTATGTTATTTAATTCGATGCTCCGCGAAAAACCTTACCACAATTTGTATAATATCCTTAAAAAGATATTACAAGCGTTGCACGGCTGTCTTCAGTTAATGTCGTGAGATATTGGTTCATTCCATTAAATTAACGGAAACCCTTGCTTTATTTACAAATTTTATAAATAATGCAGTTCACCTTTATATCGGATATGATAACAGGGACCAAGACAAGTCATCATGGCCTGCCGAGCGTTGTAGGAATTCGCTTAAGTGGGTAAAACTATCAAACTCCGGGGACACCCTAAAGCTTCTGGTACTAAACTTTAATCGAAAGGTTATAAGTGGCTGAACTAATCACTCAGATTTTTTTTCTTGATTATCTAAAAATCAGAAAAACAAAGTAACAAGTCAGAAGATAATCGAAAGAGCAATGGGTTATCGCGGATCTAAATCAATAACAGGTCTAATAACCACAAACCAAATAAGACCTGGGATTGTAAAAGAGCAACGAGTAGACGGTAGTTGATACATTAAATCAGCAGTTTATAATGAAAAATTAATGTATTTAAGGTGTACTCTAATGGGCTTCGAGAGAAGCTGTTTCTTCTTAAAAAATGTTTTAAGAAGAAACCTGTCTTTAGGTAATTTTACATCTTATCCTAGAGATTGTCAAGTCAGAATCCTTTCTAATCAAATAAATATAGCAAGATTAACAACTATGTCTAGACCTTCTAATAAGATGAGCCCTTGATTTTTAACAGGGTTTATAGATGCAGAAGGTTCTTTCTCAATATTAATTCAACATAATATTAAATATAAAACCAATTGAAGAGTTAAACCTGTTTTTGCTCTTGGACTACATAAAAAGGATATTGCTCTATTACAAGAAATTCAATATACATTGGGTGTAGGTAAAATACATAAACATGGGAAAGATTCAGTTCAATATAGAGTAGAGTCTACTAGTGAATTACAAGTTATCATTGACCATTTGGATGAATATCCACTTATGACAGCGAAGGTTGCTGATTATACTTTATTTAAAAAAGCCTTTAATCTTATTAAAGATGGAGAGCATTTAAATAAATATGGTTTATTAGAAATAATAGGGATTAAGAGCTCTCTTAATTTAGGTTTAAACCCTAGTTTAAAGGAAGCCTTTCCAGGCGTTGTAACGGTTAATAGACCAGAATATACATTTAAAGGTCCTCTTAATCCGTTATGAGTAGCAGGGTTTGTTAGTGGAGATGGTAGCTTTAATGTAAAAACTAGTAGTTCTATCTCAAGTAAACTTGGTAAGAGAATTCAACTAAGATTTGGGATAGGTTTAAATCTTAGAGATAAGGGACTTATTCTAGGTCTAGCTACTTTATTTAACTTAGAGCAAGGTAAACATGTATATACTACAAATGATTCTGTATATCTTGAAGTTTCAAAATTTACAGACATTGTAGATATAATAATACCATTTTTCAATAAATACCCCATACAGGGTATAAAAGAGTTAGATTTTTCTGATTTCAAGAAAGTAGCATACATCATGGAAAATAAAGGACATTTAAGTCTAGATGGTTACAATAATATTATGAATATAAAAGAGGGAATGAATAAAAATAGATTATAGTTAAAATACTAGTTGTCTATGATAAGGGACGCTTTTGATATAGATTGACTTTTAAACCCACAGGCTTAAGGTTAATGTATATTTATTTGTATGGCAAATCTGATCGCTATGAAATATTGTGGGCTATAGACGTGCCACATATTCCTATACAAAGAGATGCAAAAATGTGAGTTTAAGCTAATCTCAAAAAGTAGGATAAAATAAGGATTGTAGTCTGAAATTCGACTACATGAATAAGGAATTACTAGTAATCGTGAATCACCACGTCACGGTGGATTTAATCTCAGATAGGTACTAACTACTCGTCAGGCGCCGAAAGAAGTATGTGCAATAAGTTTGGCTAAAACTTATTATTTAATTCTAGATAAAGAGGTCTAGTTAATATAGTGGAAGGTCTTCGTATGCGTGACTTTAATTGGTGTTAAGTCGAAATATGGTTCGTGTAGTGGAAATAAATAAACTAGGAATTTATTTTGTTTCAGTTAGAGAGAACCTCTAGCTATATTTTGGGTAGAATTTAAACCAGTTTTTGTTATTGTGCTGGTTTATTTAATTGTTATTGAATATCCCATCAATATCCAAAAAAGAAGAATGCTAAATTGCGGGGAAATTCTAAAGATTGTTTAACCAAGTTTAAAAGGTAACTTTTAAATGGCACAGGTAATGACTCGTGGTACGGTAAAATCAAACAATATTTCGAAAGATAATGGACAATCGCGCAGCTAAGTTCCTATTTATACAATAGTAGGATAAAAGTACATCGATCGCATAGTATTCGGCGCAAGCTTAAGGTACGATCAGCCTCTTATTGAAAAATTAGAGATAAAACATCGCTGTATTTGTTATAATGTTTAAAAATAGCATATACAATCCTTATCTAAACTATAATCTAATCTTATTAGATTTTAGCATGTTAAAAGATGTTGTACAGCGTGCACGGGATTAATTAATGTAAACAATATTAAATAGGCAGTACTCCGTACTGCCTTAAGTCTATGTTTGGAGCAAGGATTTATTTGTATAAATCTATTACATCTGGTTCGAATCCGGAGTAGACTCATGATAAAACTAATAATAAAAATAAACAAACGCGAGTTTGGATCTTTTTACCTTCGCCTGCTACGCAGCCTTCTTAAAATTTATGCGTGCTTCCCAATGCAGCGCCTTTTTTTTATATAATTTTATTCTTACCCCCTTTGGTAAAAAAAAAGAAAAAAAAATAAAGAATAGATTTTTTATATATTTATTATTATTTAAATTTTTTTTCTTTTTTTTTTTAACTGCCACCAGTAAAAAAAAAGGCTAGAATCTATTTTTTATATATTTATTATTCTTATTTCCATTTTTTTTTTATAGGGGCAGAGGCTGATATAGATAGATTATAAATATAAAAAAAGGAAAATTTTTAGCGCAGCTGCGCAGCTGCGCAGCCGATTAAAAAAAAGAAAAAAAAGTAAACTACCTATTTTTTTATTTATAAATAAAAAAACAGATTCTTTATTTTTATGCGCAGCGCTTTTTTTTTAGGGCATCGCCCTGCTTTGCAGGCGCGCAGGGAATAATAATTTTATTACTACATAGGTAATAAACATATAATAAAAAAAGGGGAAAACCAGGAAAAAGAAGTAATTAAAACCAAAGCATTATATATAGAGCTTTATTAAAATACGGTTACTTTAACTTTACATCGGAAGTTCTATAATATTGCGAGAGTGCTGATACAATTAAAAGAGAACAATGTTACCTAGATTTGTATAAACCTGAGTACAATATCTGTCATATAGCTGGTTCTAGCTTGGGTCGTATAACTGGAGACGAAACCCGTTTAAAATTACGTAACGCTTGGTTAATTATACTAGATAAAAACAATTTAAGTGATGTTTCATTAAGAGAATATACGTTAGATACTCTTACAGAAAAATTAGAGATATGTGCATCTAATATAGCTAAATTGTTAAAAAGGTTTGAACAAATTAAGGCTGCAACTAAAAGTAAAGTTACTATGGAGACTCGTTTAAAAATATTAGCTTCAACTATAACGTTACAAGCTGTTATAGTTACGGATTTAACAAGCGGTGTTAGCACTAGATACCTTTCGGCTAGAAGAGCTGCAGATACATTAGGTATAAGTAATTCTACAGTAATGAATAAATTAAACAATAAAAATACTAAAGCCTATAAAGGTAGATACGTTATAAAGGTGTAGTGGAAATTGCTGCTACGCAGGTATTAATTAATGTAAACAATATTAAATAGGCAGTACCGAGTACTGCCTTAAGCCTATACTTGGAGCAAGGATCTTTTATAATAGATCTATTAAATCTGGTTCAAATCCGGATATAGGTTCATGAAAAAAAAACAATAAACTTAAATATTAAAAGCGAATTTAGATCTTTTTACGCTTGCTTTCACTAGGCTTGCCTTTATTTATCTAAAGTTGTTTAATGAAGGTATAAAAACAAAAGTTACCTAGACTTTACTTTAGCCTTGGCCTTTTCAATCATACTTGAGGAAGATATTAGCTTACATTGCTTAGTAGTCGGTTAAGTCCTTTCCGTAATTGTTTCTCGTTTTTCCCCTTTGGATGGTCGAGGGTTTGACTTTATTCAAAATTCTATGCGAGTAATTGCAATCCTTATATCCTGGGAGGGATTATCCTGAGGGTCTGTCGTATGCGGATGTCCCGAGCCCACCTCTGTTCACCGATTGTTCTATTTGAATTATTTTAATAATCCCTTGGATTATTTTATATCTTTTTTATTAGTAATCTCACCTCTATCAATAACCCTGATAGGTGTCGGACGGGTGAAATTACGGAGGTGTAAAGTGTTTCATGCAATCCACACGAATATATTCTTTCAGGGATGATCTTTGTCCTTTTAATTTCTTATTCCACCCCTCTTAAATAATTTGCTTATTCGAATTGCTTGATTACACTATTACACCACCTAGAAAGATGTGTTTTTAAATTTTCGAAGCTTTGTTCTTGATTTATTGACCTTTTGTATTTGCTTTTCATTTACTTTAGGTCAATCTTTTGCTACTTTCTCTCGCTCGCACTTATTATTGGCTGCTTCCAAAGGATTTATTTGGTAATTTATTCATGTCTATTTAGTTGACTACTTGAAGATATTATTGTCCTTTAATCCCTTGGAATTGTCAATTGTCTTGTGTTTTGAAAGAAAATAGCTCCGCTCTTGAACAAAGTTCTTATAATAAATATTTAAAATTCAATATATTTTTTGCGTTACAGAGAAGTATACAGAAAAACTAGTCTTAGTTCAAGAGCGGAGCTCTTGAGTGAGGTTCTTACAAATAAAAGTTAAATTATATAATAATTTAATACTTAATTAAGTATATAAGTATTAAACTAGTCCTCACTTTTTTTTCTTTTTTTGTTTATAAATAAATAGATATAAACAAAAAAAAGGCACCCCCCCCCCCTGCTTTGCAGGGCGGGGTCCCCCCCCTGCAAAGCAGGGGGTGCTGTAAATTTTATGCGTGCTTCGCAGCGCCTTTTTTTTTTATAATCATAATCTATTTATATCAGCCTTCGCCTCGCCTTCGACTGCGCAGCTGCGCAGTCGAAGGCGAGGCGAAGGTAATAATAAAATTATTTCTAAAAAAAAAGGAAAAAATAAAGCAGGGCTATACTTTATAAAATAATAATGTTAATTAAATAAGGAAACTTCCATAATTGGTAAGATGGGTTGAGCTGTAAACTCAATAGTATTGTACTTTTAAGAGTTCGAATCTCTTGTTTCCTAAATATAGTAACTTAAATAACTATAAAGAATTAAAAGATTTGTTGCAAAGCAGGACTTTAATCTATTTTACGTTTAGACTTAATCTTTTACTTACTTGCTATATATATAAGAAGGGACAGATAAGGGTATAAGTCTAGATTAAGCACCCCCTGCGAAGCGCGAAGCGCGAAGCGCGAAGCGCGAAGCGCGAAGCGCGAAGCGCGAAGCGCGAAGCGCGAAGCGCGAAGCCTTCGCACCCCATTTTTTTAAAAATGGTATCTAATATACAGCTTTGTGAAGATATTATATCTCTCTTACCTGATAATAATAAAGTTATATAATTTTTAATTAATGAGTTTGATAAACCTATTATAGTATGTGCTGCAGAATCAACATATACTAAAGATATTTTAAAACATGTAAAAAATATTGAAAACTATAGTAAGATTAAAGAAATGTATAATAAGACAGATTCTGAAGGTCTGTCTTATTCATATTATTTAACAAAATATGGTATAAATGATATTACACGTAATTCGTATAGTTATAAAGACTGTTCATTATTAGATTTTAACCATATTTTGTTAAGCACTAATCATTATATTAATAAATTAGAAAATGAGAGATCTGTTATGCAGCACTAAAAAAAAAAGAAGATAATTTATTTTTTATATATTTATTATTCTTATTTCTAGCGAAGCAATAAAAAAAAAAGAAAAAAAAATAAAATAATAAATAAAAAATATATTATTTATTATTTTTTTTTTCTTTTTTTTTTTTACAGCCGCTACGCAGTAGCTTTATTTTTTATGCGCAGCGCCTTTTTTTTTATAAATAGTTTAAGTTTTACGTAAAGCTTAAATTATAATTATAAAAAAAATTTTTTAGGCAGGAACCTATTTTCTTTTTCTTTTTTTTTCCGGCAGCTTAGATACTAAGATAGACTTATATACTATGAATTCATCATTTAAAGATATCTTGTATAGAAATAAGGTATTGTCTATTTCACAGTGGTATGATACAAATAAAATACCCAAGATTACTATGAAACAATCCAAAAAAAATAAGTTTTTCCCCACCAATATAGGTTTAACTACTATATTGGTGGGTTTTTTTCATTATAGGTTAAACTGAAGCGACCAAAGAAAACTATAAAACTGAATTCAACTATACGAATCTAAAAGGTGAATTCGTATTTAACACTGTAGATCTCCCCTTCTTCCTGTGTGTGAGTTTTTGTAATATAAGCGCCCTATTTTGGAAAAAGTGATTCGTATCGTAGCGAGTCGCCTACTCTTTATTTTAATAACTTTATCTTGTATTTTATATTTAATTAGATTCGTGTGTGGAACTGAAACTCTTTCGGTCCTACGGGTGGTGCTTCGCACCCACTCCAAGTAACCTCGCAGGTATGAGATGAAAGGTCTAAATCTGTTTAGAAAGAGAAGGCGATCGGCTATTCTAGACAATCAGGAGGAAGATATGAGATCTGGTTGTAAGATAGGATAAGACCTAACTGAGGCCTTGCCCTGAATGAAGGGGTTAGAGAAGTGGTGAAAGGCTTCAATCTATTGTTTCAAGAGTGCCCCGACTACTAGTTAAAACCAACTTACATTATATCTTAAGATAAGGGGCTATCTAGTTAAATAGGTTTAAGGTTTAACCCCCCCCTACTTATTAACCAGTTAAATGCTAATATGGAGGAGACTCCATCTCCTTTAAGTAAATTATGATTTTTATTTAAAATTATATTCCTTTTTAGTGTGCCTTTTTTTTTTTATTTCATTAGTTTACTAATAAGTAATTTGTATTATTTATGGTTTTGTAAATTTACATTTTATTTAAAAGCAAAATAGCTAGATGATGAAGATGCCTAGCGGAAACGTAGCTAGTCTAAAAGGTAGATCCCTCACTCTGTTTATTATGCTAATAGTAAACAACCGGACACTTCCCTCAGTAAAATGGAAATCCATCTGAGCTAGGGGCTCATGAAAAGATGAAAAGCGTGTAGGAATAAAAAAAAGCGTTCAGGGGATCTACCTTTTTAAAGAGATAAAAAGACTTAAATTTAGGGTAAGGATTTTTAGCCCTGTTTAATATACCTATACTAATAATAGGGGCTCTGAATTATTTGTTAGGTGGTGTGCTACTCACCCACAGGGTATTATATAAAATACTTATTAAGTGTTATGTTATTTTTGTACAGGGTATATCTAGCTACTTACTAAATGGTTTGCAAATTTAGTATAGGGTATATGGAGTTACTTATAGTATGTTATTTTTTTTTTTTTACATACTACTAAATATATCTAACCAGGCAGTTGTCCTAAATTAATGACATCTTCGTTTTTTTTTCCTTTACGCTTACTTTTCCTTACTGTCTTAAGTTTTTGCCCTTTTTTTACCTTTTTTCTTTTTTAATTAATGATATAGTAATTTACTGTTATAGAGTATATTATTAATTAAAAAAAAAAAGAAAAAAAAAGGGGCAGAGGCTGATATAAATAGATTATGAATATAAAAAAAAGGCGCTGCATTGGTTTGCACGCATAAATTTTACAGGGGGAAGGGAGAGATTTAATTAAAAATTTATTTAAACTTTTAAGCCTTTATAGCTCAAAGGTAGAGCAAAATACTGTTAATATTTTGATAGATGTTCGATTCATCTTGAGGGCTCTTTATAAAAGGATGTATTAAGGCGTGTTCGTCTAATGGTAAGGCCTTGTGTTTTGGTCACAAAGATTACAGGTTCAAGTCTTGTACGCGTCTAAACTACTATTTACTCTAAAAAGACCTTATACTTTTTACTTATCCTCATTAAATGTAGTTTAATTTTTATCTATTCTATTAGAATGGATAGCTGAGGTATATTAATGTATATATTTTATGCTTAGTCTAGTTGTTTTATGAGAAAGTTTCACTAATGGTTATAGAGCAGAAATTTTGGACGTTCTTTCATTACTTTCTGTTTTCTGTGGAATACTCGTTATTGTTAGTAAAAATCCTATATTACTATGGGAAAAATTATCAAACTCCGGGAAAGTCCTAAAGTTTAAGATACCAAGCTTTAATCGAAAGGTTAAAAGTGGCTGAACTAATTACTCAGGTAAGGTAACAAGTCATAATATGATCGAAAGAGAAATGGACAACCGCGGATCTAAGTCAGTAATGTATAAAAATATTACTGTAAAAGAGCAACGAGTATACGGTAATTATTTTGGATTGGTTAATCCAAGGTTAAGATGTATTCTAAGGGGTCTCGAAAGAGATTTTCAAATAAAAAATTATTATGTACTTTCTTCAACTACGCGTGTGAACGTAGTTATGGGGCGAGTTTCTAACCAAATAAATAGGTCAGTAGTGTCATATTCTACTTTAACAACTGAGACTAAAAAAAAAAAAGCGCTGCGCATAAAAAGTAAACAACTTATTTTTTTTTTATAAATAAAAAACAGATTCTTTATTTTTTTTCTTTTTTTTAAAGCGCAGAAAATTAATTCAAATACTAACCCAGCACAAACTAGAAATTAGGTAATATGAATCCGTTTTTTTACGGGGTTTACGGATGCAGAAGGTTCATTCACTCTACATATTAGATCCAACTATAAATACACATCTAAATGAAAAGTTCAGTACGGTTTTACAATAGGTTTACATAAAAAAGATATTGCCATATTAGAAAATATACAACTTACTCTAGGTGTAGGAAAGATCTTTACAATGGGGGAAAGATGGTGTACAATTTCGAGTAGAATCTCTTGAAAATTTTTCTGTAACAATAGACCATTTTAATAGATATCCTTTACAAAAAAAAACAACTTGATTTTAAATTATTTAAATTAGCTTTAACTTGTATAAAGAATAAAGAACATTTAACTTCAGAAGGATTAAAAAAATTAATAGCTATTAAAGCTTCAATGAATAAAGGTCTTACTGGTGAGTTGAAAGCTTTATTTCCAGACATCACTCCTATGACTAAACCTGAGCCAGAAACAGGGTTAATTATAGATCCTCATTGGTCGGTAGGTTTTATCTCGGGTGAGGGTTGTTTTAGCGTTTTTATAACCAAATCTCAGTATACTAAAGTGGGATATCAAGTACAATTGAGATTTAGATTTACTCAACATATACGAGATGTAGAGTTAATGGAGAGCTTAGTTAGTTATTTAGGTGGTAAAGTGGCTAAATCTAGAGAAGCGGTTGATTTAAATGTTATTCAATTTTCAGTTCTTACTGATAAATTATTGCCTTTACTTGAAAAATATCCTATACAGGGTGTAAAATTTAAAGATTATTACGACTTTATTAAAGTAGTAGAACTAGTAAAGAATAAAGCTCATTTGACCTCAGAAGGTTTGTCTTTAATACGTAAAATTAAAGCTGGTATGAACACAGGTAGGCGGTATGTTTGTGAGACTGTGTTAAGAATGTTCTTTATTCTACCCCTTACGAAGTATGCTTGCGCCCTATAAAAAAATAAAAAAAAAATAGAAATAAGAATAATAAATATATAAAAAATAAATTATCTTCTTTTTTTTTTTATTTTTTTAAACCCCTGCTAGCTTCGCAAGACAGGGTATATTTGAATTAATTTTTTTTTTATCTATTTATTAGTATGATGCATTTTGGTTTTGGTGATAGTATCCGCACTATTTTTAATAGGTTTGTTTTTTAGCATTTCTTGTTATCTTATAATACTTGGTCTTACTTTTATAGGTCTATCTTATCTATTGGTATACGTAGGAGCGGTAGAAGGGGAGACCCTAAAATATAATCATAATTACGCTGCGTTGGTTAAAATCCAACTCCACAAGGTACTTTTAATTATAGTTAATTTTTATAATGTCCAATATAAAAATATCATATTTAGCGTCGTTAATAAATATATATATAGAGCAGGCTCCATATCAGTAAATTACCTCGAGATATTCTCACATTACTTCTGTCCCCGCACTTGTGCGGGATCCGGAACTACGCTTAAATCTTTTTATTCCACGCCGCTTTCGGCTTTCTTGCTCTCTTTTTTTTTCTTTTTTTTTTTTAGATATGAAATAATTATGAAAATAAAAATATATTTAAAAATAAAAAAAGAAAAAAAAAGAAGAAGGAGCGGCGACACCTAGCTCTGTTCCGCTATCTTTAGCTTCAAGAGATGTCGCTTTCAGCAGCTACACAGAGAACGAGGAATATACTAAAATTAACATACAAGATGAAGTATTTATTAACTGGTTTGTAGGATTCTCAGATGGGGAATCTAATTTCACTATAATTTTACATAAAGATAGCAATGGTATTATCAAAAATGTTGCTTTCAGATTTATAATTGAATTACATGTCGACGATATTGATGCTTTGAATTACATAAAAAGTAAATTGAACCTAGGTAACGATATTTCAGTATATGGTAGTAGTTGTAAATTTACTGTTACACACCCTAAAGATATCTATAAATTAATATCTATATTTGATAAATATAATTTAAATACTACTAAATATCTTGATTATCTAGATTTTAAAAAAGCTTTTATCTTATATCAAGAGGAGCGCTGCTTATCGTCCGGATTAGGGTTTAAAGATAAAAAAACCTTAATTGATAATTTGTTAGAATTAAAAAATGGAATGAATAGTAAGCGTACTAATTTTAATTTTCCTGTTAGCCATAAAATAAACATAACCGGCCCTTGGTTATTAGGATTAATAGAGGGTGAAGGTTCATTCTATTTAGACAGAACTGGATTTAAACCTGTTTTTTCAATGGTACTATCTGAAGTACAACTACCTGTATTTGAAAAAATTAAAGAGTATTTAGAAAATAATTTAGGTTTTGATAAGTATTCTATGTTTAAATTAAAATCTTCCTCGGTTATAGCTATTAAAACAGGTAAAGCTAGAAGTAATAGTAAACCATTAGCAGGAATTACAGTTAAAAACACCAATGTCTTAGTTAATTATTTTATACCTTATTTAGACAAGTTGACGTTCGTTACTAAAAAAAGTAAAGACTTCCATGATTTTAAAATTATTAGCACTGCTATATATAATGGAACCTATAGAGAAAATGAAATTAAATCGCTTATTTTAAAATTATCTTATACTGCCCCTATAAAAAAATAAAAAAAAAATAGAAATAAGAATAATAAATATATAAAAAATAAATTATCTTCTTTTTTTTTTTATTTTTTTAAACCCCCTCTCATCGAACGTAGTGATGAGAGGGGGATGAATAATTATAGGTTATCGACTAACTTAGAACCAGAAAAAGTTTCCAGTGGTTTGTCTGTTGAAGAGATGGATAGAATATTAAAAGCAAGACCAACTATTATACATCTTGGTGATGGTCGTCAATTAGACATTGTGACTAACAAAGAAGTAAATAGTAGTTGAACTAATTGTGTTTATGAAATAATAGACAATACTGGAGAAATCTTATTAGCGTCTACTTTAAAGGAAGCAGCTGAAATCTTAAGTGTCGATTTTAGAACAGTGAAAAGAAATTTAGATTCGAAAGCCTTATACACCGAGGGATGTTACGCTGAAATTAGGGATAAAAAAGTTAGAAGAATGGCTGTATTTTATCCATAAAAAAATATTTTAATTTCGCCTTTTTAACGACGAGTAGTATCTCTATTTTATATTTAATTTTCGCTTAAGGGTAAACACGTACGCTATATGATATATTTATAATCGAATATAAAAATTTTTAAATATTTAAAATAAAAGGAATTAAAGAAGATTACAATCGTGGTAATTCTGTATTTGTGGAAAAAAATAGGTGAAAACGGTCAAATATATCCTGATTTAAGACCGTCGGCAGTTGTAAATGTCGTTACAGACTGGTTCACCTGGGTTAGGTTGGAAGACCTATTCTAATGTACAGTCGAGTTCTATAACGAGTGTGAAATCGTAAGGAGGAAGGAAAATTATCAGCATCATGCTACGCACAGTATGATAATAATAAATACGGACTGTGAAGCAGGCCGTATTAACGATAAAAACTCTTTTATAAGTATAAGGTTAACTAGTCGTTAGCCTTTATACTTAAGCTAATTAGAATTGATCTATTCTGTTCCTATTTATTTTAATGCTAATAAATATTAGAATAAGTGAATTATTAACTGATACTAGCAATAGCATTCCTTTAGCTATTATTACTTGTATTTCTTTCTATTATTCTGTGCACCCTACAATACCGTATAGTATTGCACCTTTTACTAATTACACATTTAATACAAATGAGACATCATCTTTAAAAAAGAGTGGTTATATTAAGGACTTATCAAAATTAAGTGATGTAGAGTCAGATGACGGTTGCACAGGTATAATCTCTTTTATTACTACAAGTATTTGAGATGGTAATTTATCAGAAAGTAGTCATATAACAAGCATAGGTAATATAATCTATACTAGTTATAGTATATGATTAATATTAACATCTGTTATTTTATTACTTGCCATGGTAGGTTGTATTATAATAGTAATTAAGGACAAGGGTGGTACTACTAATCCCGATAATAATATACAGCCTACGAGGATGATTAGTGAGCACTACCCAGAAAAATAGTTTTGGGAATTTAAAGGCGGAGCATGCTTTGCTACTATGCGAATAAGTTTTCATATGTACTCTCGCCAAAGTAAGGCTATAAGTAATGATGAAACCTTAAAAAAAAAAGTGGTGATTAGCTTTAGATAAACCTATACAAAATATTCAGTTAAAAAAAAGTGGTAAATACTTTAACGTTAATGTTATAAATAGTATCTTATCTATTTATAATTTACATGTTACAGATGAATCACTAAATGATTTAATAAATACACCGGTTATTATATTTAATGATCTGCACAAGGATCTAAATAAAGACTCTGTGTTTAAGGATAAATTAGGTGAAGCATACGGTAAAGCAGTTGCGGGGGTATATATCTTTACACACAAAGAAACAGGAGCTAAATATGAAGGTTCTTCAGTACAATTAGCTACTAGATTGAGAGGATATTTAAATAAATCGTATAAAGTGTATGGGAAGTTTTTACCTTTTTTAACTTCGGAGGGTTTAGATAAGTTTACTCTAACAATTATGCCATTATAATCTAGTCCAGTACTTAAACCAGAACTTATACTAGAGCAATATTTCCTCCTAGATCCTTCCTTTAATTTAAATCTGTCTAGAGTAGCTAATGTTCCAAATTTCAACAACCTGTGGGTAATAAAGGTAATATATGTGAAGTATAACTCCCTATATATTAAACCTAAAAAATTTATAATATATAATAAAAATTGTCTCTTTTTAATTGTAATTAAATTAGATAATTTTTATTATATAAAGGAATTAGCTCAATGGTAGAGCAACCGTTTTACACACGGTTGGTTAGGTGTTCGAGTCACCTATTCCTTAATCATAACACCTTATATATTAGTATAATTATTTCTATTTTTATCGGATTAATAAGGTGTTGAGTGTTAGTCCTAAAATTATACACTACTAGTGTGCAAGTATAACATGTATTAAATAATTTAACTATCTTTTTATGATACATAGTCGCATAATATTCCTTTTAGCTATGCCTGCGACTTCTCCGGAGTCCGTAGAGCAAGCTAATACTTTATCCTTTTTAGTTTTAGTATAAAATATTAACTTTATACTGTGCTTCTTATCCTTATTCCCTTGCTTCTTTTTTTTATGAATAATTTAACTTTTTACCTTCGCCTGTAGTTTTTATGCGCAGCGCCTTTTTTTCCCTGCGCGCCTGCAAAGCAGGGCGATGCCCGGGATTAATAAATAATTTTATTATCTGATATAAATAGATTATCATTATAAAAAAAAGGCGCTGCATTGGTTTGCACGCATAAAAACAAACGCAGGATAAAATAATAAAAAAAATAAGAAACCTGTATAAATATTTTATTTTAAATTTAAAGTAAACTATAACCTAGTTATAGTTAATATTTAATGTGATTAAGTTTCATAAAGATTAAATTTAAATCTTATTTTGTTATAAAAAAATTAATACAATAAATATAATGTTATATACAAAAAAAAGAATAAACTAAAAATAAATCTACTTTTAGGATAGTGGCTATTTTTAAGCGTTAACCCTACAGTATTTTTTTTTTTATAGTTCGATTTTTATAATATAGTGTAACATAATAATATATTATAATTAAGAAAGGTTAAATTGATATGACAAACTTAACTAGAAGTAATTTTCAAGCTCATCCTTTTCATTTGGTCTCGCCTTCACCTTGGCCTCTTTTTACATGTATAGCATTATTAACATTAACAACTACTGGTAAACCTTTTAATATGCCAGTCAAACATATAACTATGTGCTGGAAAATCCTATTACTTATAATAGTACTAGGGCTATCAGCAGGAAACCTATTAAATAATGATTTTTTAGGGATCTTCAGAGACTATACGTTTACATTTCTCTTTTGTGTCACGTATGTATTTATATTTCTTTTGTTTTATCTATTATGTTCCCCGCTGCGAAGCAGTGGGGAAAGAGAAACATCAGCTAATAATACCACTAGCTATCCTTGCTCTTATAAAAATGAAACAAATAATGTTTCTAATATAAGGATGAGTAGACTTTCACATTATTTAGCTGGTCTAATTGAAGCTGATGGTACAATAATAACACCTAAAAGCGAAAGATCGCCTAAAGGTAGATTATATTACCCTTCTATCCAAATTTTGTTTGATTCACGAGATATGTCTTTAGCTTTAATGATTCAAAGCACATTAGGTCACGGTTCTCTTTCAAAAAGAAAAGGAGCTAATGCTTATGTTTTAACTTTTAACAGCAAGGATAGTATCTTGTTAATTGTGTCTTTAATAAATGGTAATATGAGAACACCTAAAATTAAGGCATTACATGATTTAATTGACTGAATGAAAGTATCAGAATATTCTAATACAACTATTTCTAAATTACCTTTAAGTCGTGAACCTCTGGGTTCTAATCCTTGATTTGCGGGATTTATAGATGGAGATGGCCATTTTACAGTGAGATCTACTAACTCAAAAACTAAACGGGTTCATCCTGTAGTTGAGTGTAGATTTGAGTTAGTGCAAAGGCAAATTTATCACAACGGTTTAAGTAATTACGAATTTATGTCTGAAATAGCTAAGTTTTTAGATAGTAAACTAGGTGTCACAAGAAGTGATTCATCTCATCCTCAATACAGAGTAAGAACTATAAACTTAGCTAGTAATGAGATATTGTCAAATTATCTAGCTAAATATCCATTATTTAGTAGTAAACATTTGAATTACTTAGACTTCTTAAAAGTCTTAGAACTTAAAAAAGCAAATAGACTTAGTCCAGGGGATGTCAATTATTTAAACAATGTAAAACAAATAAAAGAAGGAATGAATAACAAAAGAGTTCTTTTCTTTTGAAATCATTTACAAGATTTTTACAAATTAGAGAAATAAGATCTAGTCCTATCCTATGCGTAAGTGTAGGCGTATCTACCTTAAAAATCCTGAGTTTTTCTAGTCCCAACTAACGAAGTACAGGGGGGACCAATAAGCTATTTAACCCTTAAATGTTGGTTGACTAAGGGTTTTTTTGAAGTTTGGTTATAAATAACCAGGCTATGGGAGTTAATCCAGTAGATCAAAAATATATGGTATTAACAATGCACGGTTTTAGTAATGCAAATTACTTTTTAACTTTATCTTTTATATCCGTAGTTTCTTCTATGTCATTCTGATGAAGAGATGTTATATCAGAGGGTAAAGTGTTATTAAAAAGTACTATACTGTCTATTTATAATTTGAATATAGCTAAAGCTATCTCTACCGAAGATGTAGAGAAAGCTCTAAATATTTATAAAGCTAAAAATAATTCTATACTACTTACAAAGAATAATTTTGGTCATTATTTAGCTGGTCTCTTAGAGCTCAAAAAACCTACAAATGTGCTTCTAATTTCTACTCTTAGATCAATAAAACCATCCGTTACAGTATCTATTGTAATAACAAGAAGTAAAAGTATTTCTAGACCAAAAAGTGCCTGTACGGCTTTAGTAGTTTGAGGGGAAAATATGTACTCTGGTTTTAGAACACTCAGGTTATCCAATATTGAGTTAAATATGTTTAAACTGCCGGAGTATCAACGAGGAATTATAGTGGGTTTATTGTTATCTGATGGTTGGTTATCCTATGCTAGTGCTAACAATAAGTTTCCTCGTTTTGGTTTCGAACAAACTTTTTCTCAATCTTCTTATGTATGGTCTGTTTATTGAATGCTATCCCATTATTGTTATAGTCTACCTAGGTTTAAAACTAAGACCAGAAATAATATACAAACAAGTTCCGTAACCTTTGCTACTCGGAGTTTACCTTGTTTTGTGGAATTCTTTGATTGTTTTTATCATAACGGTAAAAAAGTTATCCCTGAACATATTTATCATTTATTAACTCCTGTTTCTCTAGCTCATCTTATAATGGGTGATGGTTCAGCTGTATCCGGCGGTATAAGAATTAGTACTGATTCTTTTACTGTGCAAGACGTAGTTAGATTAATTAATGTATTAGTAATTAAATATAGGCTTAAATGTACATTACATATAATAAATAACAAACCTAGAATATTTATTAGTTCGAAGTCCATGGTTTTATTGATACCTATTATAAATCCCTACATTATACCTAGTATGAAGTATAAATTAATAACAAAATCTAACCAAAATTTGCTTTTGTCAGCCCAGAGCCAAATTTACCTAACCAAAAAAGTAATAGGACTGCATGGTATCTCCTCTACAGGGGCTATAAAAGAAAATACCGCGGTAATTTGTTATATTGAACCTGTAAAAGAAATTTGCATTAAGCATATATTACCTCCATACTTATATAGCATTTTTATTGGTTTACTTTTATCTAAAGGTTGAGCTAATATTCACGGTAAAACAAATTCAAAGGCACGTATTAAATTCTGTCAACCTTATATTAATAAGGAATATCTTTATTACGTATTTAGAGAAATACATATGTATTGTGAAAAAGACCCCTACCGTTTTAATAGTTATCTTCTGAAAGGTAAACCAGTAGATGTAATATTAATATCTACAAGATGGATGTTTTGTTTTATTGATATTTATTCTATGTTTTATATCAAAAATGTAAAAAGAGTGCCTTGCAATATATATGATCTTTTGACACCTTTGGTTCTGGCTCACTGAGTAATGGGTAGTGGTATACGCTTACAAGGAAGAGGAATAAAACTTGGGACTAATTTTTACGACATATTTGATATGGTTAAATTAATAAATGTCTTAACCATTAAATATAGATTACGTTGTAATTTACAACTAGAAAAAGATAAATATAGTATTTATATTTATCATTCTTCATTGAATACTTTATTCATGAGTATAAAACCTTTTATATTACCTTCTATGCAAAAAAAACTAATATAATGGTCATATCTCTATACCTGCTTTAGGTAATACAACTTTAAACCGAGTACTTAATCCTAGAATAGTATTTACTTCACATATTAACAATTTAGGTATGTACGCTTTTATCCAATCAGAGTTGGGTAATACGGGACGTTTTCAAACTACAGGTCGCCTGCAAAGCAGGGATGTTCTTCGTTATATTATTGGAGATAAAGCTGGTATTATGCTTTTTATTAACTTAATACATGGTAAACTTAGAACACCTAAAAATAAAAGATTTAATGATCTAATTAAAATATTTAATGCTAAATATTCATTAGGCATATCAGAAAGTTTATTAGATAATTCAAACTTTACAAACAATAGTTGATTTACAGGCTTTACTGAAGCTGATGGACATTTTGGTGTTAAATATGTTGAAAGCAAAGCTAAATCAGATACTCGTAAAAGATCTGTTAGTGAAAATATTAGTCTAAAATTTAGATTGGATCAGCGTTCATATGACAAGCCTACATCTTCTTCTATGAAACCTTTTATGGAAAGTTTAGCTTTATTTTTGTCTTGTAATCTTAAAAGTTATACTAATAATAGAGGTTCAGAAGTATTATCTCTAGGTGTATCGTCTATAGATGGTGTCAAATTTCTTATGGATTATTTTAATAGATATCCCTTATTGGGTGACAAGTCTAATGATTTTAATAAATGAGAGATTGTCTACAATATGATTATCTCTAAGGAACATATTACTGAACAAGGTAGACTAAAGATTAGGTCTTTGATAGGAAAATTATAAATAAAAGCTATATATAGATTATAAAGACAGTATTGTTACATTTATGTGCCCTCTTAAAATTTAACTAATTGCTGGTAACTCTTATTATAATAAGACAATCAGCAGGAAACCAACGGATGGATAAATATCCTAGTAGGATCTTCAGAGACTATACGTTAAAAATTAATACGTTAACAGCAGTAACCTATTAGTTAAGATATAGCCCAGTTAGTATATAAATATACTTTTTTTTGACATACTTAGGTAATCACACTCTGTCCGTACAAAGAGGATTAAACATGGGTGTTGCTCTCTTTATTGTTTCAGAAGCATTATTCTTTTTAGCAATATTTTGAGCGTTTTTTCATAGTGCTTTATCACCAAACATTGAACTGGGTGGACAATGGCCACCTATGGGTATAGAAGCTGTGAACCCTTTCGAATTACCGTTACTTAATACAGTAATATTATTATCATCAGGTGTAACAGTTACTTATGCTCACCATTCTTTAATACAAGGAAACAGAAGCGGAGCTTTATATGGTTTAGTGGCTACAGTAGTATTGGCTATAATCTTCACCGGCTTACAAGGTGTAGAATATACTGTTTCTTCATTCACTATAAGTGATGGTGTTTTTGGATCATCTTTCTATTTCGGTACGGGTTTTCACGGGTTAACATTAGTAGCCCCATTTATATTTATATATATTTTACTTAAAACCAAAAAAATTTATAACCTTGAAAGTTGCCAGCACAACTCTAATATTGAAACAGACAACAAATTATTAATTTCTATTCCTTCTTATAAAAATAAAGAAGCTAATTCTTATTACTTACAAAATAATTTTTTATAATGATTTGCAGGATTTACAGATGCAGAAGGTAATTTTAATATAAAAATCACTGGATTAACTGAAAATACTTTTAAGAATGTGCAGTTTACATTTCAAATAGGTCTACATAAAGATGATGAGCCAGTATTAAATTATATTATGAATACTTTAAAATGTGGACATATTTCTAAATCAAAAGATAGAATAAATTATTTTGTAAATGATAGGGATTCTTTATTACATGTAATATTACCTATATTTGACTCTGTTAATCTTAATAGTTCAAAGTATCATCATTTTGTTATATTTAAAAAAGCAATTACTTTAGTAAAAGATAAAAGTCATTTATCTGATAAAGGTAAATTAGAAATAATTAAATCTAAAAAAGAAATGAGTGATATGTCTGATAAATGAATACCAAGTTCTATTAGCTGTAAAATTAAAATTACTAAATTTTGATTAGCAGGGTTTATTCTTTTTTTTTCTTTTTTTATTTTTAAATATATTTTTATTTTCATAATTATTTCATATCTAAAAAAAAAAAAGAAAAAAAAAGAGGAGAAGGGTCATTTTCAACTAATAAATATGTACCTAGATTTAAATTAGAAAATCATATTAAGGAGTTAGAATTATTTAATAAAATTAAGCAATTCCTTAGTGTAGGTAATATGTTAACTTCTCAAAGAAGAGATAGAGTTAATAGTAACCCTACAATAGTATTAGAAGTTAATGGAATAAAAGAACTTAAAGAAGTATTAATACCTTTAATGTACGATAATGATACTATTCTTTTGAAAACTTTAAAGTCTGAAGATTTCTCTTTATGATTAAATTTAATTAATATCTATTATAAAGGTTATCACACTATACCTGAAGGTAAATATGTATTTGATGCAATTAAATTACATATTAACAAATATAGAATAACAACTAATATTTCTTTACTTAATAATATGCAACGTATTTCCATTTATGAAATAGAAAATCTATTATCTAAACTTTATTTAATAGATAGTCCCTATGAAATTAAACAGGGAGTTAGATATTATAGAAATACTGATAAATTAGTAAGTGAAGCTAGAAATGTTGTTGTTATAGATAGTAGTGGAAATAATACTATTTACTCTAGTATGTCTGATTGTGCTAAAAATCTTAAGATAGGAAGGAATAAAATTAAACAATGTTTAAGTTCAGGTGAATCTTATAAAGGTTATACGTTTGTTTCAAGTTAATATAAACTTATCTTTGAAAATAGAGTCAATAGCAAGAAAGTCTTATTATATATTAAGATAATTTGCTGCCAAGTGTATATTGTTAGGCAATATATAAAGGTCCAACGACTAGCCAATAAATATTATGTTATTTTAACATTTAAAGTAAAAGAATGGCATTAAACTCTACATATGAAATCTTAAACTTCGACGATTTAGAAGTTTAATGAAATTAATATGAATACATAGTCTGAACAATAATGCGAGTTATTGAAACAAGGATAAAGAGCCTTATGATAACAAATTAGTACATTCACACTCAGATTGGAACCTGAGGAATAGTGTAAACAAGTATGGATATTTTAGGTTATATTCAGCAATTGCTTCCCCTAAATTGCCTTTTGAGATTAAAAAGGAGGCTACCAAGATAGACCCTTGGTTTATTACTGGTTTCACAGACGCTGAAGGGTGTTTTTCTATTAGAGTTAGAAAAACGACTAAGACTCATATTGGTTGACAAGTAGAAGCTGTCTTTTCTATCAATCTTCATTCGCGAGATTTACCACTTTTGCAAGAGATTCAGGCTTATTTTGGTGGTGTAGGTAGAATATCAGAAGGGGAGAAAAACTGTGGTTACTTTGTATCCTCTATAGGAGATTTAACTACTAAAATTATACCTCATTTTGTTAAATACCCTTTAATAACTCAAAAGCAAGGAGATTTCCTTCTTTTTAAATCCGCTGTAGAGATGGTTAATCTTAAGAAACATTTAACAATGGAAGGATTACAAAGAATTGTATCTTTTAAAGCTTCAGTTAATCTCGGTTTAACAGAGATATTAAAGACTGCTTTCCCTGAGACTATACCAGCCGTAAAACCTTTAACTGTAAGTACAGAAAGACCACATCCTTATTGGATGGCTGGGTTTGCTTCGGGGGATGGTTGTTTTTCCATAACTGAAAACAAATCTTCTTCTAAAAGTATTGTTAGATTAGTTTTTAGTTTATCTCAACATAGTAGAGATGAATCTCTAGTTAGAAGTTTGGTTGCTTTTTTTGGTTGCGGTACATATAGTCCACCTTCTTTAGGTAGAACTACGGTAAGTTTTCAAACTTATAAGTTTTCAGATAATTATAATAAAATCATGCCGTTTTTCCTTGAATATAATATAAGAGGTATTAAGTCCCAGGATTTTAAGGATTGATGTACAGTAGCCGAAATAATCCAAACCAAAGATCATTTAACTAAAGAAGGGTTTGACCGAATTTGTCAAATCAAATCTGGAATGAATAAAGGGAGATAAGTCGCTACATTAAAGGTTAACTTGCAAGTAATATGATCTTAGAATGTTCCCTCCGTAGTTAGCCGCTTAGGTGAGGGAGCGTTTAGCCCTATGGCTTGAAGGGGTAAAAGTATACCCCCTTTTGGTACTTGTACTTTGGTTTACCGCTGGTGGTAAACCAGTAAAAGTTTAATTAGCCTAGAAATACATACTAAACTGCCAAACTCCGGGGAACCCCTAAAGACAATAATACCACCTTATATATAGTGAAAAGTCTAATAATAAGTACCATTACTAATCATAATGGGTATGGTAAAAAGTTATTGTATTAAGGAAACTTAAATGGGCAATCGCGGAACTAACCTATATTTATCCATTAGGATAATTATGGAAAAGCGCATCGAGTAGACGGTAGTTGTTATGAGAGAAAGGTATTAAATATTCTGAAGCTACCTTCTCTCTTGTAATTAAGGTGTATTCAGTCTTCCTTAGAAATAAGGGAATAACTTTACCTTCCTGCTAAGTCGCATTTATATGGTTTTATGTACTTGTTTATACTTATGTAATTACTACGTAGGTTAACTGTATCTAAACCATGTGATAAGCTAAAGTAAAGATAGGCACGGTAATGATAGGAACTGCGTTTATAGCTGTCGGTTTATGACGTGTTTTAGCCTACCACTCTACTGACAACCATCATCTGGGATATCAGGGATTTATACTTTATTTAAATTTAATTAACATAATAGCTTTGTTACGTACGAAGTGTAATCAGCTAGGGCCCTTAAGCCACAAAAATACTGAAAGTCCGGGGGGGATTCCATGCGGACAGATGGTCTGCTTACCTACGAATTTTTGTTTAGAGCGGACTTCGTTCGCTGCCTCTTTGTCCCCATCTATGCTATATAGTTATAGAAGGAGGGCAGAAAAAGGTGTTAAAAAAATTTTCGCTAGGTATTATTCAAGTAGTAAAGGAGAATTATACAAGTTAGACCCTTATTTTGTAACTGGTTTAACAGAAGCCGAGGGTAGTTTTTCCATTATTAAATGTCGTGATGCTAGAGCAAAATTTGGAATGACCATAATGTTTAGATTCAAAATTACTATGTTAGTCAATGAGATAGCATTACTTAAAGATGTTAAAGCTTTTTTTGGTGTAGGCTCGATTGATATTGATGAAAAAAGGGGTGCCGTTAATTATATCGTTCGGGATAAAATTAGCCTTGATGTTATTAAAAAACATTTTATCAAGTATCCCCTAAGAGGTACTAAGTTCTTGGACTTTTATGATTTTGTGCAAGCTTTAGAGCTAATGGAGCAAAACCTACATCGTTCTGAAGAGGGGGTTAAATTATTAGTTAGTCTTTCTCAGGGTATGAATTCTTTACGAAAGGATTACAGCAAAATGCCTCCGATTCATATTATAAAGGGTAATTCAGAGTTTATACCCTTAGACGGTAATTACATAAACGGATTTATAGCTGGAGATGGTTGTTTATACTTGAGAACTAAATCTAACTTTGGATCTATGGGTATACAAATTTCTCAGCACGTTAATAATAGTAGTCTTCTTCGGGAAATTTTGGATTATTTTCAATCAGGTTTAAATGTGTTTAGCCATGGAAAGGGTAAAAAATCTGTCCAAATTACTATAGGAGGTAAAAAGATATGGAATAAAGTTATTTATCCACACTTTTTAAATTATCCGATGCAGGGGTCAAAGACCCTGCGTTTAAAAAAAATGTTAGCAATAGCTAAAATTATAGAAAGCGGGGAACATTTAAAAAGAGTTGGTAAAACTGTTTGTTTTAAACCTGAATACAAGGAAATAATACTTAAGATCTGAAATGATGACTACGCACCATAATAATTATTAGGCGTTCTTAAATGATAGAGTAACCCTTTGTGCGATAGCACCCACTCCTTAATTTGTTAAGACGCAGTCCCCCTCCCCTATCCCCCTAGGCGTGAAGCAGTATTTCATAGTGTATTTAATTTTTGCTTGTGTAAACATGGGGAGGCGTTTCCCATTGGCGCGAAGCACTGCTACCTAATAGCTCTGTAAGGATAATTTATTTAAGTGGTAGTTTTGGGGGTCCGAGCTTTGGGTAGCCCTATATTAAATTTAAATAAAAGTAGAAAATCGATAAAGTTCACTTTGCTAATAATAAATGCAGGGTAAAAGAGGATGAATTTCAATAAAAACTTTTGGTTAAGCCCCTAGCTGGCTAGGGGTACTGATTTATTTAATAGGTATGTTAGAAGTTAAATTGAAGCGAAGCTTATTAAAGTTAAATTTTTAGCACCCCCGCCCTGCGAAGGCTTCGCAGGGGGGGGGTTGAAGCTAGATTCTCTCCAAAGGAGCGCGTCAACGTATGGCTTAACCACTATGGTTCAAAGGGCTACACAGGATAAACGTAGTTAAGAGTCAATTCCATATATTAATATATTTTTATGCGCAAGCTACAGCTGTAAATAATTTAGTAGAAAAAGTGGATATCTGGCCTTTATATCGTCCTTAAAACTTTTTAATAAGAACGTTCAACGACTAGAAGTATTTAGGATAAACTTATATTTCATAGCGTCCTCCTTTGTACCGAACTGAAATTTAATAAATGATTATTTTTATTAAAGGTCTTTCTGATGCAGGGGAAAAAAAAAAAGAAAAAAAAAAATAAAATAAAAATAAATGCTTCGCAAAAAAAATACATTATATTTTTTTTTCTTTTTTTTTTTATTATGCAATAAGCTAGACCTAGGTAAAGTCAATGAAGACATAGTCTGAACCATGTCGTAAGATGTGGAAATAAAAAAAAGAGAGCACGTCGGTGCTTTGCGCTTCGCGCACCTTGTTCTTTTTTTTTAGATAACATAATTGTGGAGTCAAGTATACTTTACTGGCACTTTGTAGACGTGGTATGGCTTTTTTTGTATATTTCAATCTACTACTGGGGTTCTTAAGAAAATTTTTTAAAGATTATCTTCCTTCTTTATCTATAGGTTTTGTTACTACTCCTCCTCCTTTACCTGGTTTTGTCAATAATACTTTACATAGTGGGACTGGGATTGGGATTTGAGTAGGAGTAGCCGTAGTAGCAGTAGGAACAGGAGAAGGAGATTTGGGCAATATTATTAACTCTTTTAATATTCCGATACAAGATATAGAAAATGTGAAAAGTTTATTAAGGGTTTGTTCTAATAATCTTACTTTAAACTTTTTTTCTGATCAGATACAACATATCAAAAATATGGAAAATTTAGCAGAGCATTATTATAATTATGTTTCTAATAAAGTAAATAGTACAATTAGTACAAATATTATAAGCTTAAAAGATAGTTATTATGTTTTATCTAATTTAAAACCTATAAAAGGTTTTAATTTAAATGATCCAGTTATCTTTACACATACACCACATCCTATAACTATGGTGTCTTCTAATATTAAATATGTTAAATTTTGTATACAATATTCTCATTCTATTTTTACCATTCTAGGTATACTTTTTACATTACGCCTTTTATTTAACACTTTTGCAGATATATTAGCAATTTTAAGAGAAGAATTGTTAAATTTAAGTAAATTTTTTTGACACATTATAATAAACAAAATTCTTCTATATATTGAGTATATGAAAAAAATTTATATTTCTATAATAATGATACTTCAGTTAAAATCTAACAAGGGCAAGGGCTTATCTCCTGAGGAGAAACAGGAGATAGCGGAAGCCTATCAAGAGGAGATTGAAGAAGATGAAAGGGAAAGAGATATAGAGAAAGAGGATGGAAATCAAAATGATGTGGACGCCTGGAATGAAGAAATAAGAGATATATGACTTGAACTTATACGTAACTTATTTTAAATATATCCGTTATTTACCTTTCAAACGTAAAACAATTTTTAGTGTACTAGATAAGTAAACAATCCCAGATTACTTATTTACATATACTATATTTTACCTACTAGCGCATTAACTAATTAGTTATTTATTAATAGACTTATCCCTTATGTACTTTTCTGTGCGTACTTGTTCTTCCTAATCCACTAATAGGGACTGGACCTGGACCTGGCCCTGGCCTGGCCCTGGCCCTGGAAGAAGCATATGGAAAACAGATATAAGGAAACTCAGGGAGAAAGCAAAAATTATAGTCAACTTACTACTTTTTCCCTCTTATCCCCTGCTTTATTTGTTTTATTATAAAAACAAATAATAAAAAAAATTAGAAGCAGGGAAAAGTGGAATATATGGTTAAGCCAACCGTAATTTTTTATAAAGCCCTGGTTTTATATATTGGCTCTTATTTCTGTTTATTATATACTACTGTTCTAGCCTAAAAATTTACTAGCTTTCTCCCCTCTTTTTTTTTCTTTTTTTTTTTTAGATATGAAATAATTATGAAAATAAAAATATATTTAAAAATAAAAAAAGAAAAAAAAAGAAGCAAAGCACTCCTCAACTAGTGCTACATATAGGAGTAGTGCTATGCAGGGGAGATAAGAGTGAGAACAGGTTGAGATAGATTTCCTACTTTATGCAGATGGCAAATCTGATGCGGAAGTTTATCCTTTAATAATTTAAGTTTGGAATCAGAATACTGAAGTAATACGACTTTTAAAAATAATTAGTAATATGGAGAACATTATTCCCATTAATTGTGACCCTAATCTTGAATAATTACCAGAGAAATAGGACTAAGCCAGCTATGTTTAGGTTATATATACCTTCGAATGACTTAACCTCTATTGAATATACTGTAAAAAAGAAGGATGACTAATTTATCTAGATATATTTTAGATGAGTATATATATGTGGAAAGGTTTATAACAGTATATATATATAAGTAATAAGCTATTTTAGAAGGAAAGTTATGTTATTTTGTATCTATATATTAGAGGGGTTTATATTTAATATATCTGCATGCTTTACAAGTCGTAATTATTATACATATATAATAAATTTATATTTGGACTTTAATAATACAGCTTATATATTTTAATATTATTTAAAATATATAAAGAGCATAGTTTAGCGGTAAAACTTGAAGCTTTAAATTTCATATTCTCAGTTTAAATCTGAGTGCTCTTGATGTTAATATTTGCTATTTTATTTTTATTATTATCAAATGCCGTCACTTTAAGACGAGATAAATCTATACTTTTCAGTAGAGTGGCTATTATAGTTTTACTCTACTCTTCTCTAATTGCTTTTAATTGCTTATACTTTGCGTGTTTAGATAGTGGTATTGGTTTATATGGGGGTTTATTTCATGATACAACTACAACACATGTTTTTCATATCTTTATCTTTTTAATCTGTGCAGCTATTTTACAATTAACAGCATTTTACCCTAGAAAAGTCTGAATAGCAGAATATTCTTCTATAAGCAAATTTTTCTTATATAACTTTCTTTACTATAGATCCAAAATAGTAAATAAAATGGGGGAACAATTTAAAATAATAGAATACCCTGTCTGGCAATCTGGGAAATTGCCAACATTATGGGGAAAACTGCCAAACTCCGGGGACCTCCTAAAGCTTCTGGTTCCAAATCTGGTTGAATCATACCGCGGTGGCTGAACTAATTCTTCAGGTATGGAAACAAGTCAGAAGATATATGAAAATATAATGGAATATCGCGGATCTAAATCAGATAGCTATATATCTGTAAAAGAGCAACGAGTAGACGGTAGTTGATCCACTGGGCTACGCCCAGTGAATCTAAGGTATACTCTAAGAGGGTCCGAAAGGATAACCTGACCTGGAATCCCATCTAATCCTATTCTAAATAAACGGCAATATTCAACAACTAATAATTCAAATAATAATAATATCCAACCAAAATTATCTACTATAGACGAAGGTAGTTTAAACCCTTGGTTCGTAACAGGGTTTATAGACGGGGATGGTTCATTTACTGTTTCTATTGCTAAGAAAAAATCCGGTATAGGCTGAAAAATTCAACCCATATTAACTATAGGGTTAGATCAAAAAGATCTAGATCTTTTGGTCCAAATTAAAGCTTTCTTTAAAGTAGGTAAGATTTATACTAGTAAAAGAGGGATAATTTATTATACCGTAGGTTCTACAAAAGACTTAATAAAATATATCTTACCTCATTTTGACAAATATCCTTTAGCTACTGCTAAATTAAAAGATTATTTGGTATTTAAGAAAATAATTCTTCTTATGGAAAAAGGAGAACACAATTCCTTACCGGGTTTACTAAAAATCTTTTCACTAAGGGCTATTTTAAACAAAGGGTTACCGGGTATAATAAAAACCGAATTTCCTGATATTATCCCTGCTATTCTACCGGAATTTAAGATATCCTCTGACTTTAACCCTCATTGGTTATCGGGATTTATAACTGCCGAAGGGTCTTTCTTTATTTCTCTTTATAATAGTGATAAAAGAAAAGCTGGGTACGCAGTAAGTCTAGTTTTTAGTTTAAGTCAACATATTAAAGATATAGAGTTACTAGAAAGACTTGCTAAATACTTAAAATGTGGTAGAATCAGTGAAGCCAGTAATCGTGAAACAGCTGAATGAATTATCAGCAGGTCGGATGATATTAACCTAAAATTGATTCCATTCTTAACAAATTATACTCTTTCAGGAGTAAAACTATTAGATTTCGAGAGATTTAAAAAAGCGTCTATATTAATAGAAAATAAAATGCACTTAACACCAGAAGGAGTTACATTAATAAAAACTATTAAAGATGCAATGTATAATAGGTAATTTTGTTAATAGAAAGGTTAACCAGGTTTTAGTTAAATTATAAGGTTATAGTTGTATGCATAGATTAAAAGTTAATTGTTTAGAATTTGTATGATAAATCGAGTTACTTCGTTAATTATATTATTTATTATAACAGGTGCAATATTCTTAGTGTCAACTAGTGATTTAGTTTCTATCTTTTTATCCATAGAACTACAAAGTTATGGGTTATATTTACTTAGTACATTGTATAGAAACTCAGAATTAGCCACAAGCGGTGGTTTAACCTACTTTTTATTAGGTGGTTTAAGCTCTTGTTTTATCCTTTTAGGATCTGCTTTATTATATGCAAATTCTGGTACAACTATATTAGATGGTATATATGTCATTACTAGTTTAAGTGATATAGGGAACAGTGGTCACGCAGTTGGCTCTACTACAGCAGACAATATTTTGTATTGATATAAACCCTACTACATAAATTTTTCTCTGTTAATAATGAGTGCTGGGTTCTTATTTAAAATTTCAGCTGCACCTTTCCATTTTTGAAGCCCTGATGTGTATGACGCTATTCCAACTATTGTAACAACATTTGTAGCTATAGTAGCCAAGATATCCATATTTATATTTTTCTTGGAATTAGTACATTATACAAGTAATTCTTTATTTTCTTTCCAATACAATTGAACTACAGGTTTACTAGTCAGCTCTTTACTTTCACTAGTAATAGGTACAGTACTTGGTTTAACACAATTAAGAATAAAAAGATTGTTTGCTTACAGTACTATCAGTCATCTAGGTTTTATTTTACTAGCGTTAAGTATTAACAGTATAGAGTCTATTCAAGCGTTTATCTTTTACTTAATGCAATACTCAATTAGTAATTTAAATGCGTTCTTTATTTTAATAAGCATTGGTTTCTCTCTTTATTATTATGTAAATGATAATAAAGAATATAAAGAGTTAGCGGATAAAAACAACTCACCTATACAATTAATTAGTCAAATGCGAGGTTATTTTTACATAAACCCTGTCTTAGCTTTAAGTTTAACCATTACAATCTTTTCTTTTGTAGGTATTCCACCTTTAATAGGATTCTTTGCCAAACAGATGGTTTTAAGTGCCGCTTTAGACAGTGGTTACGTATTCCTAACCTTAGTGGGGATATTAACAAGTGTAATAAGTGCAGTCTACGTGCGCCCTTTAATTATTAGAACGCCCGGGTCATTAAACCTTACCCTTGAAACATTAAAATTTATAGGGTATAAACCAGTCAACTTATCCGATTTCGAAATGAATAGGGGAGTGCAGCATGTTGATAATAGCAGTTACGGTCCGCTAGGTCGCTTAATTGTCAGTAATATAAAAGCAGTTTTTTTATATCTTGCCTCAAATTGGCTGCGGACAACTGCTATGATGGTACCTCTTTCTCATGTCATATTTAACCTTCCGGTCAGCTTTGCACAAGTTAAATCCTTTGTGATTGTATCGATGATATCTCTAAAAAGTAGACTTAGAGATATGGTTTCTTTCGATAGGCCAGAGACAATAAGTCTAAGGAAGTTGGCTAAAAGAAGGATAACAGACGTTCTATTAGGAACTGGGGATCTCCTAAGGGGAGAAATCTCTAAAACAAGGTTTAAACTTGTTTCTTCAACATTCCTTTTTTTTTCGTTATCTAGTTTACAGAATAAACGAAAGGAGGGTAATATAGAAGGGAGACGGAGTTTTCGTAGTATTTTTAGGCAAATATTTGGGTTTAACCCTAGTTTGCTTTTTAGAGAAGGAAAACAGAATCAAGCTAATAACAGACTCAAACTAAACCTTAGATCTAATTATAATGGTTTAATTTTACCTTGTAGTTTATTAGTTAGACCAAGCGAGTTAACGGTTAAGTTAGCTCAGACATATCATATTAAACATTATTCAACACTTAAATATAAAACAGGACCTAGTCCTTGATTTATATCAGGTTTTACGGATGCGGAGGGTACTTTCGGTATTAATTTTAGCCTAAATTCTAACACTAAAGTGGGAGTAACCGTTATCCCGCTTTTTCAAATTGGTCTGCACTTAAAAGATGAGCTCTTATTAAAAAATATTAGGGAGTATTTTGGTGAAATAGGTACTCTAACTTATAACAAAGACATGATCTTTTTCAAAGTACAATCTTTAAAACAAATTTTAACAGTAATAATACCTCACTTTGATAAATATCCTTTGATCACTCAAAAGCGCGCGGATTATCTTTTATTCAGAGAAATAGTTTTAAAGATGGAAGCTAAAGAGCATCTAAATATGGATGGTCTTAAAGGAATTGTCAATATACGTTCTTCACTTAATTTAGGACTAATTGATGGTTTAAGGACCGTTTTTCCTAATATTGTTCCAGTAGTTCGTCCTAATATAGATAATACTAAAATCCCAGATCCTGAGTGAGTTGTTGGTTTTGTCTCAGGTGAAGGTTGTTTCACAATAGGTCTTTGAAAAACCACCACTAATCGGCTAGGGGCCAGAATATCCTTAAGATTTATAATTACTCAGCATAGTCGTGATGAGAAGTTAATGCGTAGTTTCGTTGAATATTTTGGTTGCGGAAATTATAATTTAAAGAAAGACCAAGATAAAGGGGAATATCTTGTTGGAAAATTTTCTGACCTTTCTCTAAAAATTATACCTTTTTTTAATAAATATAGAATTCTAGGTGTCAAATCTTTGGACTTCAAAGATTGAAGCCAAGTAATTGAACTTATGGAAGCTGGTAAACATTTAACTGAAGAAGGAATAGCTCATATTATTCGTATCAAAGAAGGTACGAACAAGCTTAGGAAATTTCGATAATAAGATAGATTATTTATTTCATAATGATGTCCCTTTTTTCTGAACTGATGATAAAATATATAAAGCAATGAAGGTAGTTTTCGAGCCCTTAGTTGAAAAGGTTATTAATCCACATAGTTATGGGTGGTTTAATAGTATACCTGGAAGATCTGCACATGAAGCTTTAAAAGAAATTTTAAGAATGAGAGGGATTAGTTGAATTATAGAGGGATCTTTAGAATTGGAAAATTTTTCTTCTAATGATTATCAGCGATTAGCTAAAATTTTTTTTAAGTATGTTAATCCTGATGATAAGGATTTTTATTTTAAGTTTTTTCAAGCCGCATGTTCAGTTTCGAAAACTCAAATACATCCTTTTAAACCGGGATTAGCTGGTATAACTTCCACCTCTAAAGGTGTTATTTCTCCTTTTGTTCATCTTTTATTTACACCCTTTGATGAATACTTGGTAAAATTAAAGAAGGAATTAGAAATTTGGCCCTCCTTTTCTCCCCCAAGAGGGGGGGGAGGGGGACGGAGTACTAATACAACACAGGAATTACTTAGACCTAGTTTTAGCTTTGTCCGATATGCAGATAAATTTGTTGTAGGTGTTTCTGGTAATCATAGGGATACTTTTTATATAAGAGACCTGCTTAAGAGTTTCTTTTTTAAAGAACTAGGTTTGAATTTAAAGACGAATAACCTTAATATCGTTCATTTAGGTAGCGAATCTGCAGAATTTTTAGGATATTATATTACTACTAAGTATTCTTCTAAATACGTTAAATATCCTATTCACCCTAACCCTTTATCACCTAAAGAGAAGAGAATACCAAGGTTAATTATAAATAAAAAGGCTATTAAAGAGTGACTTATATTCGAAGGGTTGGCTAATGTAGATGGTAAACCTCGCTATGTAGGTAAATGATTGTATTTACCCGATGGTGAAATTATACATCGTTTTAACCATATCCTAACTAGGCTTAAAACTTATTACCTTGAGGTTTCTAATAGAGGGCAACTTAACGAGGCTGGTTATATTATTAAGTACTCTCTTCTTCATACGTTAGCTGCCAAACATAGAATGAGTTTAAGTAAAGTCCTAGTCAAGTATATCTCCCTCCTTTCCTCCTTTCCTTAGCAAGGGACAGGATAAATTTAAATTAGTCGCTTGCTTCTTTTTTTTTCTTTTTTTATTTTTAAATATATTTTTATTTTCATAATTATTTCATATCTAAAAAAAAAAAAGAAAAAAAAAGAAGCAAAATTATATAATGGAAAAACAATAACCTTTTCTGAGCTCTAATCCTTTTTTTAAGACCTTTTTGTAATATAGTGTTTTATGTGCTAATTTTTTTTTTTTTCGATATATATGTCTTGTCTTGTTCGCATTGGTTCGAGAGCCGTATGCGGGGAAACTCGCACGTACGGTTCGAAGGGAGCGGATTTAGCTCACTTATACTTTAATCTATTAAAGTAAAAGGGCAAACTTTGCGACCCAACTACCTAAATATAGTAAAACAAATTTTTTTCGATAAACCTGAATATAAAATAAACCCTGAAATAGCAAATATTAACTTGCACGGTAGCATTATTAAAAAAAATTTGTTAATTAAAAAATTAACCTTTAAACTAAATAACATTGTTTTATCTAGTTCTTTAACTATTACAATATCTATATTAACTTTAATAATAGTTTTATTTATATTTACCCCTCAAGAATGATTAAGTATGGCTAATATATTAGCATTAATATTATTTAACGCTTAAATGACAAGTACAACTTTCTTTTTTGTATTTATACCTATATTAGCTGTTATATTATTAGCTGTTAATTTAATTTTTGCTCCACATAATCCTTATCAAGAAAAAGACTCGGTTTTCGAATGTGGATTTCACAGTTTTTTAGGACAAAATCGTACTCAGTTCAGTATTTCTTTCTTCATTTTCGCGCTTTTGTTTTTACTTTTTGATCTGGAAATACTGTTAGTTTACCCTTACGTTGTAAGTGCTTACACTAATGGTATTTATGGTCTAGTAATAATGCTTGTGTTTTTCTTAGCTTTAACTTTAGGATTTGCATTTGAATTAGGGAAGAATGCTTTAAAAATAGACAGTAGACAATATAATGTGATTGCTAGTAAAAATCTAGATCAGGTAACATATATTGGTGATGACACCTCGTATATGTCTAATAGAATTAAGACATCTTCTAACCTTTTGTAATAAAGGCTAAATGGAATCAATCTAATAGCTTTTATTATACTCAAAATTACAAGGACTTTTGATAAAAGCGAAATCATTAGAAGAAAAAGACATAAATAATCCTTTTATAGTAGTAAATAATTTTTTTGTCCTTTCTCCCCCACCTACTCCTCAACAAGTTTCTTACAAACTTGTTTGTCTGCAAAGCAATTTAAAAAAAAAGAAAAAAAAAGAAGATAATCTATTTTTTACTATTTATATTTTTATTTTATTTTTTTTTCTTTTTTTTTAAAGTGCTTTGCGGAAAAAATTTTGGGGAGAGAAGAAGAGAATAAGATAGAAGCTTATAAAGAATTACCAGGGTCATATATTTATAATAATTCTGGTTATTGTTCATCAGAAGATAATAATAACTCTTATACAGGCGTAAAATAAATTAGAAGGTGGAATGCGTACCTCCTTACCCCCTTCTTTTTTTTTTTAGCCGGCCTTTTATTATACTGCAGTAATGCAGTATATGCTGTCCATAGGTTTCTATTTTTATATGTTAAAAGTATTTACTGCGAAGCACTAAATATACTTTTAATATAACTTATTATAGTCTTGAGATTTTTAATGCTATTGGCTAAAAGACAAAAATACTAGAATAGAAAAAGTCTAATAAAAACTATATGCTTAATTTATTTAATTTAAGTTTTTTTAATAGTTGTGATACCCCTAGGCCTTGGGGTCTATATTTTCAAGATAGTGCTACACCGCAAATGGAAGGTTTAGTTGAATTACATGATTTTTAACGTTATTGTGTAAAAAATAGCCAAACTCCGGGGAAGCCCTAAAGTCTAAGTTACCAAACATTAAATCTAAAAGGATCACGGTGCGGCTGAACTAATAACTCAGGTATGGTAAGAAGACTTAGTGATATCTGAAAAGATAATGGGTAATCGCGGATCTAAATTACCTCTGTTGTTTAGATATTTATCTTCTACAGCAAGTATAAAAGAGCAACGAGCAGATGGTTATTCAGGATCTAGTTTAGATTCTGTAAGGTGTGCTCTAGTTACTGTGAAAGCAGGTTTTGAGGTATATATTGACGCTAAATTTTCGGTATTTACCGTTAATTTTTATGTTTATGCCGTAAAAACGTGGAGATTAAATTAAACAGGCTTTAATAATCTCAATCTAATATCTGGTACTTTTATTTTTACAACTACAAACTAAAAGAGGAGTCATCAGCATACTTGAAGCTTTTTTTTCTGGTTAAACAAGCCTGCTTGGTAGGAGGGTTTGCATGATACTAAAAGTATGGTATATTAGATAAATATACGGAAAATGTTAAAAATAAAAATTTAGATTCGTTAAATCCTTTTTTGGTTACCGGGTTTTCAGATGGTGAGGCATGTTTTCATCTTTCTATTGGAAAGAATTCTAAATATAAAATAGGCTATTATGTTAATCCTGGCTTTTCTATAGCTTTACACAGAAAGGATACAGCATTGTTGAAAAAAATACAAGCATACTTTGGGGGCATAGGTACTATAAGCCTAAGAAAAGGTGAATTTGCTCAGTTTAGAGTTTTTTCTCTGGAAGACTTAAATATAATCATTAATCATTTTGATAAATATCCTCTGATAACACAAAAAAAAATAGATTATGAATTTTTTAAAAAAGCCTTAGAATTAATTAAAAACAAGCAACACTTAACTAAGGATGGCTTTAATAAAATTGTAGCTCTAAGGGCCTCTATGAATAAAGGTTTACCAGAAAATTTAAAGGTAACTTTTTCGTGTATTAGTCCTGAAACAAGACCTTTAGTAAAACCAGCAGACGTACTAAACCCTTACTGAGTAGCTGGATTTACAGCGGCTGAGGGTTGTTTTTTTGTAAAATTAGCCTACAATAAGAATAAAGAAAAACCTAGCATTAAGTTAGGTATTCAAATCACTCAGCATAATCGAGATGCTGAACTAATTAACCGTTTAACTACTTTTTTTAACTGTGGAAGAGTAGAAAATCTTTTAAGAGCACCTGCTGTAAATTTTGTTGTTACTAAGTTGTCAGATATAACTGACAATATTGTTCCTTTCTTTGTAGATTATCACTTAGTTGGATCTAAAGCAGATGACTTTGAAGATTTTAAAAAGATAGCTAGTATGATGACACTAAAAGTTCATTTAACTAAAGAGGGGTTGGAGAAAATAATTCAAATCAAATCTGGTATGAATTCTTCAAGACAATAATCTTTAGTAAACAGTGTTAATTCAGATAATAAACAATAGTTAATAATTTATATAATAATTCTTAAAGATGTCTGATTTAAATAATGTAGTATCCATTATGAATATTAGACGATTTAGCATCCAGCTAAAATTAGTTGGAAGTAAACCGGATTTAACCCTAAAGGATGTTATTTGTATTAGTCTAAAATAATAAATAATTATATTTCATGTAACAATATATATTTGGATAACATAATGTTCTATTTAGTTATAATCTTATTTGGTGTAGGATGAATATTGATTTCTATTATAAGAAATTATACAACAGTAAATTCACCTATCTCACATAAGTATTTAAACCACGGTAAAGTAGTGTGCCAACTCAAAAGTATTCTAATACTTATTATATCTTCTTATATAGAATATTTACACGTATTATCATATATTTTACATCTTTATACAGCAAAATGACTTAAACGTAAAATAGTCTTAACACTTATTTCAATAAGCTACTTATCCTGTTTTGCAGGGTTAGGCAAGAGAAACCCTAATGAAAATGTAATTACCTGCCTGCGGAGAGATTTTTCTAATACCCTTCGTGGTCCTATATTAGTCACTCCGTTTATTAAACTTACTATGCCTCGGCTATTTAGTGCTACACGTGCAGGAGTTAGATATTATAATACAAGCGAACCAGAGTCTTCCAATTTACAGGTGGTTCAAGGTATTGACGTCAACTCATATATAACTTTAAATTATTTTTATGAATGGTTATGTGGACTAACTGATGGTGAAGGTAGTTTTTATATTTTAAGCAAGAATAATAGAACTACTTTTGAATTTAATTATCAAATATGTCTTCATGTAGACGACGTTCATATGTTAAATTTTATTAAAAATACTTTGGTAATAGGTAAAGTAAGTATTACAGGAAATACTACTCGTTTTTCTGTTACTAGACATAAAGATATTGAAAAAATCCTAGATATTTTTACTAAATACCCTTTAAACTGTACTAAACTTCTAAATTTTTTTGATTTTAAGAAAGCTTTTGAACTCTATACAAGTTCTAAGATTAAAGGAGAAAATATTGCTCAACAAATTAATGATCTTAAATATAGTATGAACACACACAGAACTGTTTTTCAAATGCCTTTAGATTTCGAGCCTAGAATAACTTCTTATTGATTGCTCGGCTTTGTTGAAGGTGAAGGATCTTTTTTTGTTAAAAAAGATCAATATAAGTTAACTTTTACTTTAACTCAATCTACTAGAGATCTCGCTTTAATGGAATCAATAAGAGATTTTTTATATAATTTACCTGCACCCCCCGCCCCTCTTTTTTTTTCTTTTTTTATTTTTAAATATATTTTTATTTTCATAATTATTTCATATCTAAAAAAAAAAAAGAAAAAAAAAGAGGGGGGGTTGATAGACAAAACACGGACAAAACTAGTATAAGAATTTCCATTACTAGCGATTCTACTAATATAAATCCTATCTCTCGATTAACTATTACCAAGCTTGATTTAATCAGATCCGCAATTATCCCTTTTTTTAGTTCTGTTACTTGACGTAGTAAAAAATTCCAGGATTTCCTAGATTGAGTAACTATATTTAAGCTTAAAGAAAGAGGTCATCATTATCAAGAGGAAGGGATAAATGTATTAAATACTATTATTAGTCAAATGAATAACAAAAGACTATCTACTAGTGCTGAAACAAGTTTATCTGAAGTAGGACGGGAGCAATTATACCTTGAAATTAATAAGTTATTAAACGGACCCTCTAACATAGAAGTTAAGGAAGAAGGTAGACTTTTTATAAAATCTTTAAATAGCTACTATAAGGGTAGTGGAAAAACTAAAGTACAAATTATAGATAAGAAGGGATTAGTTTTTAAAACATTTATTTCACTTAGTGATTGTGCTAAATTTTTAGCACCCCTGCGAAGGCTTCGCAGCTTCGCAGCTTCGCAGGGGGGTTTCTCAACCTACAGCTAAGAACAGATTAGTTAAAAAACCAGGAATTTTTATACGAAAATAAACCTTTTTATATAAAGATAATAAGTGGTGGTATTGACTCTAGTGATAGTCAGTCTTCAGCCAATACATCTGTGCTTTGCCTTCTTTTTATGCGCAGCGCATAAAAAGAAGGCAAATACTTTTACTAAGTTAAGTTTAAGCACAAAGGATGTTCTATGCACACGGGCCAGAGGAAATCCTGTTAATATTTATGAAAAATGTTCTGCAGAAGGTTTTAAATTAATAGGTAGTTTTGTTTCTTTTTTTTTCTTTTTTTTTTTTAGATATGAAATAATTATGAAAATAAAAATATATTTAAAAATAAAAAAAGAAAAAAAAAGAAGCAAGAAGAGCTGCTATATTTTTAGAATTAAGTAAAAATACTGTAATAAAATATATGAATTCAGGGGCGATCTATAAAAATAGATTTAAATTCTCTTCCAATTAGGAGGCGGGCTGATATGGCCGTAAAATGGGGATGCAACCAAGAAACTTATGAGCTCAAGAAAAACGGGCGAGCTTAATGCTTTATATGGTAAATCTCTCGCTTGCGCAGTGATAGTACTAAAGAGCTAATAAGACAAAAAGCCTTAGGTAGAAAATTATCTGAAGAGACCAAATTATTAATGAGTAAGGCTTCGCCTAAATTTTTGATTATTTTTTTTTATAATTAGACTACCGCGCGCGCTATTTTATAGCGCGCGCGGTTGTCAACCCGCGCTATTTTATAGCGCGGGTAGACTACTATAAAAAAAAATAATTATTAAAAAAAAATAATAAAAAATAAAGGAAATCCAGTAAATATATATGAAAAGTTTTCATCAGAAGGGTTTGAATTAATAGGTAGTTTTGTTTCTTTTTTTTTCTTTTTTTTTTTTAGATATGAAATAATTATGAAAATAAAAATATATTTAAAAATAAAAAAAGAAAAAAAAAGAAGCGAGAAGAGCAGGTAAATTTTTAAGTATTAGTGGTAGTACTATTATAAAATATATGAAATCCGGTTGCTTCGCTAGGTATTTAAAGATAGATATAAATTTTCGTCTAAGTAAAGATGAAATAGTATTAGAATAACTATGAGTTTAATTTCACTAAATGCTGGTAATTCCTAAAGCCTTAAGTACCTATAATCTACAGGTGAAAATCTTAAAGGATGAAACAATGGACAATCAGCAGGAAACCAATGGGTATTAAATACCAATACCTTAGTAGGATCCTCAGAGACTAAACGTGAAAACCAAGTATATGGTAAGATATAGTCCGGTTAAGTATGAAAGTACTTATCTTTAAAGACACTCTTGTTACCTTCGATGGGACGAAATTTATTCGTTATAAAGTCAAAAATGTCTTATAGGTATTACAGCAAATCAACTAATTTAGATCAAACCTCGGACACTAAAGGGGTTTGTTCTAAAAATCCTTTAAGTGAAGATAAAAATATGATAGTCTATAATGATGTAGATTCTTTAAAAAAAATTATTTTAGAAGAAAATAAAGGTAAATCTGGTATTTATATGTTTACAAATAAAGTGACAAAGGATTTCTACATAGGACAATCCAAAAACCTTTACAATAGGTTTTTAAATTATTTTAATCCTTCTTATTTGAAAAGGTTAAATAATTCAATAATAGGTAGATCCTTAATAAAACACGGTTACTCTAGTTTTTCTCTTACTATATTAGAATATTGCAATAAATCCGATTTAACCCTAAGAGAACAGTACTATTTTTATAAATTAAATCCCGTATATAATATACTAAAAAAAGCAGGAGCATATGTTGATATTTTTACTCATTCCGAAGAAACTAAAAATAAAATTAGTAAAACTATGAAGGGTGTACGTACTGGAGAAAAGGCTTACTGGTTTGGTCGTTCTATGAGTGAAGTAACCAAAAAACTTATGAGTTTAAAAAGAACAGGTGAACTTAATCCTTTATACGGAAAAGCTCATACAAAGCAAACTAAAGAGCTAATAAGACAAAAAGCCTTAAACAGAAAAGTTTCTGAAGAAACTAAATTATTAATGAGTGCAAAACACGGAAATCCTGTAAATATATATGAAAAGTGTTTACCTGAAGGTTTTAAATTAATAGGAAGTTTTGTTTCAGCTAGAAGAGCTGGCATATTTTTAGGGATAAGTGGTAGTACTGTTGTAAAATATCTAAAATCAGGGGCGATATTTAAAGATAGATATAAATTTTCGGCTTCACAGCCTTAAATTTTTCTCCTCATTGTTTATTATCATAAAAATTAGTTGTAAATGTGCTGCTGTGGTAAATTTTATGCGTGCAAACCAATGCAGCGCCTTTTTATATTGATAATCTATTTATATACGGAATAATAAAATTATTTATTAAAAAAAAAAAAAAAAGGCGCTTCGCATAAAATAAAGCCAAGGCAAACGATTTGTTGAAATCAAATACCTATAAGAAATAAACCCGGAATAATGGGGGTGCCTTATCAAGTCGACACTGATAGAACTTATATGAACAATTACTCCAGCCTTAATCTTAATATTAATCGCATTCCCATCTTTTAAGTTATTGTACCTAATGGATGAAGTGAGTGATCCAGCCATGTCTGTACTAGCAGAGGGTCACCAATGATACTGGAGTTACCAGTACCCCGACTTCTTAAATACAGACAATGAGTTTATAGAATTTGATTCTTACTTAGTTCCAGAATCAGATTTAGAGGACGGAGGTTTGAGAATGTTAGAAGTAGATAACCGTGTTATCCTTCCTGAGTTAACACACGTAAGATTTATTGTTACAGCCGCTGATGTTATACATAAGAAGTGGGCGTAGGTTGCTCACTTTTGTGTTAAAGAGCCAAATTCCAGGGAAGCCCTAAAGCTCTAGTAACCAAAGATAGAAAGGAAACTCTTTATCTGGCTTGATTAATGCCTCAGGGTATGGTAATATTACTAGAGATGATAGTAATTGAAATGGGTAATCGTGGATCTAAATCAAACAGTATTTGTTTGTAAAAGAGCAACGAGTAGACGGTTCTTCAGTTATAGATATAAGTATAATTATGATTGTAAGGTGTACTCTAGTCGCTGGGAAACCGGTTTTAGGAAAAACTAAATAAACCTAAATTAAAGTTCGCACAATAGCCTTTCCTAACGTATTAATACTTTGCTCTATCTTATAAGTTAAGTATATAACAGACAAAAACTTTCTGTAATTAGGTTACTGTACGTAGCAGGGAAAGTACCGCTTTGCTTTCTTTTTATGCGCATAAAAAGAAGCACAAGAAATGTTTTAATAAGTCTGAGCTTAATGTGGATAAATTTGTGTATCGTTTTATTCCGAGTCAGCTTGAGTAACTAAAAAGGTGCTCCCTGCAGCGTATTTGGTTTCTCTCCCCTGCTTTGCAGGGAGTCAAGCACGTACGTCTTTAGGATGCCCTCAGTCCTCATTGCGCTTGATAAGAGATAGTAAAAAAAGGATAAATAATACAAGCGGTGTTTTGGACCAACGCCGGACTTATTCTAATCTTCCAATTTACGACAATTATGAGAGTATTACTAGTGAAGTACTTAATAATTTGTTGGTTAAACAACAAGTCTCAATAACGCAAGTTGAGCTAGAAAGATTAAAAAAGATTCCAGCACTTAAAAAAAAGAAAAAAAAATAAAGAATCTGTTCTTCTTCTAATACATAAAAAGACGGTTTCTTGACTTTTTTTTTCTTTTTTTAAACTGCTTTGCAGGCGGGGGGCCCCGCCCCTCTTTTTTTTTCTTTTTTTATTTTTAAATATATTTTTATTTTCATAATTATTTCATATCTAAAAAAAAAAAAGAAAAAAAAAGAGGGGGGGTTAAGTATTATTTACCTTTTGATGATCAAAGTTATTCTTCTTTTGTGAGCCTAGTAGGTACGCCTAAAACTAGAGGATTAAAAGCAGGAGTTTATATTTTTACTCATTTAGTTAGTGGCAGTCAATATGTAGGTTCTAGCAATAGCCTATCTAGAAGACTGGATCAATATTTTACTTTTAAACAATTTAATCAAGAGAATTCTGGACAATTGTTACCTTTAATGAAAAAAGAAGGATTTGATAAGTTTAGCTTAGAAATTTTTGTCATGCCTTCGGAATTTGCTTCTGATTATTACTTTTTATTCCGTTCCCCTGGGGAGGGGGCCCCCTCCCCCCCCCCCCCCTCTAGGGAGGGGGGCCCCCCTAGAGGGGGAGGGGAACGAACAATATCATTTATTAAATAAAAGATTTAATCTTAATACTCAAAGAATAGTAAATTTTCTCCGGAGGGGTTAACCAAGGTACAGATATTTATTTATACGATATTGAAGGGAAAATATTATTTTATGCCAGTAAATCATTAAATCAAATTAGAGGTAAAATATTGTTTTATGCTAGTAACTACTTAAATAAAAATATAAATTTGAATAAGGATAAATTTGTGGTTCGTCTTCTTTACTATCGTTATCTGTTGCCAATGTTAGACTCTACAGGGATTATAAACCCAAAGCTCTTGTTGACCTAAATAAGCGATACACAGCTAACGGAGTTTCTATTAATAGACGTAACCTTTTGGAGCCTTTATTTGTTAGTGGATTTACTGATGCTGAAGGCTGTTTTACTCTTTTACTGACAAAAAATCCTAGGTTAAGTATAGGTTGACAAGTACGCGTATCATTTGAAATTTCTCTACATAAAAAAGATTTAGCTTTACTAGAAGAGATTCAATTTTATTTTGGTGGAGCAGGTAAAATTTCGAGGAATAGTTGTAGAGATACTGTGTCATATAAAATACAATCTCTAGAACAAATACTTAACGTAATAATACCCCACTTTGATAAATACCCCCCCCCCTGCTTTGCAGGGCGGGGTCCCCCCCTGCAAAGCAGGGGGTGCTTGATTACTCATAAAGGAGCTGATTATATTCTATTTAGAGAAGTTGCAACAATGATGCAACTTAAGCAACATTTTACCTTTGAAGGTTTGGAAAAAATAGTATCAATTAGAGCATCTCTTAATTGAGGTTTATCGGATAATTTGAAGGCTGCTTTCCCTAACACTCTCCCGGTCAAAAGAGTCTTATTTGAAAATCCCCAAATAGCCAATCCACACTGGCTTGCTGGATTTACAGCAGGTGAAGGCTCTTTCAAGGTTAGGGTATACGAATCTCCAGCTTCAAAACTGGGGTTTAAAGTACAATTAATTTTTCAAATAACTCAACATAATCGTGATATGCAACTAATAAAAAGTCTAATATCTTACTTAGATTGTGGTCAATATAATGCTAGTAATCAAACAGCTTCTGGGATTTTTCTATGTACAAAATTTTCAGATAACTATGAAAAAATCATACCGTTTTTTCGTAAACATAATATATATGGGGTAAAATCCAAAGATTTCGATGATTGGTGTAAAATAGCGGAAATAATAAAAATGAAAGGCCATCTAACTCAAGAAGGGTTAGATCAGATTCGTAATATTAAATCCAATATGAATAAAAGTAGCTGCTTCTTATTTTTTTCCTTTTTTTTATAATGATAATCTATTTATATCAGTAATAACAAAATTATTTATTAAAAAAAAAGGAAAAAAATAAGCTAAAAATATAAGTACGAAATCTTATTAGGTATTCATTATGCTACTTGTACCAACTGCATTAGAAAAAGGGAGAGCTACTTAAATTTTTTTAGAATTACGGATACTCCTATAGAGGGTGCTATAAAGGCTAATTGAAATACTCTTGAATTAGCCAATCTAATTTCAGAAAAAAGAAAGCTGTTTTTAAGTAATACCTTGAAAGAAAAAGTTAGCTCACCTATTACTATAAAAGACATTGAAACAGGTGAAATCCTTGAGCTACCCAGTATTGTGTCAGCAGTAAGATACTTAAAAAGTAAAAACATTAAAGCAGATAGAAATATACTAACTAAATATTTAAATAAGGGTAAACCATATAAAGGTTATCTTTATTTTAGATCCGAGAAATCCTAGCGTTATAATCGCTTTTTATTGTTATCCTGATGTCATGTGCTAAGCAATTAAAAAAAAAAGAAAAAAAAAGAAGATAATCTATTTTTTACTATTTATATTTTTATTTTATTTTTTTTTCTTTTTTTTTTTACTCTTGCTCTACACAAACAGGGATCAATTAAACCTATTTATGCACAAGTTTAACTTGTGCATAAAAGGGGCGTAGCGCGGTACTCCGTTATGTTTTTAAGAATAGGGTAAATTTGTGTCTCGTCTTTTGCTTGTCCTGCATTGGGAATTAAATGTGACGCATAAAAAAATAATGGATGTAGGCTATTCATTGTATGTGCTAAAGAGCCAAACTCCGGGGAAGCCCTAAAGCTTTAGTAACCAAAGATAGAAAGGAGACTTTTATCCGGCCTGACTAATGACTCAGGGTAAGGTAATATCACTAAAGATGATGGTAACTGAAATGGGTGACCGTGGATCTAAATCAGTAATATATTTCTTGTTACCGGTTGTTACTAGCCGATATAATTATATATGTTATTACTGTAAAAGAGCAACGAGCAGACGGTTCTTCAGTATTTAGGCACAGCCATACTGTAAGGTGTGCTCTAGTCACCGGGAAAGCCGGCTATAGGATGAAATAAAACTAAATAGTATTTACTATTCATATACTAATCCTATATTAAAGTTACTACAACGGCCTGACCTTACAAGGTTTAAGTTGTTAGGCGGTGATTTATTAAATAATTATAGTTTTGTAATATTTACATTGTTTTGGGAGAAATTTAAACTATATTTATTATTAAACACTGGTATTTTTCTTGCTACGCACAAAGTATTTTCATTAATGTCGATACTTGACACTTGTAAAATAAAATCTAATACCGAAAAGTCGAAACTTACAAAGAGAGCTAGTTTAGTTTGTTTTAATAAGCGTCCTAATGTTAATATATTTAATAATAATAAATTATCCTATACAGATAAATTCAAATTTTTATATAGATTTGAATCAGGATTAACACCATCTAAGAAAGATTATCGTCCTAACATTATAGCTTTAGAGCATATTAATAGCGGTAACCCTACAACTAGTGAAGTTATAAATAGTGTGTTGCTTAATCAAAATATTTATATAACTCAAAAGGAGTTAGACGAGCTTTTATCTTTACCTAGAGTTAATTTTGATTTACCTGTTACAGACCAAACATACCCTGCTCTATTAGGATTAATAGGAAAACCTGTTTCTAAGCGTAGTAAAGCAGGAGTATATATTTTTTCTCATAAGTATTCAGATAAAAAGTATGTAGGATCAAGCAACAATTTAGCAAGAAGATTCAATCAATACTTTGAAAAAAATGCACTATTTTCTAACAAAGCTACTGGAATATTCTTACCTATGATGGAAAAGGAAGATTTAAAAGCGTTTAATCTAGAGGTTATAGTTATACCTTCTTCTTTCTCTAAATATTCTCATTGTTTTTTAGAACAGTATTTTTTATTAGATAAAAGATTTAATCTTAATACTCACAGGATAGTAAATTTCAGGGTTAATCAAGGATTTAAAATATATTTATACGATAAGGACTGTAAAACTTTATATTATTCTAGTCTCTCATTAAACGCTTTTTGTGCGGATCTAGGTATACATCATACTTCTTATAAAAAACATGTAAATAAGAATGAACTCTATTTAGGTCATTTCATTATATCTAATAACCTAATTTCAGAAGCAGTACCTACAGATTTAGCGGAATTGCAGGTCCGTGAATTTATTGATAAACAAAGAAAAACTAGTCTAAATGAATTGCACAAATCTTATGGTAGCTTCTGAGAAGTTTTGGATACAAATGCAAATACTACTACAATAATAGATTCAGTAGGAAAAGCAGCATCTAAATTCGGTGTTAGTAGAAAAACAATAAGAAATTATATATCTAGTGGAAAACCATACAAAAGTCGTTATATATTTAAGTTTGTTACACCTTAACCTTCGGTTAAAGTAAATTATGACAGCGAAGCCACCGAGTAGGTATTATTTTTTAGGTCAAAGTTGTAGGACGATCCAGGTAGATTAAACCAAGTGTCTGTTCTTATCAACCGTGAAGGAACATTCTACGGTCTGAGGCCGTAGTCGAAGTGAACCTTCGGCTTAAAACCATCAAATTGCGGGAAACCCCTAAAGCAATTTCAACCAAACCAGAGTAGTAATACTCTGATGGCACAGGTAATGACTTGTGGTAAGGTAAAATCGAAATTGATGACTTATTTAATTAAGAAAATGGGTAATCCGCAGCCAAGCACCATTTATATATATTCTTCGTAAATGGTGTGCAGTTCATCGACTAGATGTTGGTTGGCGCAAGCTTAAGATATAGTCAGACCCCACCTGAAAAGATGCAGAAGGACCACTTATCATATACATGGAAAGTTCTTTGTTAAATGGGTATAAATATTACTATTTATGCTTAGGGAGAAGTACCCTACTTTAACCTAAATACGGGTTAATTAGTGGTATATTCGCAATGTAGCGAAATCTGTGGTATATTACACAGTTCTATGCCAATAGTTATAGAGTCTGTTTCAATCGAAAAATTCTTAACATGACTAGAAGAACAATAGTGCCTTCAAAAAGGTTACAATTTAACATACTTACTCTTAGCAGAGCCACAGGCTATAATAATGTGTTATTAGGGGGCTCATCTAACTGTTTGGCTATTAGAAGCTATTCTAGCTTAGTTGATACTCCTGAAAGATTAGCTTTAGAACACATGCACAGTGGTAATACTACCACTAATTTAGTTATAAATAGTATACTTAGCAACCAAAAAGTATCTATTACCGAAAAAAACTAGATGCTTTGTTAAAAGTTAAAGGGGGTAGAGTTTGATCTTCCTATTACTAAAGACAGTAAAAGTCTTTTTGATAGTTTGGTTGGTAGGTCTCAATATAGTGGTTTTGGATGAAGCTGAAAAAATCAAAAAAAATAAAGGTCTAATTGTAAAACCTATCTCTGATAACACGTTTTTTTTTCAGTATTGTGGACACAGTTAGATATTGCGAAACTCTGGGTATAAAGTTAGATCGTAAATCTATAAACAGAAGTCTTGTGAAAGGTGGAGTTTATAAAGGACTTACATTTAAATATAAAAATTAACCTGCATTTAGTTTTTCTAAACCAAATCTGCCTTGTATTTTTTACCTAGGGTAAAGAGTAAGGTACTGGTTTGATCCGTGAGTATTTATTCTAGCGAATATGGGAGAAGAATATATTTTTATTAAAGCCCATGTACTAAATGTAGCTAAAGACAAAGCTACTTGTTTTCATCCTAGTTAAATTTGCGGAATTTTACACAGTTCTATGCCTATTGTAATAGAATCAGTTTCAATAGAAAAATTCCTTACGTGGTTAGAAGAACAATAAATTTTTATATTGTTGTTATCTATAAGTTTAAGATTACCTTAATACAATAGTATATTATTAATTCTTGGATATCTTTATTAAAGGGCTGCTTCTTTCCCTAGCAAAGCAGGGATGGGAAGAGTAAAGCCTCAACAAACAAAATACTCAGTATATTCATATTTTGTGTGTGCCTTCCTTTAGTTACTTGCTTCTATAGGGAAAAATTTGGGGAGTTGGCCACCGACCTAGAAACCAAAAAAAATGTCTTTTTGTCCTGTTCTAAATTTTTTATTATTTTTTTTTTTATAATTATACTATTATATATATAATAATTAAATATTGCCTCTGCCCCTGCCTACTCCTCAACTAGTTGAGAAGTCAACAGGTGCTGCGAAGCAGGCCGCCGAAGGGGGGGTAAAAAAAATAATAAAAAAAAAATAGGGAGTTGGAATAGAATGTTTTTTGGTTTTTTTAGTTACAAAATTTTGTCCTGCTTGGTTGAAGTTGGAATAGAATTATTTTTAGTGTAAATTATGTCCTGTTTGGTTAGCACCTAAAATCCATTTGTATCTTTGTGATCTTTTTTTTTACCAGAGGGTATACGTTATTATCGAAATAGAACCTTTTGGAATTCGAAATAGAATCTTTCGGAATTCATAACATAAATTTTAATTCTGAAGTGACACTATCTGACCTCCGGACGGAGGTCTTGGGTGGTAGTAGCTGGATGGGCTCTTGTGAAAGCCCCTCTAGCTATCTCAAGAACCTTTTTTTTTGCTAGTACCTAAAATCCTATTGTATCTCTGTTATATTTTTTGTGGGGTTACCCCAGAAAACCCAAAACCCCCAAAATCCCTTTGTATCTCTGTGTTATTTTTTTTTTATTTTGTCTTATTTGGCTGCAGTTTTTTACTGACATCTTAGATCATGTTTGTTTCGTTATACCTATTTTATACCTCACTACAAAGTCGTTAGGGATTTTTTAGATATGTGTAGATGATTCTAGTAAATTTTATATTGAATAAACTCTACAGTTGAGAGGTCTTGTTGACCGTTGGTGTGCGACTCACCTATTCTTTAATCATACATCCTTCGCTTGTGTTGAATATCAAGTTAATTATATTCTTTCTCTCCTGGTCTTTTTAGTTTTACCCCTCCCCATTGGGAGTCCTGGTCCCTGTCTCAGGCAGGGGAGAGGCTAAAAAGTAAAAACCGGAGGATAAGGCACGGTGTTGAATGTGAAGCTTTTGGATAATGTCTATTATTCATTAGTATATCCATAAATTATTAGTCTTTGACTGGAAAATTATAATCGATACCCTTAATATTTTACTTTTGCTATGATATGGTTGATTCACCTTTTTGCCTTTCACTTGCCTTGATATTCATTAGCTAAAATGCTAAGGAGCTTGCTCCGTACTATATATATCTACCAATCCTTTTTCATAGTCAGAGTGTGGTAAACGTTATAATTTAAATTATCTACTATAAATTCGGGTTGCTACTAATTCGTTTGTTAGCTATGAATTATAAGTAATTTTATTTTATTGTTTTTATTATGCACTATAAAGTTATTGTAAGATCTTCTATGCCGCTATCCCGTGCTGTTGTTTATTATATGCCACCGAGTCGTTCTTGATATATTTCTAATAATTTTGTGAGAGCTTTTTCTACTACGGGTGGTTGCAAGTTATCACAGCCTGGAGGTACAGGTTACGATAAAAAAGCGGGGGCTGCAAAGCGGGGTAATAGATTTTTTAGTTCCATTTTTGCTAAAGATAAATTTATTAAACACCTAACTCTTTTTAATGTGGTTTTTGGCTTATTTGTTATTATGATTAGTGGGGTAATGAAATATTCTGGTTTGGCTGTGTTTTTATTGTCACTTTTTATGGACAGTGTATCAGAAGTGTACAGTTGAGGTTTATCTGCTATATTGGCTTTATTTGTTAAATTACCTTGTAAAGGAGTAATTGAAGAACTTCTTCCTAAATTTTTAGATATGTTACGTGCTGCTAAACCTTGAAGTATTGTTTATGCTGAAGAACCTTCATCTGAAGATGAAGGTTCACCTAAACCTAGTGACAAAGCTAAAGGTAAACGGCCTCGTGTAGACTCAGACAGTGACGAAGAGGTTAATCCATCTCGAAAGACTCAGAAAAGCGGTATGGTTGAACAGCCCGTTGACACTAAAGGCTTAGATAAATCTACTAATAGGGTTGGTGGTCCGTCTTGGGATATTTCTAGGTATCATACTCCAAATACGGTACCTTATACAATGGACGATCCGTTAACTAGGGCGGATCTTAGAGCAGGAAGAAGGCCCACGCCCACTAGAATAGGTAGACTTCTTCCAGGTGTCGAGGATGAAATTCGAGCTGGCAGACCAATACCTAGAATAACAGACGGGGAAAATTCATGGGGGCATTATGTAGGTGGTCCTGCTATTCCTATACCTGAACCAGTGGATTCAATAGACCGAATACGCAACTATAATCGGCTTAATCCTGAGAATCCTATCCCTGACCCTGTTTTTATTATTAGAGAGGGTCGGGCGACTCGATTCGAATCTCTTTCTATAAGGGAGCGAGAAATATATAGATTGAGCCATTCTAATTGAAGCTTTTTATATTCTGACTTGAGATCTGAATTGATTAAGGATAGATATAGCCCTGATCAATGTGTTAGTAGATCTTCTAAAGATAATGCAGCTAATAATCCTAGAAATGATGATTAGTTTTAGGTTAAAGTTTAGAACTCCCGGGAGATTAAATCAGGTATCTGTTCTTATCAACAGAGAAGGAGTATTCTATGGTCTTACATGGCCAAAACTGTAGTGAACCTATGGTTATAAATCATCAAATTGTGGGAAATCCCTAAAGGAATCTTAACCAAGTAAGTATGGTAACATAACTTATGGCACAGGTAATGACTCGTGGTATGGTAAAATCAAGATATATTATTCAATGGGCAATCCGCAGCCAAGTGCCAAGTATATAATATTTGGTATGCAGTTCATCGACTAGACGGTGGTTGGTATTATTAATATTAGTAATGCTTAAGATATAGTCAGCCCCCACCTGAAAAGGTGCAGGAAAATATGAGTATTCTTTATATTTTTTGTTAAATAGATATATATTAATTCGTTAATTATATTTAGGGATCTCTACTATAGTTTGCTAAACTTGTTTTAATGTAAAAATAAAATCTGAATCTAAAAGATATACATGAAGCACTTGTCTTTTCACCAAAAATAGTTATTCAAAGTGTTTATCTGTCTAATTGACAGTTATTAAGGAATAAATTTTATTAATTACATTAAATTTTAGTAGAGTGACGCAATGTAGCGAAATCTGTGGTATATTACACTCGAGCATGCCGATAGTTATTGAGTCGGTTTCAATTGAAAAATTCCTTACATGATTAGAAGAGCAATAGTAATAGAGTCGGTGTCAATAGAAAAATTTTTAACTTGATTAGAAGCACAATAGTCTAATTTTTACAGTGTAGAGTTATTTATGTAATAGTTATTATTACCGTATTTTTCTTGCTACGCATAAAATGCCCGTTGTATAATAGACCAAAAACCCTTATTAGCTAAAGGTTAAAATAAACATATTATAATAAAGGCTAGAGTATACTTTATACTAAACACGTTATAGTAGTGTAACGTGTTTACATTCAGAAGCTAGAAATTTAAGGAGGTGGATAGCTATGTTAAGGGGCGGAGTAGAGGGGCCCCTTTGATGTTTATAACTAAAATACTCTTTGTATAAACATATTAAGCCATATTATCTTTGTATTAATGTAGTAAAATAAATCATGAAGATAAAAAAGAGTATTGCCCACCCGGCAGTATATTCATTGTATAGTGGTGAGAGGTAAGGGTAGTGGTATCTGTAGTTGTTGTAGTTGTTGTAGTTATGTAGGTAATAGAGATAAGTTATTGTAAATTACTTCGTTATATAAGAATATTGTGCCCTTACCTTAGCCCGTATGTTTAAATTATGTCGTCTAAGGTTTTCAAACAGTTTGCTGGCAAGCACTGCTTTAATTTTTTTTCTCTTTTTTATTCATAACTATAATACTATATAACAGTAAATTAATATATAAATAATAAAAAAGAGAAAAAAAAATAACTAAAAGTAAATAGGATTTAGGGTTTACTAGACAAATTCCGGTACAGCTCTAAATAGTAAATAAACTCGCTTTTATATCTCATCATCCCAGCTCAGCTACGCACCGGTTTCTATTTTTTTTTTTATTCTATAAAAAAGGCATCAGGGCCCTTCATAACAATACATGAATTAAACAAGATAGAGATATATCTATAGAAAAACTACTCATTATAAACTTAAATCCGAAGAATATAAGAGTGGCTAAACCTGTACCTGGTAAGAGCAAGCTCCCCCTTGCTCAACAAAAAAAAAATAAAAATTCTTACTATAAGCGGTAAATTCTTAAAGACAAATCTACCAAGTTAACTCAGTAATGTTATTAATGGAAGAGGTAATGACTCGTTGTATGGTAAAAACGATTTGTATGAATATATGAAATAGATAATCAGCAGGAAACCAAAATAATATGCTAGGTTATGTGTAGAATCCTCAGAGACTATATGTAAGATATCCTAGGATACTTAAATAAAGGCTAAAAATAAAAGGATAAAAATATAGTCCAAACTTAGTAGAAATACTAATATTCATGATTAATAGTTCTAGGTGCAAGTATATAGCGAGAGTGGGTTTTCTAATAAGATAGCTTTTTTTACTACCGGTGATTGCAAGTTATCACAGCCTGAAGGTACAGGTTACGATAATAGAGCGGGGCTGCAAAGCGGGGTAACAGATTTTTAGTTCCATTTTTGCTAAAGATAAGTTTATTAAACACCTTACTCTTTTTAATATGGTTTTTGGCTTATTTATTCTTCTGATTAGCGGAATCATTAGATACTCTGGTTTGGCAGAATTTATATTATCCTTTTTTATCGAAGGTGTATCAGAAGTCTATTGTTGAGATTTGTCTGCTTTACTGTATTTATTTGTTAAATTATTACAATTAACAGCTTTTTATCCTAAAGGTTTAAGCCTATATAGGACATGATTTAAAGAAAGAATTTTTTCTTTTTTAGAGACTAAAAGTAAAATAGAAGAAACTTATTTTAAACCCACTAAGCGGGATATTTTAATACGCTATTTTTGGCTTAATTATTTATTTATAGTTCCTTTATTATTACTTATCTTACATAGATATGATATAGAGACTTATAGTCTAAATTCAGTGTTTTCTTTAATCTTTCAATATTGTTCCCTAAATTATATCATATGTTTAGTAGGATTAAATTTATTATTTAGTAATAAGTATAACGCCTGAAAATTCTTATTTAATATGTGGTTTGCCTAGATAAAGCTGAATGAAGCTCTAGATCTTTATTTATATTACTTATGCCTTTATTTTTAATATGTATATGTGCATGAATTATTATAAATTATTCTCTTTATTTATTAGGTATAGATTATTCTTCCTGAATTATATATACATTATCACGTATAAGTGTAATGCCTTTAACTATTTATATTATAAACATAATTATACATCTAACTATAAATTTATTTAGTTCAGATAAAACTGAACTAGATTTAAGCATATTCAGTTTGAATATGTTTAAAGCTATTACCTTTAATAGGGTACTATTTTTGAGTTTTATTGTCTCTTTATTTTATTATATTAGGTCTACATTTATATCTAAAGAATTAATCTTAAATTTTAATAATTTGGGTTATAGTCATATTTGAATGACTATTTGTAACTGAATACAATCTACCTTTAGATATATACATCTAAATCTTAAATCTTGGTGTGAAGAATTATTATTCAAATTTAATAATTTGGGTTATAGTCCTATTTGAATTACTATTTGTAACTGAACACAATCTACTGTTTGGTATTTACATCCCGATCTTAAATCTTGATGTGAATAATTTTTCTTAAAATTTAATAAATTGGGTTATAGTAATAACTGAACACTATCTACGGTTTTAGGTGTAGATCCAGATCTTAAACTTTCTCCTGTTCATTTTTCTAAGTCGGCTGATAATTCAGATGGCGAGTCTGATATAGGATCTCCCTTAAAAATGTTAGACAAAGGTAAAGGGAAAGGGAAAGCTATATCTAGTGATTCGGAGTCAGAGGATAATAGGCCGACTAGTAAGATAGACAAAGGTAAAGGAAAAGCTATATCTAGTGATTCGGAGTCAGATAATGGGGAAAAATCAGTAAGAGATGAGAATGATTTAAACCATCTGAAGTTGCCGAGCTTGAAGAAGTATACCTTGAAAAAGCTTTGGTTGAATCTCGTAAGTCATTTGCAGCTAAACAACAGGTTGGTGAATCTTCTAAGCAAGCGTCTGGTAATAATAAGAGAGGATCTGATATTTATATAGGATCTGGCCAAATAGAACCTGCAAAAAATAAAGTCCGTACCTAATCTATTGGTCTTAATCCCGATGAAATGGAGAGTAGGGAAAAAGAAGAAGAATTTCTAAAAAAACGGGGGAAACTCAAAAGCAAAATAGAGGAAATAGAAATCTTAATTTGACGGTAGAAGAACTTAAAGAATTTGGAAAAAAAAGTGGCAAATTGAAAAGCAAAATATGGCAAAGAGAAAACTTAATATGACGGAAGAAGAACTTGAAAAACTTCGAAAAATAGGTGGGAAATTGAAAATCGACATAGAGCAAAGAAAAACTTAATATGACGGAGGAAGAACGTGAAGAACTTCGAAAAAAAGAGAGGATATCGAAAAAACAAAAAGCTTACTATGACGATAGAAGAAAAGCAAGCAGTTAAGGATAAAAATAATGAAAAATCTAATTATAAATTAAGTGTAAGTGCCCAAAAGGCCAATACTAAAGCCCTTGAAGAAAACCGAGTTCCTTCTTCTCCTACGGCTTCTTCTTCTTCTCTTACTGACTAAGATTCGGATTATTTTAAGGATTCGGATCGCCCAGCAAAGCAGGGGTGTTTCTACTTACCCCCTGAACCTTTAAAAAAAATGTTTTTATATTTTGTTTTTACAATTAGTTATTTTATCTTTTTTTAATGTTTTCTCTCTTTATATCATTTATACATGTATAAGTTTTTATTTGCTTTTATTTATCATTATTATTACCTCTTTTACCCCTGCTTTGCAGGCCTAGCCCAGGCTGGTCTGGCCTGTTTATTTTTTTTCCTTCTTTATGCGCAGCGCCTTCTTTTTTATGCGCAGCGCCTCTTTTTTATGCGCAGCGCCTCTTTTTTTTAGTTATAAATATTTAATTATTTAGCTTATGCCCCTATTTTTTTTTTATTTTTAATAATAAATATTTCTTTATTACTCCCGGCCCTAAAATTTTATGCGGAGCGCCCCTTTTTTTTAATAATAATTTTATTACTATATAGGTAATAAACTTATAATTATAAAAAAAGGGGAAAAATTTTAGGGCCGGGAAAAAGTTAATTTATTGACCCAGCTTTGCAGGGCTAGCCCCGACAAGCTGTGCGAAGCTCCCCTGCTTCATAGTGCGGTGCGGTGCCGGTGCCGGTGCCGGTCCCGGTGCCGGTGCCGGTTCGGGCCTGTTTATTTTTTCCTTTTTTCATAAATAATTTAAGCTTTATTTAAAGCTTAAATTATAATTATAAAAAAGGCGCTGCATTGGTTTGCACGCATAAAAATATAGAAAGGTTATAAAAAACTGGCGCTCTGCTCTGGCAGTTTAAAAAAAGAAAAAAAATTTTTTTAAATAATAATAATAAATATATAAAAAATCTATTCTTTATTTTTTTTTTCTTTTTTTTTCCAGGCATCGCTTGCGCAGCCAAAGGGGGGGTAATAATTAAATTATAATTAAAGAAAAAGGAAAAAAATATGCGGCATTCTAGTTAACTATCTCTGACAATAGGCCTCCAGTACTGGTGTAAATATTTTGTTTGGACTTTAAGCTTTTTTCCCTCCCCCTCTAGGGGGGGCCCCCCTCCCTAGAGGGGGGGGGGATGGATTTTTAGTTTTCTAGCATTCTTTAGGGTGTCTTATTGTAATCCAAGATAAATATTTAATACTTATTAATACTGAAGGTGGCTATTCACAGTTCTATGCCTATAGTGATAGAATCAGTTTCAATTGAAAAATTCTTAACTTGAATTGAAGAACAAAAATCTTTCAATGGGTTATTCTTTAAAAATCTTTGAAATGAAGTCAGATTAAATAAACCATATCTTGCCTATGTTTATTTAGTTTAAATTTTTCACAAAGCTGTTCCTTATTTAGTACTCCTTTTTATATAGGGAATCTCTTGTTATAAGACAAAGGAAGTAGACTAATTTATATATCAAGTTAGATATAGCCCCCATAATATAGACTTTACGCAGTTATTGTATTTTACTATCTATTAATAGGTCTATTTGATCAAATAATGAAGTAAAAGCAAGCTTTTAAAAGACTTTAATCTTTTATCCTAACTAATAAAACAAAAGTAAATGTTACTTGATTATTAAAATGAAAAGTTACTAATTATGGGATTTTACTATTTCTATTTTGGCTGTATTTCCTCTTTTCTTTTTTTTTTTTTTTCTCTTTTTATTAATAAAAAGAGAAAAAAAATAATAAATTAACTTTTTACCTTAGCCTGTAGTTTTTATGCGCAGCGCCTTTTTTTCCCTGCCCTAAAAAAAAAGCGCTGCGCATAAAAATAAAGAATCTGTTTTTTTATTTATAAATAAAAAAATAGGTAGTTTACTTTTTTTTCTTTTTTTTAATCGGCTGCGCAGCTGCGCAGCTGCGCAGCTGCGCAGGGATTAATAAATAATTTTATTATCTGATATAAATAGATTATCATTATAAAAAAAAGGCGCTGCATTGGTTTGCACGCATAAAAACAAACGCAGCCAAATTTTTATTAATGTTCCCTAATAAAAAAGAAAAATAGGTTCTGTCTAAAAAAATTTTCCTTTTTTATATTTATAATTTAAGCTTTACGTAAAACTTAAACTATTTATAAAAAAAAAAAGGCGCTGCGCATAAAAAATAAAGCTACTGCGTAGCGGCTGTTAAAAAAAGAAATAAATAAAAATAATAAATAAAAAATATATTATCTTCTTTCTTTTTTTATTGCTTCGCTAGAAATAATAATAATAAATATATAAAAAATAAATTATCTTATTTTTTTTTTAGCCCCTGCAAAGCAGTTGAAAATTTATAAGTAAAAATTACCGTTCTTAAGCCACCAATGCCCAAACAAAACCAACATTCAAATCTCTCATATTTCTGGTAGCATTACTAGAAAGCAAGAGTAGGGGAGAAGAGGAAGAAAAAGATCTCTTGTTTACAGCATAGAGAGCCAAAAGCAAATTATTATGTGACCTAGCCAAGAAATAGCAGGGACTGGTAAGCAAATAATTATGAGGCGTAGCCAAGAGCGTTTGCATTAGCATAGGCTTTTTAGTGAAACAAGCAGACACAGCATTAGAAGGAGAAAATTGAGACGAGTTCATTAACACTGCTTTCTTTAGGCTATAAGAAGCAGAGTGTGTATTATGAAAAATAAGTTTTTATCATGTTTTTAAAAAGGCACTAGATTTACTTTTCTTGGTGGTTGTTACATACCTCTACAACCACCTATATCCGCATCTAAGGGTACATTCTCTTTATTCCTCGTCATGATATATCTTAAGATTTCCTTAAGAAACTGATTGCAAAACTTTCAATAAGATCTTCTGGTATCAACGGTTTTCAGTGGCTAAAACTTAGAATTTATCACCTACATCTACCTACTCCGTACTATACTTAACTACCATCCGTCTATTTTACTGTAAGATAGATCACAGTGCAATATGTTCAATAATGTCTCGACTTACCCTTATCCATACATACAAGTTTTTTTATCTTTTTTGTATGCATACTTCACCAGCGTGCCTAGGGCCAGCTAGGATTAGAGTAAGCCTAGATGTAAATTATACCTATTAAAATCCTTAGGCAGGATAGAGAATAAAAGATAATAAATTTATATAAACTATAAAAACAACAGCTTACCGCTATTATTACCTCTTATAACTTTCTATTATTGTTAATATATGCAACAGTATTATTAAAATAGTCGACAGTATAAAAGTATATTAATAACAAATTTTGCTACTTAAAAACTAAATACCTAAACTACGTTCTATGGTCTTTAAGATACAAATCAATAAAGTTGAGATTTTGGAGGAGAGATCTCCCTTTATTAGGACTTCCCCTGCAAAGCAGTACCCTTTTCGTGCTATAAGCCAGGATCTCCTAAATCTAAAAAATATTTATTATGTTTTTTACTTTATGATTTATTAATTATTTTTTCTTTATTTAATACTTTTTTCATTTATTTGCTTTTATTATCATTTTATTTCTTTTTATTAATTTAAAGACAGTTTATGTTTATTTTATCTTACCTTTAATTCGTGCTATTTTAATTGTAGTATACTACTATAATAGTATACTATAATAATAGTAATAGTAATAGTAATATTCCACTATATTTGTATACTATTAATGTGTTTATCTTTAATTTATTCTATACTACTATAGTAGTGTACTATAATAATAGTAATAGTAATAGTAACAGTAATAGTAATATACCACTATATTTGTATACTATTAATTTGTATATCTTTAATTTATTACTAATATTATTAACTAATAATAGCGTGGACTTAAATTGTGTTTATTTTACCTTTCTATTATTTTATTTATAATCCCCATACCTTGCAGGGTAAGGGACAGGACGAATAATATCAAGAATAGTTTATAAAACATTTATTAGCTAAAGGTTAAAATAAACATATTATAATAAAGGCTAGAGTATACTTTATACTATAAGGTTATAGTAGTGTAACGTGTTTACATTCAGAAGCTAGAAATTTAAGGTGGAGGATAGCTATGTTAAGTGTCGGGTCTTGTTTAATAGAGGGGCCCCTAAAAAAAAAAGAGGTAAAAACGATTTGTATGAATATATGAAATAGATAATCCACAGTAAACCAAAATAATATGCTAGGTTATGAGTAGGATCCTTAGAGACTATACGTAATATATCCTAGTATTATTAAAAACTAATAAAAAGAGGATAAAGATATAGTCCAACCTTATTATAAATATTAAAGGTAATGTTTATGACTTAAACTTTTAGGTGTAAGTTTGTAGCAAAAGTAGGATTTTATAGAGGCTTTTTATTAGGGTGTTTGCAAGTTAAACCCGTCTGGGGGAGGGGTAAAGGTTACTATAATAAAACAGGGGTGCGGAGCAAGGAGCAAGGAGGAAGGAGCAAGGTGGAAGGAGAAAAAAAATTACATAATAGCTTTTTTTAGTTCCGTATTTGCGATAGATAAGCTTCTGAAACACCTAACTCTTTTTAATGTGGTTTTTGGTTTATTTGTTATTATGGTTATTGGTATTATTAAGGAATCTAGTCTGGCAGTATTTTTTATTGTCATTTTTAGGGTAAATGTATCAGAAGTAAACAGTTGAGGTATATCAGCTATATTGGCTTTATTTGTTAAATTACCTTGTAAAGGAGTAATCGAAGAACTTCTCTCAGGGTTTGGTTTATAGATATGTTACGTCTTGCTAAACCTTAAAGTAATGTTTATGCTGAAGAACCAGATTATTCAGATGAAGGTTCACCTAAAGGTGATGTTAACCAAGATAGCGATAAAGCTAAAGGTAAACGACCTTGTGTAGATACTGGTAGTAATGAGGAGGCTAATCTACACCTAAAAACTATGTATTATTAAACCCCCCCCCTAATTGAGGAGAGAAGTGCAGGCATGCAATAAATTATATTAAAAGAGCATAGTTTAGCGGTAAAACTTGAAGCTTCAAACTTCACATTCTCAGTTCAAATCTGAGTGCTCTTGATGTTAATATTTGCTATTTTATTTTTATTATTATCAAATGCCGTCACTTTAAGACGAGATAAATCTATACTTTTCAGTAGAGTGGCTATTATAGTTTTACTCTACTCTTCTCTAATTGCTTTTAATTGCTTATACTTTGCGTGTTTAGATAGTGGTATTGGTTTATATGGGGGTTTATTTCATGATACAACTACAACACATGTTTTTCATACCTTTATCTTTTTAATTAGTATATTAACATTACCTAGGCTTACTAAGTTATGCCACACCACAAAAAAATTAACCTTTAAACTAAATAACATTGTCTTATTTACTACTTTAACTATTACAATATCTATATTAACTTTAATAGTAGTTTTATTTATATTTACCCCTCAAGAATGATTAAGTATGGCTAATATATTAGCATTAATTCGATTAAATACTTAAATGACAAGCCTTATAACTAAAAATATACATATTAGTAGTTTACACACTCCCTGCATAGCAGCCCTACAAAGGAGGGCTGGCTCGCTCCCCTATAAAGTAAGGGAGGAAAAACCAAATAAAGCAATCCATCCTTGCTTTGTTGTGCTCCGCGACTTGCATTTTTTAGGCAGGGTCTGCCTAGTTGGGGAGGAAGAAAAAAATTTCAAAAATTTTTCAAAGTCTTTCTCAACAAGTCAAAATTTTTTATCTCCCCTTAATACTAACCCTGATCCGGATAATCGGGATATAGATAAGGAGGGTCGAGACGAGACATCTAAATACTCGTCAGAGCTAGAAAAATTATTAGATAGACTTAATAATGGTGAAACTTTTGATTCTAAAGATAAAAAGTCATTAGAAAAAATAAAAAAGGAGTTTTCCGATGCATTTAATGAAAATACAGGTAATAGTCTTCAAAGTACATTAGAAGAAATTAAAGAATATGTTGAAGATCCTAAGAATAGCGTTATATACAAAGATGATGCTGAAGTAAAAAATCGTAACTTAGATCAAGAATTAGAAGATCTGGATAAAAAAATTGAGCTTTTATATAATGCTATAAAATTGGATAAAAAACTACCTGACTTTCAAAAGGAGTTTAATAGTCATCTAAGGGAACTAAAAAAAGATCCTGAAGTTAGAGAATTCTTTCAAGGTAAATCTCCTAATATAAATGATTTACCCGAGCTTGATAGAACTCTTAAAGAAAGAGCTGAAGCAATTTTAATAAAAAAAGAAATAGCGGAGAATTCTGAATCTATTTATGATTCAGATACTAATTCTACTTCTAATTCTACTTCTGATACTCTAAAAAGAGGAATCCAAAATATAAGTAAAGATAACCCCTCTGCCTCAGAGGCAGAGGGTTCCAATAAATCTATAGAAAAGGAATCTAAAAGAAGAAAAGTAGAAGATAGCACAGAAAATAAATCTTCCAGTGCAGAAAACGCATCTTCGTCTTCTAATACTGATTTACCTTTTGAAATGCCTAGCATATTTGACGATGTGGATTAGTTATACTAAATGAAGTATTAGCCTTAAGTTTAATTATTATGTTTTGGGTGGGTATACGACCATTATGTCAAGTTTTCTTTGTGTGCATAATTAAAGTAAACGCAGCCACTAATCATCTGTGCGCAATCGAAGGATTTTGTAAAGGTATCACACTAATTTAAGCCTGCCCTATTTCCTAGTCCTGATTCTAATTATAAGTCTAATCCTAACCCAAATCCTAATCCCTAGTATGAAGTGTATGGATATGGGTAAGTATCTACACAGGTATCTATAAGAAGTAGGCATGCACAAATATAAAGCAATGATGCTTCGCTGGCCTAAGTAGTATATAAGATAGATTAATTGTTATGTAAAATCTAGTGTATTCCAAAACAAATGTGAAATAGACTCTAAATATATAAATTTTATTGCATCTATGCCCAAAAGTTAACTAACTTTTTTATTAGTTATATTTAATAATCTATATATTAAATATTAGCATTGCTTTTTATTAAGATATATTCTTCTTTTATAAAGACTAGTGTTAGTTCTTTAGTACTCTATAACTTTTATTGGTATAACTCTAATTAGCCTAGTGGTAGAGCAGTATACTTCTAATATATAGCCCTAAGTTCGTGTCTTATATAATAATCCACAAGCTGATGGTGATACGTTAACATCAGTTGTGCAGTCTTGCTTTATCTTGCAAAGCCACTCCTTAATACCACTAAGGAGTAGGGGGGGGGGGGTTCTTTTTTTTTCTTTTTTTTTTTTAGATATGAAATAATTATGAAAATAAAAATATATTTAAAAATAAAAAAAGAAAAAAAAAGAAGCAGTGTATGATAAAGTGGAAAAAAAAGAAAAAAAGAGAAAAAAAATAATAAAAACGCTTCGCAGCTTCGCAGAAAAATAAAGTAGAGAACCTTACGAAATAGGGTATATGCTCGGAAGAGTATTTAATGGTGGAACAATAAATAATAAGTATGAAAAAACTAAAAATACTCTCAAATAATAGGTAACTTCTAGCTAGTGTAATAATATAGCTAAGTTATTTTAAACTAAAGTTTATATTCCTAAAATTTAATTTTATCTTACCTCTTTTTATCTGCCTTTATCTGCTTTATTTTTATGCGCGCTTCGCAGCGCTTTTTTCTCCGTCCTTCTGCTTCGCACCCAGGTCCGGTACCCTGACACTGGGTCTGGACCGAAGGGCAAGCTGTGTTTTTATGCGTGCAAACCTATGCAGCGCCTTTTTTTTAATTATAATTTATTATTTTATAATATAATCAATTAAAAAAAAGGAAAAACCATATAAATAGTTTAAATCTAAAAAAAAGAAAAAATAAAGTAGAGAGTATTAATAAAAAAAAAATAAAGCGGAGAATGGTGGGTGAAATATGCAAAAGATGACTATATAAAAAAGAAAAAAAGATACAAAAATAAATAAAAAAAGACATTACATTCTTTTTTTTTTTTTTTATAAATCGCTTTATTTCTAACTTTTTTTTGTCTATTTCTCCGCTTTATTTTTTTTTTTTTTGCAAGCTATAAAAATTAAATTAGAGCAGTTGTATGTAAGAAAAATAAATCAGTATATACTTCTTCTCCTCTTTTTTTTTTCTTTTTTTTTTTTAGATATGAAATAATTATGAAAATAAAAATATATTTAAAAATAAAAAAAGAAAAAAAAAGAAGCGAAGCAATAGGTCAGGTCAGCCCTAATAAGAGTGAGATAAAAATATTTTATATTTTATACCTTTAGTCTTTATATCCTTAAATGTTATATATATTTACTTTATTATCTTCTATTGAATTCTTTTTAGTGACTATGCCTTTTTTTTACGATATAGTTTGTTACTGTAGGTTTAGTCCAGGTAAACCCTATGTATTTGTTAGTTTACCTCTTAAATCTGCTTGTCCGCACGGTATTGTTTCTGGGTTTTGTGCTCTTTGTTTTTGCCAACCTTATATTACTCTAAATTCTATTGCAAATTGTACACATACTTTTGTCATTTTACCTGTTAAATCACATAATTTAGGTATACTTTGTGACTTTGGTGGTGGAACACATATAGCTGTAACTAATATAGCTTCAATAGTTCATACTTGTCCTTTATGTAACGCAATATTATGTAGTGGTTGTTTTGCGGGGTAATTCCTTTTCTCGCTAGCTCTCTTTCATCCTAAGGTAAACCAGCCTTAAGGGACAGAATAGAGTATATATAGATATAGATATAGATATATCTATATCTATAGGAGACCTTAGTTTAATGGTAAAATACTAGACTTTTAATCTTTGTTATATAGGTTCGAATCCTGTAGGTCTTAAATAAATACTTTTAAAGACTTTTAAATACTTTCTCTGCTTTATTCCTTCATCCTTTGTACTAGTTTTCTTGGTTACTACTGCGGTCCTATCTGACTTTTTTGTGCTAAGGGTGCTGACCTTATTTTTCCCTCTTATCCCCTCTTTTTTTTTCTTTTTTTTTTTTAGATATGAAATAATTATGAAAATAAAAATATATTTAAAAATAAAAAAAGAAAAAAAAAGAGGAAGTGGGAATAGAAGGATGTAGCCTTATTACACAGAAGGACTGCTAGAAAAAAAAAGAATAAGGGACAAAAAAAGCCAGGAGGGTTCAGAAGCATAGTTAGATATATAATATATAGTTATAAAAAAAGTATAAACGGCTATAGGTTAATGGTAGACCATTCGTTTTCCGAGCGATTTGTGCCGATTCGAGTTCGGCTAGCCGTAATGCAAAATAAGGGTTGGTATTCTAATTGGTAAGAAGCTTCTTTGTCATAGAAGTGTATGTCGGATCGAGGCCGGTCTAACCCGTATACTTTTATAATAGTAAAAAGTCTTCAGGAAAAGTTGTTATTGGTAAAACAAGATATTTGCTAAATATTGTGTTCTACACCTGGATGTTCGAATCATCTCTTTTCCGATATTATGTGAGTTATAAATAATATAATTTAATTTTTTGTGACGGTTTACTTATAGTAAATAATAACAGAATAAAAGTAAAATTATAATAAAGATGGTAAAAAGTAATATATATATCTAGACTTTTCCGTGCCTAGGCTCCTTTACTTTTTTTTTCCCTTTTTTATTATTACCGGCGAAGCAGCTACTTTATTTTTATGCGCGCTTCGCAGCGCTTTTTTCTCCGTCCTTCTGCTTCGCACCCAGGTCCGGTACCCTGACACTGGGTCTGGACCGAAGGGCAGGCTGTGTTTTTCTGCGTAGCTTTTTTATTTTTAATTTAATAATATATTATTTTATTATATAATCTATTTAAAATAAAAAAGGAAAACCAGATAAATAGTTTAAGCTTTATGTAAAGCTTAAATTATAATTATAAAAAAAAAGGCGCTTTTTTTTAAATTGCATGCATAAAATTTTGGGGAGAGGTATAAGAAAATAAATATAGTTTATAAATAAACTAATTTATATGAGGATAGTTTAACAGTAAAACTTAAAGCTTCAAACTTCACATTCTCAGTTCAAATCTGAGTGCTCTTGATGTTAATATTTGCTATTTTATTTTTATTATTATCAAATGCCGTCACTTTAAGACGAGATAAATCTATACTTTTCAGTAGAGTGGCTATTATAGTTTTACTCTACTCTTCTTTAATCGTTGCTTTTATACGTAAATTAAAAACTAATTATTTTTTTTATCTTTATGACAAATTAAAAAAGATAAAAAGAAAAAAAGAAGCAAAGCCGCAAAGCAGCAAAGCAGTTTAAAAAAAGAAAAAAAAAGTCAAGAAACCGTCTTTTTATGTATTAGAAGAAGAACAGATTCTTTATTTTTTTTTCTTTTTTTTAAGTGCGTAGTAGTACTTCGTATAGAAGACAAATTACGGAATAATAGTTGCTTTAGAAAGACTTAATTTAAGTATACATGCTAATGTAAGTTCTAGCTGATTAAATTTTCTTTCTATCGTATTTTTAGCATATTTAAGTTACAAAGGAGTTTTCATTGAAGGTGGATTATTTAAGTTTCGAAATAAACACTTACATAAGTAATATTTTTATATCTTATCTTGGCTTTATATCTATTATAAGCATAGTCTCTATTTTTATTATAAAAGGAGAAATTTTTAAATTAAACTACCCTAAGTTATATAATACTATAATTAAAATTATCAGCTATTGCTTTACTTATCCTTAGTTTTTATATTTTTATATATATATAATAAGAATTTCGGTCCTTATTTTAGAATCTATAATAGAATAAATTCATGCATTTATTCTTAAAATCATGGCTGGGGAGGGGTTTTATTCTCGTTCTTGTAGCCAACCAGGTGGTTTTGGAGAGCCTGTTGGTGGGGGAGGAAAGCGCAAAACCTGGGGTAGGTGTATTCGTTAAAGGTCATTATAAAGATAAGCGTGACACAAAATTTTCGGGTACTGAAGATGAGTATTATTCTCCGTGCGTAGTGTGTAGTGCGTAGTGCGTAGTGCGTAGTAGGGGAGGAAGAAAACCTCTTGTTGAGTATAAAACAAATCCAGGTGAATCGGAACAAGCTTTAGGTGGGGAGAGTAGTCTAAATGAAACTAAGGACAAAAATGATCCTAAAGATAGTGGAGATAAAGATGTAAGCGGGTTTGCTACCCACTAAATGAAAGTAAATATCTTAATGACAAAGGTAATAAGGATAATAAGTAAGAAATTGATAATTTATAAGACTCAGCCACTTGCTGAGAAAAATATTTAAAAGAATGTAACGATAGAAAAATAGATTTAATAGGTAAATTATCTGGTGCTTCTTTTTTTTTCTTTTTTTATTTTTAAATATATTTTTATTTTCATAATTATTTCATATCTAAAAAAAAAAAAGAAAAAAAAAGAGGAAAGATAAACAAAATATTTTAAATGAATTTAATGTCTTTAAAGATATTATAAAAGATATTAAAGACTAGTCTATAACTTTGTGCTGCTTCGCTGTTAAATTTTTTTATGCGCAGCGCCTTTTTTTTAATTTATAATAAAGCTATATCAGTAATAATTAAATTATTTATTCCCGCTAAAAAAAAAGAAAAAAAAATAAAGAATCTGTTCTTCTTCTAATACATAAAAAGACGGTTTCTTGACTTTTTTTTTCTTTTTTTAAACTGCTTTGCAGGGGGGGGGGAAAAAAAAGAAAGCACCCCCTCTTATTTATATATCCATTAACTAGTAGTAGTCTATTACTTTTTTACATTATAGCAAAAATTAAGGCTCTTATACTTATCATAGTAGTATTTATGGTCTATAAAGCGATATGCACGTACTTTCTCTGTAAAGACGAAAGTTTTGTCTTTTTTTTCCCTTTTTTTATTGTTATGTGAATAGTATTATATAATAATAAAAAAGGGGAAAAATACAAGTAGGACAGAAACTTTAGACTTTTGGGCTTTAGCTTGTAATATTGCTTTAGCTAGCTAAAGCCCATCAAGGCGTGTTTGTCTAATGGTAAGGCCTTGTGTTTCGGCCACAAAGTTACAGGTTCAAGTCTTGTACACGTCTAAAATACTATTACTATAAAAGACCTGACGCTTTTACTTACCCTCTTTAAATGTAGTTTAATTTTTATCTATTCTATTAGAGTATCTAGGCAATGTTTTAGGGCCACAGCCACATAATTAATGGGAAAAGTAAAAAACTTAAGTTTGTAAAAAAAGTGAAATAAATGAAAGTTACAACCAGTAAAAAAAAGATATATATGCTTTATTCATTCCACCTATCTCCCCTCTCGCTTTTTAGTTTTTACCAGGTCCCTCTAGTTTTTATGCGTGCAAACCAATGCAGCGCCTTTTTTATTAATATATAAAATATATTAATAAAAAAGGAAAAAACTTGGCTGCGTTTGTTTTTATGCGTGCAAACCAATGCAGCGCCTTTTTTTTATAATGATAATCTATTTATACCAGATAATAAAATTATTTATTAATCCCGGGCATCGCCCTGCTTTGCAGGCGCGCAGGGAAAAAAAAGGCGCTGCGCATAAAAACTACAGGCGCAGGATAATAAATAAATATTTATTATTAAAAAAGAAGGGCTATATATTTCCTTGTGTCACTAATTGGTCCTATTAGTCATATTAATATTTTTAGCTCAGATACAAGTATTAACGATATGTATTTACTTATGTATTTAATTATTGTCGCCAAGTTGCTTACTATATTTCTGCTTCATTTAGTTTTTGTATTAGGATCCAAGACTTTATTAATAAAAATAGGAGGTTTCTTTTTTATTTTTTTTAAGATAGGGAGAATAAATATTGTACTTTATAGCCTTTTCAGTTGTGACTGTTGCCCTAAAAACTTAATATATATAGTATTAAGTAAAAAAAATAATTAAATATAAAGAAATAATTAAATATAAATAAATATACAATGAATTTATCCTTAATACTTTTTTTAATCGGAATTTTAGGTTTCGTTTTAAATAGAAAAAATATTATATTAATGCTTATTTCTATTGAAATAATGTTATTAGCTATTACATTCTTAATTTTAATAAGTTCACTGAGCTTTGATGATATATTAGGTCAAACCTATGCTATATATATAATAGCAATTGCTGGTGCAGAATCAGCAATAGGTTTAGGTATTCTAGTCGCTTTTTACAGATTATACTCTTCTCTGATTATAAACTGTCTATCCCTTAGCCTTAAAACTTCTTATTCTAAAAACAATAACAACGAGAACAAATTTAGTGCGAAGCACTCCTTCACACTATTCTTCTTCTATTCCTTCTTTTAATATTAGAAGAAGAGCTAGAAGTTATTCTACAGAAGCCTTCAATAATCGTACCCCAGCTCTATCTAGTTCTACATCTGTCTTAGGTCTTAAAGGTTCTACTCTAGCTCCTTGGTTTATTACTGGACTATTTGATACTGAAAGTTCTTTTGTAATTATTATTTTAAAAAACTTTAAGTACAAAACAGGATGGGACGTCCAAGCTAGAGTCCAAATAAATATACATGAAAAAGACAGAGCTTTAATTCAGGCAATTCAAGATTATTTCGGAGGTATAAGTTATGTTTCTAAACCTAATAAGGCCTTAACAGTAGAATTTAGAGTTAGTACTTTAAAAGATCTAGTTCACGTAATTATCTCTCATTTCGATAAATATCCTTTAATCTAAAAAAAACGTATAGACTATCTGTTATTTAAACAAATAGTTTCACTTATGTTGAATGAAGGTCATCATACCTTAGTAGGTATTCAAGATATAGTTAATATAAGAGCCTCTCTTAACACAGGTTTACCTGATGTATTAAAAGAGGCATTCGCTAACTGTAAAGCAATTTCTACAAAAGATCTGGAAGGTAGTATTAAAAATAATAAAGCATATAGTTACATACATCCGGATTGATTAGCAGGATTTGCTACAGGAGAATAAAAAAATTTTTTTATTGCGGCGCTTCGCGCTAAAAAAAAAAGTAAAAATAAGAATAAAAATAAGAATAATAAAAATATAAAAATACATTATATTCTTATTTTTATTTTTTTTAAAGCGCTTCTTTTTATGCGCAGCGCCCTTTTTTTAGTTATAAATATTTTATTATTATTTGAATAGTATTATATAATAATAAAAAAAGGGAAAAAAAGAAGCACAAAAAGCTAAAACTAAAAGCGGTGTTTCAACTTCATTACGTTTTTCAATAGCTCAACATTCAAGAGATCTTTTATTATTAGAGAGCTTTATTAATTTATTTGGAGGTGGTTTTGTAGTGAGTTCTACAAAACGTCCTATCTCTGAATTTGTTGTTGTAAAAAATGATCTTATATTAAACTATGTCATACCTTTTTTCGATAAACATCCTATATTAGGTTCAAAGCATTTAATTTCCTTAGATTTCATGAGTGCGGCTAATATTATTAAGAATAAGGTACATTTGAATAGGGATGGGGTAGGTTTAGAACAGATTCTGCAATTGAAGAAAAGAATTACGTCACTATATTCGAATAAGGCTATAAATAATCACAGTTTTGAGGAAGGCACTTAGAAGTTTGATCAGGAAAGGTAGAGTGAACCTCTGCCTAGTCATATAATTCGATATGGCAAAACCTTCAAAGTGCGGGAAACTCTTAAAGACAAATCTACCAAGTTAATACAGTAATGTTATTAATGGAACAGGTAATGACTCGTTGTAAGGTAAAAACGATTTGTATGAAGAAATGAAATAGACAATCCGCAGCCAAACACCAAAAGTACATACAAAAATTTCTGTATATAAAAAAATTGATGGTGTGCAGTTCATCGACTAGATGGAGGTTGGTAAATAATTATAAAGTAATTTTACAACAACTACTACAAAATTATTTGCTTAAGATATAGTCAGGCATAACTGATAAGTTATGGGAATACTCTGGCCTACCTAAGGGAATTAAAATAAATTTATTTTAGTTTCTAAGGTAAATGGAGGAAAACGAAGAGGAAGTGTAAGTATAGAATATAAATAATGTATTTAGCTATAATAACTTTACCATTATTAGGATCAATAGTTTCCGGGGTTTTTGGTAGAAAAGTCGGTGTTAGCGGAGCACAATTAATTACATGTACAAGTGTAATTATAACAACCTTATTAGCAATAGTTGCCTTTTTTGAAGTAGGTTTAAATAATATACCCGTCTCAGTAAACCTTTTTAGATGAATAGATAGTGAATCGCTTAATGTTTTATGAGGTTTCCGTTTTGACAGTTTAACAGTGTCAATGCTTTTACCTGTTTTAATAGTTAGTTCATTAGTGCACATATATAGTGTTTCATACATGAGTCACGATCCTCGAGGTCGCGTTAGGGGAAAACGCGTCTATGGGGATAAATTGTCAAATTCCGGGTATATCCTAAAGCTTAAGGTACCAAGCTGTAGTTGAAAAACTATAAGTGGCTGAAGTAATTACTCAGGTATGGTAACAAGCCTTAAGATGAGTGAAAACAAAATGGACAATCGCGGATCTAAGTCAACCATACTTTTAGAATTAGTTAGTTTGCTAATTTTTGCACTCTCTTCTTTTATCTCCTTCATCCTCTCTTTGCCTGTATTGCACTTATTCGAAGAAGAGGTGTTATTTTACTCCTCCGGTTTTAATCGTAGAAATTTATCTTCTACTTCGGCTTTATCAGTTGGTGTGAGAAACTCCGGAGTAGCTTTACTTCATGATAGGTCGCCGCTCCTCACTTCGTGAGGGCCTACGAAATCGGCCATAGGCAGTGGATTTCTTACAAAGCATCGTTATTATACTAATTCTCCAGCTGTTATGGGCTCATGCTACCAAAATGCTACAGGAGGTAAAGGCCGTAAACGAGCTGAGGGAACAGGAAGTCCTAGGGTTCCGATAGAAGTTTTTGATAAGGAAACTGGTATAAAAACAACATATCCTTCAATGAGTGGAGTTGGCAAAGCTTTAGGTGTACCTTCAGGAAGTATTAGAATGTATTTTTCTAGAAATACCCAGAAGCCGTATAAAGGAAGATATTTGTTGCAAAAATTAGCTGGTAATTCTCTAAGTTTTCATACGTTGGTTGTAAAAGAGCAAAGAGTAGACGGCAGTTGATTGATTAAGCCACATTTAATTAATTTAAGGTGTACTCTAGGAGGTTTCGAAAGGAACAGGGGTGTAAAACTCGGATTCAACATGCAACAAGGTTGAAACTCCTATGTTAAAGTCCCATCTAAACAATTCGATTTAAAAAAATTTTCTACTTGTAGTTCTACTATTGTAAATCCTGGGGTCTGATCTGGTTTAATAGATGGTGAGGGTTCATTTGGTATAACAGTAGATAGAAATAAAACGCGTAAATTAGGTTGACGTGCTCTATTAAAATTTCAAATAGGTCTACACACAAAAGATCTTTACTTATTATATCTATTACAACAATACTTGGGTGGTATTGGTTCTATTCATTTAGCTCAAAAGCGAGAGATAGTTAACTATTCAATAGATTCAATTGAAGATTTAAATAAACTTATTATTCATTTAGAGAAATACCCGTTATTAACTCAAAAAGCCGCGGACTTTTTATTATTTAAACAAGCGGTAAAACTTGTAAATAATAAAGCTCATCTTACTGTTGAAGGTTTAAATCAAATAGTAAATATCAAAGCATCGATGAATTTAGGTTTATCTGAGATGTTAAAATCAGAGTTTGCTGGATATACTCCAGTTGAAAGACCTGTAATAAATTCTGACAATGTCAATTTAGACCCTCATTGAATTTCAGGATTTGTCAGTGCTGAGGGGAACTTTGATGTTCGTATGCCGTCAACCAACAGTAAATTAGGTTATCGAGTACAATTGAGATTTAGAATATCTCAACATAGTAGAGATCTTAGATTAATGGAAAAAATAGTTGAATATTTTGGGTCAGGAAAGATATACAAATATGGTGGTAAGTCTGCTGTTAGTTTAACAATATTGGACTTTACTGATATTACCAATATAATAGTTCCATTTTTCAATAAAAACCCTATAATAGGTATAAAACTCTATGATTATCTTGATTGATGTAAAATTCATAGTTTAATGATTAATCGTGCTCATCTTACGGTTGAAGGTATAAAATCAATTAGAGAGATAAAATCTGGTATGAATACAGGTAGAAGTTTTTAAGATAATTAACCTTTGTTAACATCAAACACCCAATAAATCAATTGCAGGATAATTTTGACTTAAAAGCATAATCAACGATTCTTCAGTTATTTAAGTTTATTCACCTTTATGATGATTATACTTGTCACAGCTAATAATTTTTTATTGATGTTTGTCGGTTGAGAAGGTGTTGGAATTTGTTCTTATCTTTTAGTAAGTTTCTGGTTTACTAGAATAGCAGCAAACCAAAGTTCTATATCCGCTTTATTAACCAATAGAGTCGGTGATTGTTTTTTAACTGTGGGTATGTTTGCTATACTGTGATCGTTTGGTAACATAGATTACAGTACTGTTTTTTCATTAGCTCCATTTGTTAGTGAAAATATTGTTACAATCATAGGTATTTGTTTGTTAATAGGAGCTATGGCTAAAAGTTCTCAAGTTGGTCAAATGAAGGCCCTTAAAAAATTATGATATAATTCAGATTTTTTTCGCATTTTGATATATGCTGGAAATATTTCAAATACCTTAGAGTCCGTAGGTCCAGATGTTTTATCTGATCCGGTAAAATCTCAAGGACAAGGAATACATCAGCAGGGAACAAATGGTGAAATACTTAATAAGGAATTTTTGCAATGATTTATTGGATTTTCAGAAGGAGATGGTTGTTTTTATATTAGCCGAGGAAAATCTATTTTTTCTATTCATTTACATATAGCAGATCTACCTTTATTGATAGAAATTAAAACTCAATTAAACATGGGTAGTATACATATAGGTAAAAAATCCTGTTTGTTAACCATAAAAGCTAAGAAAGAAATAGAAACACTAATAAATATATTTAACGGTAAGATTTATTTGACTAAACGTGAAATACAATTTAATAAATGAGTGCAAAACTTTGAAAATAAGTATGACTTAAAGTTTAATTTGTTACCTAATGGGTTTAAACCGGGTTTATCTGATAACTGAATAGCTGGGTTTATAGACGCCGAAGGTTCATTTTTAGTTTCAGTATCTAAAGAAAAAATAATTCAGCGTATTGTTATAGGACAAAAGGATGCTGAATTAGAATTTAAATATTTGTCAAATTTGTTAAATGGTTACACAGAAAAGTTAAAAGGACATGACCGTTTAGTGATAAATTATTTAAATTTATCTGGAATTATTTCTTACCTTAATAATCATAAATTATATTCTATAAAGGCTAAATCATATGATAAATGGTTGGAAATATATAACATAAGAAAAAATAGAAATAACTTGGATAATATAGATTACATATTTATAAAAAAAAAAGCTAGTTTAATAAATAGTTTACGTAAAATACTTTTTTAATATTTTTACCTTAATTTGTAGAACCCTCAGAGACTACACTCAAAATATGCAATTTAAATGAGCTGAGCTCATTTGTATAAAGATATAGTCCAAATTTTTGCTTCACGTTTGATTACCGATGGCGATACCCTTATAAAGTCGCAGATGGTTAATGAGCAGTAACTACTCTTGTTATGGTAAAGTTCGACCATAGAACCATACTTATCCCTGCTTTAATTTTATGCGCAGCGCTTTTTTTTATATAAATAATTTTATTCTTACTGATATAGATAGATTATCATTATAAAAAAAAAAGGAAAAATTAAATTGGCAGGGGATTAGATATATAGCAAGGATTAAACCAAATATATTTCGTACGTATGGAGATTCCAGACACTTCTGGACTTAAAAGCTACTGAGGTGTAAACGGTCAAGACGTTTCTATGTCAAGACCGTTGGTATTTTAATATATCACTACAGACTGGGTCACCACGGGGCGTCTGAAATGATGCTGAATGTACAGTCGGAAGCTCTATATATTAGACAGGTGTATAAGAGTTAAGTCGATAGACAGAGGTTACTCTTATACACCGTGAGCTTTGGGAAGGTTTAATAAAAAGATTTATTATGTCAATAATACCTTATTTTTTATTTATTTCAGGTTTAACAAGCAATACTTATACTAGATATCTTCATTCTATATATAAAAGAAATTTACATGTCCCTAGTTCTAAAAAATCCTTAATATGGGTCTATGATATTAGAGATTTATCATTAATAGTGGGAGCTCCTTTCAAAACTTTTACTTCTTCTTTATTACGGGGTCGTGTTTCACAAGTAGTTAACTGCCGAGTATACTCGACTTGTATCCCTCAATATGAGTGTGTAAGAAAGTATGAAAACGCAGATCTGCAAAAATTAACCATTCTACAGGAAAACCAAGGTAAGTCCGGGGTTTATCTATTGCGTAACTTAAATAACCAAAAAATTTATGTAGGCTCTTCAATTAACTTAAGACGTAGGTTTAAAGAATATTTTAATGTAAACCATTTAATTAGAAATAATGATTTAGTTATATGTGCTGCTTTGTTAAAATATGGATATTCACAATTCACTGTAGAAATAATTGAGTATTGTGATCGTTCAAATGTATTATTAAGAGAGCAATATTACCTTGATCTTTTTAAACCGGAATATAATCTTTTAAAGATTGCTGGTTCAAATTTAGGTTATATTCACACTGAAAATACTTTGGCTAAAATGCGTGATAGTAGACTTAATTTAACCGAAGAACAAAAAGCTAAAGTTATAAGTCATTTAAAAATACATAATGCTAGCTCGGACCAAGTAGAGAAATCCCGACAGCGTTTGATAGATTATAATAAATCTAAGGGAGTGTCTGTTGAAATTTTAGATATAACAACTAACGAGGTTTCGATCTACTCTTCTTTACGGGAAGCTGCTTATGCTTTAGGTTGTGTACATGGTACTATTCTTTTAGCTGAAAGAAGACAACAGAAAGGAGGCTCTAATCTTATAAAAAAGAGATATTTAGTAAAAATCATACGAAGATAATACTATTCTTTTACTAGATCTTATAAAAGCTATTAGCAATGATAAGCAGGGATAAGCTATTTTTTTTATAATCTTTCCTTTTCTGCTTCGCTGTTTTATTTTTTTTCCCTTTTTTTTTATTTAAATATAAAATATATATAAAAAATAAATAAATATTAAAATAAAAAAAAGAAAAAAAAAAAAGGGAGATGGCTATTTTGCTAATGGTTCTGTAAAAATATGTACAGATAATTTTACCCCGGCCCGGCCTCGGCTAGCTTGCCGAGGCCGGGCCGGGTAAAGAAGAAGTTTTAATATTAACTAAAGTTTTAGGTGATAAATTTGGAATAAAGGCTACGATTAATAAACGTAGCAATGCAAATGGTAAGGTGGTTTGAAGAATTAGTATAAGTAGGTTAAGTATGGAAAAACTTAAAATATTAGTAGATCCTTACTTAATATCCGAAATGAAATATAAATTAGGTATATAAAGGGGCATGACAGGTATTTAGGGCTTTCCTTAAACTTCACTATATGCTGGAACATCCTAAGTAAATAGGACAATCAGCAGGAAACCAATAAATCTTTTGGCTTTTTTAATTTAAGAGGGCTGTAAAAAAGGTTTTACTGGGATTCTCAGAGACTAAACGTGAAGCCTTTATGTTCATTAGTTGTTTTTTCTGTAGGGCTTTTAATGAATATCTTACGAGACTCCCTCTCCTTTTCTCCCCTCCATACTCCTCTGCGGAGCACTAGTTGAGGAGTAGGAGGGGAGAAGGACAAGACAAAAAATAGATGGAAGGTTTTAGTAGGGCTTTCTTTAAATTTCACTATATGCGTGAACATCCCGTTTTAAGTCTTGGTCCACTTAAATTTAGTTTATTCGGAAAAATCCAAGATGAGGGACAATTCGCAGGAAATTCAATCAGAAGTTCCTCAGAGACTACATGTGAAGCTTTTATCCCGGCCCTAAAATTTTATGCGGAGCGCCCCTTTTTTTTAATAATAATTTTATTACTATATAGGTAATAAACTTATAATTATAAAAAAAGGGGAAAAATTTTAGGGCCGGGGTTAAAAGAAAGTTGATTTAAATTATGATTTATAGGTTTTGTAGAAGGAGATGGATCCTTTATTATTAACAAAGATGGATATTTAGAGTTTAGAATTACACAATCTAGTCCAGATGCTCAAATTTTATTTATGATAAAAAAAGAGTTAGGGTTCGGAGTTGTTAGAGTACAAGATTCAGTAAGAAATACTCATTGTTATAGAGTTCGAGATAAAAACAATTTAGTTAAACTTATTTCTATATTTAATGGAAATATTTTCCTTGATACTAGCTTTCGCTTGGCTTGCCATGCTAAAGCAAGGCAGAGCCTAGAAAAGAACAATTTAAATTATGATTAAATGCTTTTAATTTAAAGTATAAAGAAAATATACTTCATATAGATAGTTCATTTAAACCTAGTTTAAATGATGGTTGATTATCTGGTTTTACTGATGCAGAAGGATGTTTTACTTGTTCCGTTTATGACAATAAGTCTAACACTGCTAAATTAGTTAGATTAAGATATATTTTATCTCAAAAAGGGAACTCTAATAATATGGATCATTTAGCTGAGGTATTAGGAGGTAAAAAACATTTATTAAAAAGTTACGGTGGGTATAATGTAACGGTTAATACCACTAAATTATCTCCTATTGTACAATATTTTAATCTTTATCCTTTAAAAACTAAAAAGTATATTACATACTTTAATTGAATAAAAATATACAAGCTAGTAATAGATAAAAACCACAATGATCCTAAAAATTTATTATTGATTATGAGATATAAAGATAACATCAATAAATCAGATTATAATGAATAAATTAATTTTCTTAGCTTTGGCTACATATAGGAAGATATAGTCCGATCAGTTAAGTGATTAACTGCGTATTCTTAATAATGTATATTAAGAATCAACATATTTTTGCCTACACCTGTGAGTGCTTTAATACACGCTGCTACCATTCATTCTCTAGGTTGGATCAGAGGGAAAGTGGAAAAAAGGTTTTTGGTAAATCCTATATTATGCGAGAGAAGTGTTAACAAGGATGCTCTAGTATTAGGATACAAAAACTAAACTACCAAACTCCGGGGAAGCCCTAAAGACAATAATACCACCTTATATAGTGAAAAGTCTAATAATAAGTACCATTGTTAATCACAATGGGTTAGGTAAAAAGTTATTGTATTAAGGAAACTTAAATGGGTAATCGCGGAACTAACCTATATTAATCTTTTAATATGGAAAAGCGCATCGAGTAGACGGTAGTTGTTGTGGAAGGGTAACTGGAAGCAATTAAGGTATACTCAGTCTTCCTTAGAAATAAGGAAATAACTTTTCGTCCCGGCTAAGTCTATTATTTGTTTTTGAGCTATATATAAAATAAAACAAGTGTTGGATATGTTAAAGAAAAGATAGACACGGGTAAATAAACGCTATTTTAGTTCTAAAACAAACGGTAAATTACATCCTTGATTTATCACTGGTTATACAGATGGAGAAGGTAGCTTTTCTATTCGTTTACGTACAAAATCTAGTAGTCAGTTTGGTTTTCATTTAAGTGTTGTATACTCTATAGGTGCTGAGATAAATCCTTTAAACTTTAAGTTGTTGGAACAGGTTAAGGAGTATTTTGGTGCAGTAGGCTCAATTAGCAGGTCAGGTAATATGTATTATTATGAGATATCTTCTCTTAAATCTCTTGTAAATGTTCGCGAACATTTTGAAGAATACCCTCTTCAAACTACTAAATATGTTCATTTCAAACTATGATGTCAAGTTATGGATATTATAGAAAAAAAAGAACATTTAACAAAGCTAGGCTTTAATAATGTCTTATCCATAAAATCTTTATTTCCTAAAGGATTACCTGCTAAACTATTAGAAGTTTATTCTAAACAAAATATTATACCTATAGCTAAACCGGTATTTGAACCTAGTACTATTAAATTAGATCATAATTGAATAGCTGGGTTCGTACAAGCTGACGGAACCTTTGGATTAAACTATACTAAACAACCCAGAATGAAATTAGGGTACACTTGTCAACCTCAGTTTCGAGTTACTCAACATGAGCGTGATTTAATAGTTTTAAAAAGAATTATTGATTCAATGGGTTGTGGTACTATAGTAAAACCATCTGAAGATAGAGACAGGTATACTATATCTGTGGCAAATATATTAGATTTAGTTAATATTGTAATACCTTTGTTTGAAAAATACCCTCTTTATGGTGCAAAACTCAGTGATTTTTTGGATTTTTGCAAAGGGGTATACATTATAAAAGACAAGGGGCATTTAACTCCAGAGGGGTTAAAGGCTTTGAATGATTTAGCCTACGCCATGAATACATACAGAGAGTTTTAGTAATCATGTGTTTAGGTTATTTTTTATTTTATACTGTATACTCCTTTGTTTTACCCGTTTTAGTTCAGATATTTTGAATAGTTTGCCGTTGGTTGATGTGAATCAATCAAATATGATATCACTATTTGCTGGGAAAACTTTACATCAAGTTTATACATATTTTCACTGCACTGTGTTATAAGATGTATAAGAAAATCTTGTGCCAACCCCTTTTATTTGCTGGGGGTTGAATGGTCAATCAGCAGGTAACATTATTAAGCGTTAATAATGGAACCTCAGAGACAGTACGTGATATAACTTTTAATTTTAATAATTATTTAAACCAAAAAGTTACACATAAAAAAAAAATTAATAAAAGATTCTTAGAATGATTTGTTGGTTTTACAGAAGGAAAAGGTTGTTTTAGAGTGTTAAATAATAAAGTATATTTTGACATTAGTGTAAGTATAAAGGATATACAAGTTCTTTATTATATTAGAAAAGAACTGGGTTTTGGTAAAATCTTAATAAATAAATATTCGGGTGTGTGCGCTGCTTCGCAGGAACCCTTGAATGGTGCATCGTTTTATATTACAAATTTGGATAATTTTTATAGACTAGTTACTATATTTAATGGTAATTTGTGTACAGTTAATAAAAAACAAGAATTTAAAACTTGATTGAATATTTTTAATATTCAATACTCTAAGGAAATCTTATTTAATAATAGTGTTATAAAACCTGACTTAACTACTGGTTGATTATCAGGTTATATAGATGCTCTTGGTAGTTTTACAGGTAGAATAGGAGAAGGTAAGGAACTTAATTCAAGAACTCCTTATTTAACCTTTTTTATCTTTCAAAAAGAGTTTTATATTTTAAGTGTTATTAGTGAAACACTAAACATTAGTCTAAAAAGTATAAAACATAATAAAGACAAGGATGGTTGAATATTAAGTATTTCTTCTTTTAATAAACTTAAACTAATAATAAATTATTTAAAAAGGTATACTTTAAAAACTAATAAGTCCTTAGCTTTCACTAAATGATGTAAAATATTTAGCATTACTTTAAACAAAGAACATGTTAATGAAACTGGTTTAAATAAAATTCATTTCTTAACAAAAGAAATGAGTAAATTTCTTTAAAAGTTAAAGATACAGTCCGATCCTTAGGAATACTTAAGGTGTGTTATTCCAGAGCAAGAGGGAAAAAAATATACCCCTTTTTCTAGTGAAGCTAATTTACCCTTTTTTCAAACGTTGAAAAAGGGTAAATAAGGTGCGGAGTATATATAATTTATAATGCTCGTTAAAGAATAACCAACATAAATGAACGGCGGGAGTTTATCTATTAATGCGTTCATCTCCTTTAATAGAATATAGTTCAACAGTGCTAATGTTATGTTTATGATTAGGTGCAATTACAACTGTATTTAGTTCTTTAATAGGTTTATTCCAACAAGATATTAAAAAAGTTATTGCTTATTCTACAATGAGCCAGCTTGGGATGATGGTTATAGCTGTAGGTTTATCTTCTTATAATATAGCTTTATTTCACTTGGTGAACCATGCGTCTAACTTGAACAAAGTTTTTAACTTAAGAGTAGTTAAATTTACTATAGGATATTTATTATGCGTATTAAGCATGTTGTATAGTACAAACAAAATGTCATGTGATAATTATGCTGCAAAAGAAATAAAAACACAAAAAAGCAACGACGGTATATCCTTAACAAAAGAAGTTTTGGACAATAAACTTAATCCTTTCTTTGTTACAGGTTTTTCAGATGGAGAGTCTAGCTTTATAGTAAGATTAAAAAAATCTGACCAATATAAAGCAGGTTGACAAGTTAGTCCCATTTTTCTTATTGAATTACACATAAAGGATATCGATATCTTAAAAAAAATCCATTCTTTTTTTGGAGTAGGAAGTATTAGAATAACAAATACAAGAAACAGCGTTGTATATTCTGTTACTTCGATTCAAAATTTAAAGATAATAATAAACCATTTTGATAGTTATCCTTTATTAACTCAAAAGAAAGCTGATTTTCTATTATTTAAATCAGTTATAAAATTAATGGAGGATAAAAAACATATTACTTCTTAAGGTTTACAAGAAGTTATAAATATAAGAGCATCAATTAATAAAGGTTTAACACCTTTATTAAAAGAGTCTTTCCCTGATACTATTCCCGCTGAAAAACTTATTATACAAACTAATAAAATTGATGATCCTAATTGAGTTGCTGGTTTTGTAACAGGTGAGGGAAATTTTTATATTTATACTAAAACAGACTTAAATTACAGAGTAGGTATGCAAATACAATTAAGATTTTCTATATCACAAGGTAATAGGGACGTTGAATTGTTGAAATACTTAATTCAATATTTAGGTTGTGGTAAATACTATTCACATTCTTCTTTTGACACTGGAGAATTTCTCGTTGCAAATTTTGAAGATAATATTAATAAGATAGTTCCTTTTTTCGACAAATATTCAATTTTAGGTACAAAGATTAAAGATTTTGTGCGAAGCGATTTTAAAACTATTGCTTTGTTAATACAAAATAAATCTCATTTGAACCAAAAAGGACTTAATCAAATATTAAAAATAAAAGAAGGTATGAATTCTAATAGAAAATGGAATTAAGCCTTAAAATTGTGTTTTTAGTTGTTGCGGTAAATGTTTATACAGAGCCTATTTTGTTTTATTTTGTTAAAAAAAATGCAGTATAATTGTCGGAGTACTTGTCTATACCAAGGAGGGTGGGTTGGCGGGTAAGCATGACGTAAACAAATCCTAAAGTAAAATTCTAAGAATAAAAGTAAAAATTATAGGGCGCATGTAAAGTTTGACAAATTGCTGGAACATCTCCAAAATCTTCACGAGTTATCCAATAAGGTAGTAGAGCGAAGTATGGTTTTAGAGATAATCAGCAGGAAAGTTATGTATAATGTTAATACATAAATTCTTCAACGACCAGACGTCAAAAATATTAGAAGGTTTTAGTTATTAAAGATTGCTATGAAGTGCTCTCCTAAATATGGAGAGTTTTGTATAATTGTGCGTTAATTCTCATATTAAACCTTTTCTGTATTATGGTATGGTCTAATAAACATAGTGATATGTTATAGGAAATTATAGTATTTTCTTTCTGCCTTTCTATATTTTTTATGCGCAGCGCCTTTTTTTTTATAATTTAATTAATACTGAATAATTAAATTATAATTATAAAAAAAAGCGCTGCGCATGAAAAAAAATAAACAGGCCTGGTTCCCAGACTTGTCTGGGCTAGGCCGAAGGGCAGTAATTAAAAAGCAGGGCAGGCTTTTTCAGTTATGGTTCTTACCTCTAACCCCTTTTAAAACAGGGTTATTTAGGTTAATCCCCTTTTAATTTTTTTTATGCGCAGCGCTTTTTTTTATTAATAAATATTTATTTATTATTCCCGGCCCTAAAATTTTAGGGCCGGGAAAAAGTTAATTTATAGATAAAAAAAAAAAGCGCTGCGCATAAAAAAGGGGAAAGAAGTAATAGCTAGTCAAAGCACAGGAAATACTTCGTAATTTAAGTTAAATTAACTCCTATATTTTCAATAACTTTACATTAGTAGCCGGAGATATATTAAATAATCTATATCTTTATAGTATATTTGAATACTATATAGATAATTCTTTATTTAAGTTCAAGTTCATGTCTATTAATAACACCAATTATAAATACCGTAAGATATCAGGGGGAAAAGGGTAAAAATAATAATATTAATTCTAAAATCCATTCTTCTTTTTATACTATACTAAATGACAAGTCTAGAGGTGGAGTATTATTGAGTAATGTTATATATCATATACATGATCAAAATAAACTAAATTTACCTTTATTCTTAACATCAAAAGGTATAAAAGCTTCACATGATTTAATTAATATGCTTAATCTTTTACTACGAAAATAATAATTCCAATTTTAAAGGAGATAATTTGTTATTTGAGTTTTTAAGTAACAATTTTAATAAATTATTTAGATTTAATATGCAATTAAGTTTAAAAACCATTAAACCTAATATTATGTATGATTTACCCATTGAATACCAGAAAGTAATAGATGGGGATTGTTCAGGAATTTATTGTTTTGTGCACAAAAAAACTGGAAAATATGGAATAGGTTCGGCTATATCTTTCCGAAATCGTCTGAATGACCATATGAACAGTTTTAATGGTAATCGTTTAAGATCTCTTTTACACGATTGAGTATTAACCAATGGGGGTGTATCATCTATTAAATGGGCACCTATTATTACATACGATAATATAGTTCAACAATGATACAGTATTAATTATGCTTTCCCCTTAAGTCAGGGGGGTGTTAAAATACTACAAGGATTTGGACAATATGTTAGTCGTATATTAGAACAATCTATTTATACTAATTATAAACCCTATTTGAACATTAAGGATGAACAAAAATTAAAAGATATTATATTTTTTAATTTTGCTTCTTTTTTTTTCTTTTTTTTTTTTAGATATGAAATAATTATGAAAATAAAAATATATTTAAAAATAAAAAAAGAAAAAAAAAGAAGCAAATGAATTATTATTAAGTTTAGATCAAACTCATGTATATCAAGCTTGATTAAATAAAGAAGCTACTATACTATTAGCGGAATCTAATTCTTATAATTCATTAGCAGATCAATTAAAGATATCAGTAGGTACGGTTAGAAATAATATGAATTGGAACCAAGGTATCAATATAACAAATGATAAAGGACAAAATTTGGTTATATATTTAAAAGAATTTTATTAAATAATCAAAAACATATTCTCCAGATCTGTAAGTTAGAAAAAGGTGTATAGGCGTAGCCAGCTGCATCGGCATAAAAAAAAAAGAAAAAAAAATTGAAATAAGAATAATAAATATATAAAAAATAGATTCTTTATTTTTTTTTCTTTTTTTTTTTACTGCTTCGCCAATATTTAAATTTGAACAATTAAGTAAATATCTACATGGTCGCTACTTCTAATAGACAATAGGTAAAATTTAACTTTAATTACACTATAATTCCAAAAAAAAGTCTTTATATCAATTATTTTAGGGTTATCATCTTTGTTTTATACAATGTTAAATTGAAAATCTAATCTGTTTTTCAAGTTCGAATGAGGGCAAATATATCTTCTATTTGGTTTGGGTTTTTTTTGGTTCACGTTCACGTTAATAATAGTATTTTTATTGTCTATTTTATTTAATACCGGATTCTATATATTTGAAACTTACTTTTCTTTAAATTTTAATTTGGATAGTTTTGTTTTGCTTTGTTATTTTCCTGTATTAATCTATGCTAATGCTGACACTCAAAAATTGCAAATTGTCCAAGAAAATAAAGGTAAATCAGGGATATATAAATGAAAAAACAGTATTAATGGCAAAACGTATGTAGGGTCCAGTACTAATATTGGTAGAAGACTATCTAATTATTATACTTATAAATTTCTGATTAATCCTAAGCATAATATGCTTATTTATAAAGCATTATTAAAATACGGGTACTCTCAATTTAGTTTGGAAATTCTGGAGTTTTGTGTTGAATCTGTCATAATCGAAAGGGAACAGCATTATATTAATTTACTCAAACCAGAGTATAATACTTTAAAAATTGCGGGTTCAACATGGGGTTACCTACATTCAGATGAAGCTCGGGCTAAAATAGCAGCCGCTTATAAAGGAGAGGGTAATCCTATGTACGGTAAGAAAAGAATTCATTCCGAAGAAACACGTTCAAAAATTTCTATATCTAAGAAAGGAAAACCCAAAGTTTTAGGTGCCAGTGCATTACTCGCTAAAAGAATTTTAGTATTGGATTTAGAGACTAATATTAGTACTGAGTATGATTCAAGAAAATCTGCGTCTAAAGCCTTAAATATCCCTGTCTCAAGGTTTACAATGTATTTTAGTAGAAATCAAAATAAACCTTTTAAAGGGCGATATGTTTTTAAAGAAATCACCTAAAAATTTTACCCTAAATTTTTGGATTATTTAGTTATTTCCCTGTCTGTAGTAAAATAATAAAATAACTAAAAAAAATCGCTAGAAGGCTTCGCAGTTTAAAAAAAAGAAAAAAAAAGTCAAGAAACCGTCTTTTTATGTATTAGAAGAAGAACAGATTCTTTATTTTTTTTTCTTTTTTTTTTAGTGGTTCTCAATTAAAACCCAAAGATAGATATCCTTTAGTTCAATTAAAAGATAAATCTTTATATGAGCTAATTCCAGGTAAATTATATGCTATAAATAAAGATACCATGGAAGTTTGGGGTATTTATAAAAATCAACGTGAATTATGAATTAACTTGAACCCAAATTCTGGCCTTGCCGATTTGGAAAAACTATCTCTAAAGCTACCGAGAAATTATCTTGATAATAGAATAGGTAGATATTTTAATTTGGTTAAACCAGGTGGTATTAGCACTGAGTTAGGTAATTTTTATATTTGTAAACATCCTGCCTCAACATTTGGAATAGCCAATTTATACAAACTATCTATAGTAAAACAACAAGGAAAAAGTTAGATAATAGAATAGGTAGTTAATTTAACTTGGTTAAATATGGTAACATTAGCAGCATAGTTAGGTAATCTTTATACTTGTATGCATTTTTATAGCTTTAGTTTTAGCTTTTATTTACATAGTATAAATATTATTTTAACTTTCTTTAAATTAGTGTTGAAATGTATCAGGTTAAACCCAATAAAACATTAAGTCTATATACTTAATGCAAATTTTTATATAATTTGTGTATTTATATTTGTTTTTATATTTGTCTTACTTACTGAGCTAGTTTACACTAATCTAGCTTTTAGGAGATTTTTCCCTTTTACCTGCTTTTTCGAAATAGTGACCGTGGCTAATTTTTCCTGTTTGTTTTTAGCTGCCGTTTTTTATATCTATGGAGATGTTTCTGTGGATAGTTATCATTGTTTGTTATCAGTTGTCCCTGTAAAAATATATGCTAATACTGACCTTAATAAATTACAGATTTTAAAAGAAAATAAAGGAAAATCTGGAATTTACCTAATTTTTTGCCTTTTTTTTTTAATTATAATAAAGCTATATCAGTAATAATTAAATTATTTATTAAAAAAAAAGGCAAAAAATAAGAACAAACAATATTAATGGAAAATCTTATATAGGTAGTAGTACTAAGCTTAATGTAAGGTTTTTGCAGTATTTTAATACAAGTTATTTAGTAAAAAAAACTCTTATTGAAAAAAGTAATAGTATTATTTATAATTCAATATTAAAAAACGGCTATTCTAATTTTACTTTAGATATTTTAGAATATTGTACAGCTGATATTTGCATTCATAAGGAACAGTATTATATTAATTTACTTAAACCAGAATATAATCTTCTTACTAAAGCGGATTCATGGCTAGGTTATAAACATACTGAAGAAACTCTGGCTAAGATGGCAGCATCTCATTTAGGAAAAACACATTCATTGGAGACACGAGCTAAAATTGGAAAAGCTGTAGGGGGTAAAAATCACCCTATGTTTGGTAAACCCAGAGCTATAGGTGCAGGTAAACCTTCTCAAAAGATATTAGTAATAGATTTAGAAAAAAACACTGAAACTATATATATCTCTTTTAGTGAAGCAGCCGCAGCTTTAGGTATAAGACGTACTTCAATTTCTACATATATTAGCAAAAATCGACAAAAACCGTTTAAAGAAAGATATATATTTAAACGAAGCTCTTTTGAAGGTCAATAATATATAATTAACGAAGAAAGCCTTAGGTTTATTTGCAGTTAATACATTAACCGGATTGGCTAAATATTTTGCGAATAATTCTCAGGCTGGTGATCGGGGAACAGTCAGGCGTAATAGAAATAACAATACTATTACAAAGGATGGTATTAAGTATATAAATGAAGACATCTTTATTGATCATTTTCCTGGCGCTGAAATTAAAGTAGGTGCAACATTCCAACTCAATAAAGAACAGTTAGCTAATTTACCTGATAACCCTAAATCTTCGCCTTAGGGCGACCCCGCAACATCGAACGAAGTGATTGCGAGGGTAAAGATTTTTAAAAGTCTATAAAGCATTATTATTCTTAGGTGCAGGTGCTGTAATTCACGCAGTAGCGGATAACCAAGATTTTAGAAAATACGGTGGATTAAGACCATACTTGCCCTTAACCTATTCTGTTATGTTAATAGCAAGTCTTAGTTTAGTTGCTTTTCCTTTTATGACGGGGTTCTATAGTAAAGATTTTATATTAGAATCTGCTTATGGACAGTTTTATTTTAGTGGTACAGTTGTTTACTTTATAGCTACTATGGGTGCTATGTTTACTACACTGTACAGTGTTAAAGTTTTATATCTTACTTTTTTAGGGCCGGCTTCAGGTCCTTTAACTAATTACAATAATGCTCACGAAGGTGACTTATATTTAAGCGTCCCTTTAATTATATTAGCTGTCTTCTCTATTTTTTTCGGTTATATCACTAAAGATATTTTTATAGGTTTAGGATCAGGGTTTTTCAGTGATAATAGTATATTTATTCACCCTATGCATGAAATAATGTTAGACACAGAATTTGCTGTACCTACCTTATTTAAACTATTGCCCTTATTTTTTACGCTTTCTCTTACTATATTAGCTATTATTCTTTCGGAGTTTTTACCTAAATCATTAATAGACTTTAAGTTTTCTAGATTAGGTTATAGTATATTTGGTTTCTTTAATCAACGTTTCTTTATTGAAATGTTCTACAATAGATATGTTACTAACTTAATCTTAAATTTAGGGGGTATCAGTACTAAGATAATCGATAAGGGTTCTGTAGAGATGGTTGGGCCATATGGGCTAGAAAAAGGTCTAGTGACTTTAAGTAGTCGTATAAATAACTTAAGCACAGGATTAGTTACAACCTATGCTTTATACGTGCTTATTGCTTTAATTTTCTTTATTCTTTTACCTCATGTAGTTACTTTTGATTACAGTTTAGTTATACTAATCCTTTGTGGTCTTTTAAGTCTATCTTCTAATTATACGAGGAGGAGGAAATAGCTCGGTCTTCTTTTCTTCAGTGTCTTAGCCTAAACTTTTGGTTAATAATAGCTTAGTGGTTTGACATAAGAGACCTACTGCTATGATACCTGGACAAGTTAGTAATAATATTATGGTTGTTAAGACTTTTTCTTCTACTTCTTTACGGTTAGCTCCTTTAAATAGTAATAAACGGGATATATCTTATAGAGAAGTTTCCAAGGCTAAAATTATACTAAAATTTATTTTTAAGAATTTCACAAAAGTTTTTACCATTTTCTGTGTGGGGTTTTGTGGGAGATTTTTCATCAATGCGTTACTAGCACCCCCTGCTTTGCAGGGGGGGGACCCCGCCCTGCAAAGCAGGGGGGGGGTGAATGTTTCTACAGACTATTTACATAATATTCCAATTGGTTTTTATTTTACATTTGCTGTTATCATTGTGGGTATAATTGAGTGATTCCATTCTTTGGACCTGAATCTTAGCAGGTTTATATTAGGTTTAATTAATACTATTTGTTCTTCTATTAAAATTGCTTCTGTAGATTGGAAGTCATTAGATATTAAGTTTTTAATAAGTGAATTTAGATCTTTATTTAGCACCCCCTGCTTTGCAGGGGGGGACCCCGCCCTGCAAAGCAGGGGGGGGGGGTTTTAAAATCATATCGGGATTCTAATAAATTAACAGATACTGGTGATTTAAAGAAACCTTTTAAAGAATTAGATGGTAAATCATCTGTTGCTCACACGATGGATAACAGTGGGGCTCCTGTGCAAAACCCAGCTCAAAATCCAGCACCTATGCAAAATCCTCCTCAAAACCCAGCTCCTGGACAAAATCCTCCTATAGCAAATATTGTCCAGGTTCTAGATCCTATGGGACAAGGTATTAGAGGTTATATAGACCCTGCTACTAATAGACCTTTCGCTACATCACAACCATATGCTAGAAATTTAGCAGCTGCTATGCAAGCTGATTCTGATCGTCAGGGTATGGCTTCAACAGCATTTCCAAATAATTTGGGTGCAAATGAATTGAGGTTTTTCAGGGACTTTATCCGTCATCATCACCCCAATAGACCTGAGTATTCTTATTGAAACTCTAGACCAGTTAGACAAGCTTTAAGAAATTGCAATTAATAAAAAAGAAAAATAAAGTAGGAAAGAGAGATTTTTTATACGATATTTTATATAAACTAATTTAATTTAATTTATTTTTATTTAGCCTAGGTTAAGTAATAATAAACATTGTTAAGATATCATATTGCTTCGCACCCCTTATAATAATTTAAATACTTTAGCCTTGTATTTATACTTACTTTAAGTAAGTATAGAAGGAATTAGCTCAATGGTAGAGCAACCGTTTTACACACGGTTGGTTAGGTGTTCGAGTCACCTATTTCTTATATCTTAAATTTAATTGGTTAATTTAAGAGGAAGGTAAAGTTAAGTAGTAAGAAATGGAACTAGTACTTACTGCCCTCTTTTTTTTTCTTTTTTTATTTTTAAATATATTTTTATTTTCATAATTATTTCATATGTAAAAAAAAAAAAGAAAAAAAAAAGAGGCACTACTAGTTATTTACTTGTAAAGACTAATAATACTAGTTCTCTTCACTTTAGGATAGTCAAATAACTTATATCACTTATAATATTTTTTTAGCGTATCCTCCGAATTAGGGTAGGGTAAAATAAGTTATTCAACTTATACTGTTCGTTCAGGTATACATAGTTCGTATCTGCAAAACAGGGGTGTTAGAAGTATAGTTCTATACCCATAGATCAGCAATAATAAAACCTTTAAATTTTATTATCTTACCTTTCTTTTTTTTTTTTACCTAGAATCTCTAAATATATCGAGAAAATCTTATTTGTCTAATCAACTTTATAAATGAGTTGGTTATACTATATAGTTAAAAGTAGGCTTCGCGTAAATTTTATGCGTGCAAACCAATGCAGCGCCTTTTTTTTTTTTATAATTATAATTTAAGCTTTACATAAAGCTTAAACTATTTATCTGGTTTTTCTGCGTAGCTTTTTTATTCTAAATAGATTATATTATAAAATAATATATTATTAAATTATAAAAAAAAGCTACGCAGAAAAACACAGCCTGCCCTTCGGTCCAGACCCAGTGTCAGGGTACCGGACCTGGGTGCGAAGCAGAAGGACGGAGAAAAAAGCGCTGCGAAGCGCGCATAAAAATAAAGCAGCTGCTTCGCCGGTAATAATAAAGTTATTTATCTTTTTTTTTTCTCTTTTTTCCCTGCGCGCCTGCAAAGCAGGGCGAGGCCGGGATAAATTAATATTATACTCTATTACAGTATATTACTGTATCATTAATTAAAAAAGAAAAAAAATAAAAAAGAAAAAATAAAGCACAAAAATTGTAAAGAATCTTGTGGACTAATCCGTAGTGATAAAAATAAAGTAGGAGTCTACTGTATACTTAATAATGTGAGCACAACAATTTTGTTTATAGGATTTCGTATAGTTGACATTACACCCGGTCGGACCCCGCCCTGCGAAGGCTTCGCAGGGGGGTTTATAGAACCTGAAGATAGTTATCTTGAATACAAGCCTTGAATATTAAATCCTGATGGACCTAAAGCCGAGGTATGATTTAAAGTATATCTGTAAAGATATCAAATTGTATTCGTTAAGACAGATTGACTTTTTAAATACGTAGAAGATATTTAAAAGTAAAACTTTTAAATGTATCTAATACTTATTAATTTGATCTTATATTATACTCTAAATCACAGAGCTAACTAACGTAAAAAGGCTTAAAAGCTATAACCAGAGAATTGTGGCTTTTCCCTGATAAAACTCAAAAGCAAAGCAATAGGGACAGGTTGTCTTAAACAACCAGGTGGTACTTTTATTCTTCTTTACATATTACTCTTACCTTTAGACATTAAATATCTAAGAGATGTAATATACTATATAAGTGTTTATCTACTTTTTACTTCTGTATTACTTTACTGCTTTTTTATTCATTACTCTTTATTATAATCTTCTATTACTCAGGTTTAAATTTATATGGTTATAACATTAGGAAAAAGTAAAAGTTAGAAGTATTAAATGACCTTTTTATTAGTAATAGAGTCATGAATTTATAATAATTTTTTTTTCAAATTATTTTTGTTTCAAATTATTTTTTCACGACTATTGTAGTATTTTCTATATATAATACTCAAACCACTTTTATATGATAACTAACCTTTAGTTTATGTAATTTGGATTTAATTTCGATTATGTATATCTAATGTGAGTCTAAGCTTAGTTTGCATATTTGCCGACCAGATTACTTGTATAAAAATAATAGAAAATCTCCAAATGATAGTTTTGAAGAAGGTAGGCATAGACATAGATTAATTTATAATATTTTTGCCTCAGGCTCAGGAGCTAACATATTCTTAAAAAAGAATATTAGACATTTTTCTTCTTCATCCAGATTGCAAAGGAGTTTAAATCCTATTTCTTATTTTAGCAATAAATTTAAAACTATATTTTCATTTAAAAATATACTTAAAGCTTTTACCATTTTCTGTGTGGGGCTTTGTGGGAGATTTTACACCAATGAGTTATTAGCACCCCCTGCTTTGCAGGGGGGGGACCCCGCCCTGCAAAGCAGGGGGGGTGAATGTTTTTACAGACTATTTACATTATATATCTCTTGGTTTTTATTTAACATTTGCTCTTTTCGTTCCTTTTTTTTTCTTTTTTTTTTTTTAGATATGTAATAATTATGAAAATAAAAAAATATTTAAAAATAAAAAAAGAAAAAAAAAGGAGGGGATGAATGAGTGATTCTACTCTTTGGATCTGAGTTTTAGTAGGTCTATATTAGGTTTAATTAATCCTATTTGTTCTTTTATGAAAATTGCTTCTGTTGACTGGAAGTCGTTAGATCTTAAGTTTTTAATAGCTGAATTTTCTAGTATTGAATTTAGATCTTTATTTAGAGAGGTTTTATATTTCGATAAGGATTATATAAAATTAACTCATACTGGTGATTTAAAGGACGATAAATCTTTTAAAGTATTAGATCCTAAACAATCTACTGCTCACTATGTTACAGGTAATGGTCCTCTTTTTTTTTCTTTTTTTTTTTTTAGATATGAAATAATTATGAAAATAAAAATATATTTAAAAATAAAAAAAGAAAAAAAAAGAAGCACCAGGAGGTAATAACACTAATTCAACTAATTCTACAAATTGATTTCCAAGTCGTTGCATGTGATGACTTCCTTTTAATTGTGATCAGTGAGTGTGAGTTGTTGGTGCACCTTGTGCGAAATGTTTAGCTAAGGGGCGAGACGACCCTCTAAATCCAATTACGCCTGGTGAACCAATTACGCCTTGTAAAAGATCTTTGGAGGATACTGAACAACCTTCTCCAGCCAATAAACGGGTTAAAACTAATCCGGCGGATATTGGTCCTCGTATACCACCTATTTCAATTTCTACCTCTTTACCTGATAAGGATGTAGCTGAGTTACATAAACTTAATAAAGATAAGGAACGTCATCATATAGTAGCGGCTGTATTGGGTGATGAAGACCTTAAAAGAAGGTTAGGTTTACACCCTGATACTAAACTTATTGTTACAAAAGACCTTCAAGGAGAAGCTAATCTAAGTAGTAAGGATAAACTTCTTGTTACAAAAGACCTTCAACTAGAAGCTAAGCTAAGTAGTAATAATACTACAAATAATACAAGTGGAAAAAGTAAATAAATGCATTTAGGGCAGGTAGTAACCTGGCTGATTATCAAGTTATGTATATTTAACTGTTTTAGATAAAGAAACTGTAACAGAAAAATCTTTTCCCTCTTCACTTGCTACATATATAAGAGGGGACAGTATTAATATAGCATCCTTCTTTTATAAAAAAAAAGGTATATCACTCAGATAGGGATGATCAGTATCTAACCGATGACATGGATAATTCAGGTTTCTAGTTGTGTTTTATTATTTAGTGATCCCGTTCTTTATATAGTTATTAATAGTTTGACGTGTGTGTAGTTGCTTTTAAACTTATTTAGACTAAATTTGCAGCTTTAGATTAAAATATAAAGTGGTGGGTTAAAAAAAAAAAGGCGCTGCGAAGCACGCATAAAAATTTAGTGCTTTGCCCAGAACCTACTTTTTTTATTAGGGAGGAGTTAGATCTTTAAGAAATAGCGGGTGGAAAATTTAGTCTAAAAAAGTCAAACCACTACTTATACAGCAAGAAATTTTACGATTAATTTTGCTACCCTTTTTTTTATTATAGAAATATAGTTTAATTTAACTACTAGAGAATTTAAATATAAAAAAAAAAATAATTTTTATCCCTTAACCCTAGAAAAAAACAATAATTACATATATATACATAAAATGAGAATTTTTAAAAGTCATCCCTTATTAAAGTTGGTTAACTCTTACCTTGTCGACGCTCCACAGCCATCTAACCTAAGTTACTTATGGAATTTTGGTTCTTTATTAGGTGCTTGTTTAGTTATACAAATAATAACTGGTGTAACTTTGGCAATGCATTACAATCCTAGCGTATTAGAAGCCTTTAATTCCGTAGAGCATATCATGCGGGATGTTAACAATGGATGATTAATACGTTACTTACATAGTAATACAGCTTCAGCTTTCTTTTTTTTGGTTTATTTACACATAGGAAGAGGTTTATATTATGGATCATACAGAGCACCTAGAACTTTAGTATGAACAATAGGTACTGTTATATTCATATTAATGATAGTTACAGCTTTCCTGGGTTTGTTACATAGCCCAAAATGATTTAAATTCGACAATAACAACAAGAATAACAAGATATTTAACTCAGTAAACCACAATAGCAATAGTGAAAACAAACCTCACTTTTATTTTGCTAGACCTCATATATTTGCAAAGGTAAAGCAAATAAGTATAATAGGTAGAAGAGATTTTTCTACTTCAAGTATAAGAGATTTCACTGTAACATTCCCCTGTAAGCAAGATAGTGAAGAATTGACTAAATTTATAAGAGAAAAAAAACTAAATCCCGTTTTTGTATATGAAAATCTCTCAAATAGTACTGTAAAAAGCAGAGTATTAAATGAAACTCGTGATCTCAGTGGTATTTATTTAATTTTAAATAAAATTACTTTGGATTATTATATAGGATCAGCTTCTACAGGAAGATTACATGCTAGATTCTCTAATCACTTATTTAACTTTCATGGTAGTAAAGTAGTGAAAAATGCTGTGAAAAAATACGGTATATCTTCATTTGCTTTTATAGTTTTAGAATTGTTTCCTGAAATAGTCAATAAAGAAAATAATAAAAAATTATTAGATTTGGAAGACTTTTACTTAAAATCTTTATTACCAAACTATAACATCTTGACTGAAGCTGGTTCAAGTTTTGGCTATAAACATACTGAAATAACTAGACTAAATATGAAGGCTAATTACAGTGAAGAGCGTAGAATAGCTATTGGTTGTTTGAATAGAGGTAAAAGCTTATCTCTTAATACTATTAAATTGATAAGAGAAGCGGCTTTAAATCGAACAAAACCTATTTATTCTATAGAAGGTTTTCAAAACATGAAAAAAAAATCTAAAGCTATACGAGTATATAATTTAGATTACACAGTGTTTGGTGAATTTCCTAGTATTATAGAAGGCTCTAAATCTCTTGGTTGTGATGAGAAAACCATCAGACGGGCTTTACAAAGTCCAAAAAATATATTGAGGAGACGTTGAATAGTTAAATATGTCTAATCCCTCTTGATTGTGTCTTTAACCACTCTTTGTTGTTATTGTTTAATTTAAATTAAAGTCCCACAAGTAAAAATTTTTATGCAATCTATAGAGAAAAATAAAAAGTAAAGTGGAATAACCCGACGGGGTTATTGAAGAAACCTCTATTTACTTGCTACGTATGTAGCATGCTTATAACTGTTTCACTTTATTTTTTGCCTTTTTTTTTAATATATAATTTAATTATTACGTCAATAGCTTTATTATCATTAAAAAAAAGGCAAAAAATTTAGGGGTTTCTTTGGCAATGTTAGTGAAAACAATGATCGGAAAACTTTTCTTAGTTTGCTTTATCTTATATATATAGGATGGCTTTATTATGAGCTAGGTTAATTTTTTCCAATCATTTAGATCAAACAATTTTTAATTCTACTCTACTTAAAGGCTAATGGTTAGAGGTGCATAGAATTAAAGGTTAGAGATCGTCGATTATCTATATGATCGCGACAGACTGGGTCACTAGCGGGTGTCTGAAATGATGCTTAATGTACAGTCGGGTTTTTAGTTTTAGTTACATATCAGGCTTGCTTTATGAAGTATAGATGGCTGGTATGGCTATGACTAATGTAGTATACTAAATCAAAGTTATTACAGCTTTTTATAAATGTCTTTTAATTTATATTAAGTAAATTTGTATGTTTTACCTTACGGTCAAATGAGCCTATGAGGTGCAACTGTTAAGTAATAGCAGTTGAAAAATATCACTATATGCTGGAAACTCCTAAAGCCTTATGTACTGTAATATTTAATATTATACGTGAAAATTTTAGCCAGCTGGCCCTCCTCTCTTGTGCATAGCTTCGCTTAGCCAGAGTGAAGGTAGGATGTAACAATGGACAACCAGCAGGAAACCGTACCCTCGTCCCCCCCCCTGCGGGGGAAGGGTCAGGATAATTTTATCCTTGTGGGATCCCCAGAGACTACACGTGATACATCTCCCTTCTTTCCATGCTTGTTTTACCAGACAGATGGAGTTCCTTATTAATACTAGCCTGGTTTGCTTCGCCAGGGAGGTTGTAATAGAAGAGAGTAAAGATATAGTCCAAAATTAAATTGAAAAATTTAATGTAACCTATAATTTAATTAGATTATCTTGTGTAAATTTTTCTGATTCCCACTATAAGAGCGTCCTTATTCTGTATAGATTTTTACACTTTTTAGGATGCTGGTGGGACAGGGTTGATATAAAAGGTTTAAGTATTACTTCTTTAATTGTTCCATATTTTTTATTTTTAACTAAGCCTTTGTTAGAGACAGTAGAAAATACTGTTACTCTTTTCTCCAGCGTAGCTGAGGGAAAAGTTGAGCTGGAAAATAATAGTAACTGTGGTTCCCATGAAGTATCTTCTAAACTTAAACCTTCAATAAATCTAGAATTTATTGAATGATTTGTAGGTATCAGTGAAGCTGAATCTAATTTTTTATGCCGAGCGCGTAAAAATAAAGAAGGACTAGTAGTAGGATTTGAGTTTGTGTTTAGAATTGCATTGCATCGTGACGACCGAGGTGTTTTAGAAGATATAAAACATACCTTAGGTTGTGGGAGACTTAATACGGAGCGAGATACATTAGTACTTACAATATCTCAACTAAGTGATATTGAGAAGATCTTGATCCCTTTATTTGAACAATTTCCATTAAACACAACTAAACATCTAGATTATTTAGCATTTAAAAAAGCATTTTTTATGTTTTTAAATCGAAAAAGCAGTAAACTAAATAAAGCAGATTTATATTCAGAGATTCTTGAATTAAAAGACAGTATGAATACTAAAAGAGTATCAGATGTTTTACCTAGAGGTCATGAGATAAGAATTACAGGTAATTATTTAGTGGGTTTACTGGAGGGGGATGGTTCATTTTATTTGAATAAACAAGATATGACTGTTCGTGTCGCATTAGTTACTACAACAGCTAATAAAGTACTTTTAGAGAAGATACGAGAATTTCTTCTAAGTCATTTAGACGAATATTCTGGTATATTGGGTAGTTGCACTAAATTAATTAATATTTATGATAAAAAAATAAAAAGCGATAATAAACCTATCTCTATTTTAGAAATTTATCAAGTGGATTATATATGTAACATCCTAATACCTTATTTTGATAAAATACAATTTAGAACTAAAAAATACATGGATTATGTAGATTTTAGAACCTTAGCTTTTTTAAACTTAGACGGTAAATATCTCACAGAAAAGGGTAAAGAGTTAATGATTAAGTTAGCTGATACTATGAATAATAACAGATTATCTACTAACTCTAACTCCTTAACTCTAGATATGACTACTAAGTCAGAATTAGATCTATTGATTAAATCAAAACCTTTAATAAACATTGATTCTGAGGGTAGAGCTATGATAATACACGAAAAAAAATATATAAGATCTACTTATATTATTAAAGCTATTTTTTTAAACGGTTCTATTTCTTATTTTACTAATGGGGTCTCTTGTGCTAAAGCTCTACATGTAAGTAATAACACTATAACACAAATTTAGTCCTCACACCTTCATTTTCTGCTTAGATGGCTATAAATTACAACCCTGTTGCTGACTACTCTGACATTATTAACCCTTCTATTAAGGATGGTAAGTATGTTAAAAGTTAGAACAGCAAATCATAAAAAGCTGTTTCGGTATATATAGAAGAGAAGAGTCAGGTTAATAAATCATTTTTACAAGTAGCAGACATATTATATATGAAATCTAAATAAAGTATTTCATATATAGTTGTGTTACTAAACTAAGTTTTTGTAGTATCAGACCACGTACCGGTATCATTAAACCTAAGAGGTTTACCTTGTAATCAGGGTAATGTATTACTAGTCCCATAACTGCTATTAATTTTTTATTAGAAAATACATATTATGGTGATTGTTTATTTTCGATTACACCTGTTGCAATTTATTCAAATCCTGAGAGCTCTAAACCTTCTATTTTAAAAGAAAATAGAGGGAAAGCTGGTATATATCGTTGAACTAACAAAAAGAACGGTAATACTTATGTGGGATCATCTGTTAATTTAAGTCTAAGACTCGCAAACTATTTTTTAAAATATGAAAAAAAAGATGGAGAGCGCAGAGGAAATATGGTCATTTACAGGGCCTTGTTGAAACACGGACCATCCGGGTTTTTACTGGAAATACTAGAGTATTGTGACCCTAAAGATGTAATTAGCAGAGAACAGTATTATCTAACTCTGTTAAAGCCTACTTATAACAGTTTGAAGATAGCATATTCGAGTTTAGGTTATAAACATACAAAGGAGGCTATTGCTAAGATGATATCAGCACATAAAAAGCGGGAGCTTTCACAGGAAACCAAGGCTAAGTTAAGGAAAAACTTAGTCGAATTGAATGCAAAAAAAGGGTTTTTAGTCGAGGTAATGAACATTGAGACAAATGTTACTAACTTATACCCTTCTCTCAGGGAGGTGGCAAAGGCTTTTAATACTAATCATAATACAATTCGTAATTATGTTAAAAGCAAAAAACTTTTTAATAAGATATATTATTTTACTATAAAATTTAAATCTACAGAGTAATTTATCTACCTCTTAGTTTAGTAAATGATGGTAAACCTATAAAAAATAAAGAAGGTTTAATATCAGCTCTAGCCGTAAAAAGAATTAAAGCCTACTCACCTAAGTCTTCTGCCTACAACTAGAATACAGCCACATTACTTTAAACTATTTGCTTATTGGTTTATACGTATTACAAACCTTATGAGTGCTGTACCATGAATTGGGCAAGATATAGTAGAGTTTCTTTGAGGTGGTTTAAACACAGATGAACCACATTGCGGTGACGTAATGTTAAAAATCCTGCTTAATGCTGGAAAATCTCCTAATTTAGAAATTGTATACGATTTATTCTTGATATTATTATTAATTATTTACGTGAAAATTACAATGACATGGAGAAAACCAGCCGGGGTGAGAAGTATACATACTTCAGAAGCCTCCCAGAGACTACACGCAGGAGATCTCACATACGGCTACTTAGTAGGACTGTTTGAAGGTGATGGTTATTTTACTATCACTAAAAAAGGTAAATATTTAACATATGAATTAGGTATAGAACTATCTATTAAAGATGTTCAATTAGTGTATAAAATAAAAAATATACTAGGTGTGGGTGTAGTAAGTTTTAGGGTTAGAAATAACCTAGAAATGGTAGCTTTAAGAATTAGAGATAAAGCTCACTTAAAGAGCTTTATACTGCCTATATTTGACAAGTACCCCATGTTTTCGAATAAGCAATACGATTACTTAAGATTTAGAAACGCTTTACTTTCAAACTTAGTTTATTCAAGTGATTTACCCGAGTATACTAGAAGTAAGGTAGATATAAATTCTGTGGAGTCTATTCTTAATACTCCTTATTTTACTGCCTGACTGGTAGGGTTTATAGAAGCAGAAGGCTGCTTTAGTGTATATAAATCAGAGAAGATAAAAAATTACCCAGTAGCTAGTTTTGATATAGCTCAAAAAAGTGGAGAAATATTAATAGCTGCTATACGTAAACATTTATCTTTTACTACTAAAGTCTTTTTGGATAAAACAGATTGTTACAAATTAAAAGTTTCAAGTGTAAGATCTATATCAAATGTTATAGATTTTCTAGACAAGGCACCTGTTAAACTATTAGGTAACAAAAGATTACAATATTTATTATGGACTAAACAACTCCGAAAAATACCTAGATATACAGAAAAAATTAATATACCTTCAAATTACTAAACAAACAGCGAGATCAAGATATAGTCCGATCAATAGAGAGATCTATTGAGAGTAGTGAGAGTGTTTATACCTCAACTAGGTATAAACACGGAGACTACCAACAAACATGCTCTGTTAATAACGCTACTTTAAATAGATTCTTTGCTTTACACTTTGTATTACCCTTAACTGCTGCTCCTAATTTTTTCCTTTTTTTATATTGATAATCTATCTATATAGGTAATAATAAAATTATTTATCCTGCGCCTGCTTCTAAATTTTTATGCGTGCAAACCAATGCAGCGCCTTTTTTATTAATCAAAAAAAATATATATAACGTTATATATATTCTATATATTAATAAAAAAGGAAAAAAATAAAGCGAAGGTAAAAAAAAGTAAAAAAATTAAAGGGAAATAGGGGTATTAAAATTTGTCAAATTGCTTGGAAGACAAAATAACAATAATACTAGTATTTTGTAAATAAGCAGCAAAGTATAACTAAATTTTATTTTTAGTTATCCACGTTCAACGACTAAACGGCAAAGTAAAATATATTAAGTATTTTATGTGATATAGTCTAAATATTATCGTGAGATAATTAAATATTATACGCTTAAATTATGGTTATAATAAGATTTAAAGATTGTATTATCACTTTCTTTCTCTGCCGTAGTAGTAACAAAGTCTTATAATTTAAATATTAAAACTCATGATTATTGAGTTTCTAAGATTGAGTTAACTAAGACTCATGTTACTAGGAAAAGGGAAACAATAGAACCAAATGTCGATGTCAGATTTTTAAGCTTTTTAATTGGTCTTATAGATGGTGATGGTTATATACAAGCCAAAAAATCCTCTAAAGGTTATATAGAATTTAATTTAACTATAACTTTTCACAATAGAGATTTAGCGACTTTCGAATACCTTATAAGTAAATTACATTTTGGTGTTATAGCTAAAATTAACTCAAGTACAAGTAGGCTTATTATATATAATTTTGAGTTAAAGTATATTTTAGTTCCTCTTTTATTAAAACATAACTTGTTCTTTTTAACTAGTAACAGAATTAATCAGTACAATTTATTATTATATACTTTAGATAATAATATAAAAAAGTGAGAATATATACCGTCGGATATACCTAGTTATCTGCCATGAGTTATGGAGACGTCTGAGGATATAATGCAGAATGTTTTTTACTTTAAAGATTGATTTGTTGGTTTTGTAGTAGCTGAGGGTTCTTTTTATGTGCAAGCTAATAAAGAAATCTGTTTCAATGTAGGTCAGAAAGGCAATAGTGTTTTAATGAAGACTATTTATTTATTATTCGAACCTAGCAGAGTATTGGATTACACTAAAAGTAAGGATATATCAATTGTTCGTATGTCATCACTAAAAGATATACAAAAGGTTGTTAATTTCTTTTCTTTTGAAAATCATTATCCTCTTACAGGGTATAAGAAAGAAAGTTATATTGCTTGATTAAAAGCTCTAAAAGAATCTGACAGATATAAAGGTCTAAATTTTCCTTTAACAGGGATGGAAGCAGGAGTTCTAGGTTAGAGCAAACTAAATATTATAAATTATGTATTATAACACGTTTACCTACCTAGGTTATTCTACAAGGAATACTTTTACTATAAATAAAAATAGCAATAATAATTGTTATTTTAGCAGCATTAGTTATGATGCACTTAATTGCTTTACATGATAGCGCGGGGTGGCTATTAACTGGCCCTAAATTTTTATATATTAAATCTTCATCTTCTACACTCAAAGGAAGTTTAGCTTTTATTCTGCCTAATTTTAATGCCGATAAGAGAATTGGTCCTCATCATAAAGATATTGTATCATTCTTAGTTGGTTCATTATTAGGTGACGGTTATGCTGAACGAATGTCGAGTGGTGGTGTAAGATTTACTTTCAGACAAAGTGCAATACGTAAGGAATATCTATTTTGGTTACACAATTTTCTTAATACTAGGGGCTATTGTTCTAACAATTTACCCATATATTACACACAAATTACTGGAGATAAATTGCTTGGATATTATCGTTTTGGTACGTACAGGTTTACAAGTTTATTGTGGCTATACAAATTATTTTATACTCACAATAAAATAAAAGTAATACCTACAAATATAGCGGATTTATTAACACCTCTGTCTTTAGCTATTTGATTATGTGATGATGCTACCTGGAAAAACCCTGGCGTAAGATTTGCAACTAATAGCTTTACCAAAGAAGAGGTAATACTATTGTCATCAGCCCTATTTACTAGGTTTAATATAAAAAGTACATTGCAAAAAAATAATGGAAAATATCAATTGTATATAAAACAAGAATCTATTCCTTTATTAAGAGAATTGGTATTGCCTTATATGGTTTCCAGTATGCACTATAAATTGGGATTATAAAAGTAGTCGTGAGATTAAGTATTTAATCTCTAAGTTTCCGACAGGAGACTTAAATTATAATACGCCTACTTCTGGCGAAGTATAGCAAGCTAGGTATATTATGGTTTGGCAATGTTAGTGAAAACGGTTAAATTTTAAACTTAATACAAAGACCGTCGGTTATATTAAGCCTATATTAGGTTAAATTATGGTCGCTACAGACTGGGTCACTGGTGGGTATAAATTTTTTATTTTATGCTTAATGTACAGTCGAAATGTTACGCAGGTAACCCTTTAGGTATATCAGGAAATTATGATAGATTACCTTTTGCTCCTTATTTCGTATTTAAAGATTTAATAACTATATTTATTTTTATTATAATTTTAAGTATACTTGTGTTCTTTATGCCTAACGCATTAGGAGATTCAGAAAATTATGTAATGGCAAATCCAATGCAAACACCACCAGCGATAGGTAAAACACTTTTATGTTTATTACCAATATTTACTAAGTATTCTAAAGCAAATCTATTAGAAAAAAGCAAAACAAAGGATGGCGAAGCGGGGCAAGAGAGTTCTAGCGAAGAGAATTTAAATCTATATTATCCCAGCTACGCTGGAAGTGAAGATAGTATCAAAGGCTTTATTACAATAAATAATAAAATACAAGAAATTACAAAATTAGAACTTACTAATTTAATTGAATATACTAAGAAATCTATTAATACTAAATCAATAGTATACGACAATAATTATAAACATAATTTTAGAGAATTAGCCAATGGTGTATTCCAAGCTGAAGGGCACATAGGTGGATATTTTCCTTCTTCTCTTACAGTTACTTTTAGACCTATTGTTTATATTAGTCAAAATGCTAGTGATACAAGTATAGAGTTTTTAGTTCTTTTGTGAAGATTTTCAGGTAAAAAGCTTGAATTTATTATATCTCAAAATGAAGGGTCTAAACACTTTCATATAAGACTTTTTAGCCGTAATTGAGAGTTTATAGTACACAAACTAATTCCTTACTTCTCTTTAGTATACGGTGACAAATATAAAGGTTTTATTAAGCTTAAGGATATATATAATCTCCATAAAGGATCTAATATTTTACCAGATACTAAGGTTAAAGTTATAAATTTGGCGTATAGCTTGGTAAATTCTCCTGTAAAAACCCTTTCTAAGCATGAAAAACTATCGGCAGTTTTAGGTGAAACTATTCCTAGTGTATATTCTAGTAATACATGTCCTGATAATGATCAACCTTTGAGTTTATTATTTATATTAGGATTTTTATTAGGGGATGGTAACTTTGATATAAGAATTAGAGATACAAAAACTGGTGTCTGATTTATACCTAGGGTACGTTTAGAACAAAAACAGACTTTAGATAATAGTAATTTATTTAATATTATGGTTGAATATTTGAAGAAATTAAATATTGAAGGTTCAATAAGTAAATATCAAAAAACCCCTTTATCAAGTCACATTGTTTTCACTATTGAGAAGAAGGCATCTATAGGTAATTTTATTAAATCTATTGAAAAACATAGAGAACTGTTTTTTTGGAAAAACTCACAAATAAATAAAGTTATAAAATCCTTTATAATTCTCTCTGTAGCTGCTAGACATTGAAAACAAAGTCAAATAGCTTTAGTTAAATTTTTATACAATGATAACGACAATAATCACAAATTCAGTCTTGATCATTGACTTAAAAGATTAGATAGTTTGTATGGTTCAATGAACAGATCAGGTTTTATTTCAAATGAATTCTACATTACCCTTTCTAAAGATAAAGCATGAGCAGTTACTTTACCAGTTGCTTTAAAAATAAAGCCAAAAACTAAGTATTTCTTTTTTAAAACGTTTAGTGGTTCCAAAGAAGAAGCATTAAATGCAGCTGTAAATTATCGAAATACTCAGTTGAATAATTGGCTAATATATAATGGATTTACAATATAATACATTTTAACTCTTTTGCCCTGATTCCCACACCACTTTTTCATAGACCGCCCCCCTTTTTTCTAGAGCTTGCGCCGTGTTTATGTATCCATGCTTCTTTTGGCTACCTTTTTCGCTTGCTGTAATTTTTTTTTTCTCTTTTTTATTCATAACTATAATATTATATAACAGTAAATTAATATATAATTAATAAAAAAGAGAAAAAAAAATAACCAGCCCTTCGGTCCAGACCCTGTGTCTGGGTACCGGACCTGGGTGCGAAGCAGAAGGAAGGAAAAAAAACATGAGTCATCTTAGAGCTTTTTTATTAGGGGGGGAGGGCAAGGATATGAGTTGCTTTGCCGAATATCACTTTAGATATTATCCCGTTAAATATTATACATAAGATTCCCATACTGTCGCCTTAAATGTAAAAATTAAGGAAAAAAGGGGTGAATTGCATAGATAACTTTACCTAGTTAGTATTTCCTTATTTAAATTTTGATGTCTTACTTGTTTTTTTTATTTTTATTTTTTTTTAGCTTTGCAGTAATATATATATAAATTTAAATAAAAAAGCCAAAACCTAGGGAGTTTATATGCAGCGAAACTTGTTATAAGCCTTATTGTAAACGATACGTAAATACTACGCTTTATAATATACTAACAAGAACGTCCAACGACTAGAAGTTGAATAGCTTAGGTAATAAAACTTCCACGAGTGCCCTTCATTTTGCTTTTTGTATAAAAAGAAATGATGACATAGTCTGAACCATTTTGAAAAAAATGGAAATAAAGAAATAATAATCTTTATGTTAACAATTTTTGAGTTCCGGAGTGATATCTTCTTCCATTCTATGCAATTTTAAGATCTATACCTAATAAATTATTAGGGGTTATAGCAATGCTTAGCGCTATTTTAATATTATTAGCTATGCCTTTTGCTGATTTAGGTAGAAGCAGAGGTCTACAATTTAGACCTTTAAGTAAAATAGCTTTCTTTATCTTTATTGCTAACTTCTTAATATTAATGGTATTAGGTGCTAAACACGTTGAGTCACCATATATAGAATTTGGACAAATAAGTACAGTTCTTTATTTTGCCCATTTCTTAATTATAGTGCCTTTCTTTAGTATACTGGAAAACAGTTTAGTAGAGTTAGAATTATTAGTAAATGGAAATCGAAGCAGTTCAAACTATAGTTCACACAGTAATTCAGTTACTTTACTAGCATCATGTTTTAGAACACCTAAATTTAATTTAATTAAGTCTAGATGTTTTCATGCCTGTATGCCCCTATTAGCTACTAAAAAAGAGTTAGAATCCGATTTAAATAAAGTTAACCAAGAAATTAGACACCATGATGCAGCTGCTCAGCCTTTATATACTAGACAAGCAGATCCTAGCTGTAGCGAGGAAGAAGCTAAAATGATTGACGGTTGAATAGAAGATGCGTCATATCAACGTATAGAATTAGAAGACAAAGCAGAAGCTATCAGCGATAGAATCGATGCTCTTGAGGCAGCTAATAAAAACTCAGAGGAAGATTTAGATTAATAAAAGTAACTATGATTATAACTAAAATACTAATTTGAATTTTTCGTATAATCTTTCACTATACTAAGAGAGTATTAAGTCTTTTTTTAAACAACAAGCTTTTTCTTTTTATTTTTATTTCAATTCTTTTTAAGGATTGTATTAATAGCATATCTGATTATTTACCCGATATGTTTGGTTTAACAAAAAAAATAATTTATCTATTTATACTTGTTATATGTCTTGATGGTATATCTTTCTGTAAAAATATATTCGAGAAATATATAAAAAAAGTAATTTACGTAGAAAAAATGGTTCTTTGTTATTCTCATTTTGTGCGGCGGTTACGTCAACACTATATAAAATATTTTAAAGTAGAAAAAAGTAATAAATTTTCGGATAAATATTTATACCCGTTATATTTGCATAGAGTACCCCTTAAGACTAAAGATAATATATTTGAGCATAAGTTAATTGATGAATGGTTAAATAAAGATAAAGATGTAATGTTTTTAATAGAAAAAATTAATAAGGAGAAAGATGAGTCTAAGATCATAGACTTAAATGATAAACTTCTTTCAGCTTTAATAGAATTAAATAGAATAATTAAAGAATATTTAGAAGCTAAAAAGTAAATAATGTTTTTTAAGATATGTAAGCTTTTTATATAATACCTATCACTGCCCTGACCCTGCCCCCCTCTCTAGTTTTTTTTGAATCTATGATATTACAAGTAAAACCCGTAATTCAAAAAAAGAAGGTAGTGATGAGAGGGGGATTAGTTTGTTAATAACTTGCGAAAAATATAGTCCCAAGTTATTAAGATAAGTCCTATTAACTTTATTTTTTTTTTTTAGCTTATAATATATTTTACTTTACTAACTAGTATACTGTATTTAGGTATTATTTATGTTATATTATGACTTTATCTTTGTTTAATCTATAAACTTTTGTGTTGGCTGGCTTACTCCTACCTATTTTTTTTACTTAGAAGCTTTGAGGCCAGTATGCATGCATGCAAGAAAAAAAAACGGTTCTTCTTATAATAGTTTAACAATATACTCTCACTTTCTTTCTAATCTTTTTTTTCTTATTCTGGTCTCTCATTCTGCTGTGCAATATTGCATCTAAATTTTTATTTTGCATAATGGGATAATTAAGTCAGTATTGGTATAATACCTACTTAGCTATTTATTTTAGTATTAGTACAATTGCTTTAACATAGTAGGATTAAGTATTAAGAGTATAGAGTGTAATCAAGCCTTTATTTTTTTTTTCTTAATGCAATACTCAATTAGTAATTTAAATGCATTCATTCCTTTAATAAGTAGAGGTTTTCTCTTAATTATATTAATTATTAATAATTTAGCTGCTTCTATTCCTCATCCATATCCTAACCCTAATCCTCATTCTAATCCTAATACGTAGGATATGGATATGTATATGGATATGGATAGGACATATATTAACATTAAGTTTGATGGAGGTCTAACTAGTAACTGACTGGCAAGATATTCTATTTTTACCTCAAATAATTTGAGGTAAAGGGTTCCTTAGCTTAATTGGTAAAGCGTATTCTTGATAAGGATATGTTCAGAGTTCAAGTCTCTGAGGAATCAATTTAAGTAGAAGATAGCTAGTAATATAATAGTGAAAAATATGTTAAATTTAATGCTGAATAATAGGTAAAATTTAATTTTTAACCTTTTAGTATTAACTAATTAGTATTAAATGTACAACTATTTAGTATGTAGTATATAACTATAAGCTCCTATTAAGAGAATTGGCTGAGTGGTTTAAAGCGATAAGCTTGAAACTTATTTGATTTAATAAATCACATCCGTTCAAATCGGATATTCTCTGTACTATACTAGATAAAAATACGGGTTAGAGCCAGGTTGGTTAGGCGTCTCATTTGGGTTGAGGAATTGTTATGTTCGAATCATAATAACCCGAAATATTTTGCTACGCACAATGGTAGGATAGATAAATAATAGTAATGTGAATGATATCAAGCAGTGTTTCTATACAAATTATACAGTTTTTTTTTTGTATAGACAAGTATATAAAGAAACTATTAAGGATATCTAGCTATGTATTAAAGAGAGTTTTTTAAAGATTAATTTGTGTTTCTTTAATAGATCTAACACATGTACTCTTAGATAAATTCAATAATAAACGAAGTGAATTGAAATATCTTAGTAACTTTAGGAAAAGAAATCAAACGAGATTCTATGATTAGTGTGAATGAAAGTAGAACAGCCTATATTAATATCAGAATATATTTTTTACATGTTGTAAACTTAGTAATAAGTTTATAGTGAAATATTTTGTAATAAATTAAATAATATAATATTACCATTACTAGGAGAAAAGAGAGGAGAAAAGATATCTTTGCGTTATACGTAAAAGAAAGCTTTTCTTCCCTGCTTTGCAAGGACCTGATATACTAAATAAGTAAAACGGGCAATAACCTGTTTGAATACAAGGGGAACCTTCCTCTAAGGCTAAATATAATATATAAGCGATAGCGTATAGTACTGTGAAGGAAGGATTGAAATAGTAGTTTTATAAGCAGCTCAAATAAAGTTTAAATAAAAAGTAAGAGCGTACCTTTTGCATAATGGGTCAGCAAGTTAATATTAGATGCGAGCAGGAATGCCTAGATAAACCAATTATTAAATAATGAATTAGTATCTAAAATTAGACCCGAAGCCTAGTGATCTTACCATAGTCAGGGTTATAAAAGCCCGAACGGTTTATCGTTGTAAAGATATCCGATGAACTGTGGTAAGTTAGTGAAAGACAAAACTGACTAGGATAGCTGGTTTTCTGCGAAACCTATATAAGTAGGTAATTCAAGTTACATCTTAGCAGGTACAGAACTGTGATCTCAGGCAACTTATAATTTGTTCTCTTGGCCAAGCCAGGAAAAAAGAATAAATAATTTTGCATATATCGGGCAATCGTGAGGATTTTATCGGTGAGTATTCGCACTCGGAAGGGCTATGATGAATAGTTATACAAAAAAATAATATGTGGTACTGATGTGGAAAACACGGTTTGTATTTTATCTGACTATATCTTATCAGCTAGTAAAATAGCAATCAGCTAAGATGCTGCTTGAAGGGCGACAATGGCAACTAAGGTGTTTAGCTCATACCCTTCAAGCATAAGTTTAGCTGTGATAAAGGAAGAGTAATATATATTAATTAAATTTAAATACAGTTAATTTACAAGCCTTGAATACCCTAATTAAGTCTTCTTTATTTTTTTTTTTGTATATCTAAACGTATTGAATAATCGGACATAGTACGATAAGGTTGTATGTCTAAAGGGAAACAGCCCAGAACAAGAGTTAAGGTTCCAAAATTATTGTTAAGTGAAAGAAAGGAAGTTTCTATCTAATACAACTAGGAAATAGGCTTAGAAGCGGTCCATTTTTTAAAGACCTCGTAACAGAGCACTAGTTTAGTAAATAAAGTTTACAATGATAGTTGCACCTAAAATTTAACGGATCTAAACAATATACCGACACCTTGTCCATTAAATAAAAGATCAAGGTATCAGGTAACCACTGTAAATACCTGCAGGGGTTATCATATGCGGCGGGTACTCTCTATGTAATGATTTACTAGGGAGTGCTTATTTTAGTGTTTAATGGGGTAGCAGAACGTTGGGTAAATCTTAGACTTATTCTTTTTAAGAATAATATAATAGGTAATCCAAGTGATAATGCTGACATGAGTAACGAAAAAGGGTAATAAGCCCTCGCCTAAAGCTTATGGATTTACTAAAGTAACGGCCTCTAAGTTTACCAACCTAAAGGATTAAACGATGAGTAAACCTTGCCTACAAAGTAACAACCATCTTCTTACCTTGTTATATAAATATTTATACTCTGTAAGAAAAGTGAAGAAGGTTCTGGAAAAACATGTAATAAGTTATTAATATTAAAACAAACTTAATTAGATGATTACTACTTAATAACGGATTTTTTTTTTACCTTTAAGATAAACTAAAAAGATGATTATTGAAAAAAAAAAATCTAAGTTTGTTTTGTCTTTAAGATAAACTAAAAAGATGATTACTGATAAAATAAGGCTAAATAAACCGTACCTAAATACTACCCCAAGTAAGCAAGTAGAGAATACGAAGGCGTTTGAGTGAACAATCATTAAGGAACTCGGCAAACTAACTACCGTAACTTCGGGATAAGGAGAGCCATTCTTGCCTATTAATATATGGTTAAGAATAGGAAGCATGGAATAGTGTTGTACGACTGTTTAATTAAAACAAAGCACTCTGCAATAAGATAATAAATCAAAGTATTGAGTGTGATTTCTGCCCGATGTCGGCTGGTTAACGAATATTCTAAGTTGACTAATATAAGCTTGGATTTGAAGGAAACCCCGATCAATGGCGGCCTTATTTCTGAGGGTCCTAAGGTAGCGGAATACCCTGGCCGTTAAATGCGGTCTTGCATGAATGATTTAACGATACAACAGCTGTCTCAATGATTGGCTCAGTGAAATTGGAATAACTGTGCAGATACAGTTTACCTCTAGATAGACGAGAAGACCCTATGCAGCTTTACTGTTGCTAGTTATTGAATATGATAGGACGAGTATTAGTGTATAAGGTAGTTGATCAGGCAAAATTGAAACACCTTTATTTTGTTTGTCATATTTGTAGACTACAGAGTCTACGTCGTAATATAAGGCGCGTACTTATTAATACGTTGTTAAGTATTACAGATTAACCCAGATATAGGGAACAATGGCTAGGAGGCAGTTTATGCGGGGCACAGATCCCATAAAAAGTACCTGGGTGTATCCAAAGTTAATTTTGTAAAATTGTCATAGGTATGGCAATTAAATGTACAAATATTGTATGTTTTTATTTTTAGTATGTTATTGGTTTAGCTTAAGCTATAACTAATTCAACTATATATCTATTAAGTTAGAAATAATATTTTAATTTAAGTAAGATTTTAACTATATGGAAAATAGATGTAATTAAAACATTAATTTGAAAAGTTTAGCTTTTCTAATGTTTTTAGTTTTATAATTAGTTTAAATTACACTTTTTATATAATTATGGTTATTACTTGTCAAGTTTAATGGCTTAATCTTGCTTTACTGTTTGACTTACACGTCTATCAGTCGCGTAAGCGGGGCATATGATCACAAGATGCATAAAGGAAAGGTCTTGGATTTTTGAAAAAGCTACGCTAGGGATGTTAGTCCTCCAATGTTTTATTTCTATTAACCTAAGTAATAAATCTATTGGCAAATAATTGGGTTAATTTCAAGAATGACTTCTAAAGTTCACTTGAAGCGAAATTTACTTAAACATTATCTTTCCTGTCCTGCTGCAGGGAGTTTTTTTTTACTTTCTCTCCCCTCCTACCTCCTCTAGTTGAGGAGGTAGGAGGGGAGCCAGTATAACTAAAAAGGAAAAAGAAGTAAAGACGTTCAACGACTAGAAGGTGAGTAATGCTAACAATAACCCTTCTCTTAAACCCAACATATTTATTTATCTGTATATATTAATAATTAATTTTATTATCTTAATTAATTTTTAATTATCTTAGTAAAATAACTATAACTACATAATAATTAGTACTAGTACTAGTACTAATGAAATAGACTCAATAAAATATTGAGCATGAGCACACATTTTAAAGCAAAAAAAGTATTTTTATATTAAAAATGGATTATAAAAACGATAAAATAAAGATAATACCTTGTGCCTTCTTCCGACCTGGAGTAATGCAAGGCCAAGCATACTATCTTAATCCTGTGCGAAGCAAAAAACTCCTCAGAGGAAAAGAGCCACTTATCTTTAATAAAAAACAAAAAAAGCATATTAAAGTTATACCTTTAACAGTAAAAACAAGTGATACTGGACAGACAAGACATTTTACACCTGCAATTCAGGAATGAAGAAATAGTATTTATGCTTATAATAAAAACTATACTAAATTATTACCTGCGGCTGATAATAATTTTATGCGTTTAGTTAAAAGTTATTTTAACTTTTATTTTAGAACTAAAAAAACTAAAAAACCTATAGGTAAACAAAAGATATCTATACGAAAACGTAGCAGATCTAGAGGATTATCTGCAAAGAAAATTTTTGTAGCTAAAGGGGGTTTAAAACATACTAGTACTAAAGCCGTTATTACTTTATACTTATATAATACAGAAAAAAAATTTTTAATTAGAAATCTAAAAAAACAAATTTTTCAGTTATATAGGCCAAATAAAGGTTTAAAGCGCCAGATTAATCTGGATAGAAATCAAAAAGTGATAGTATCTTATAACAGACCTTTTAGTCTTAAAGAATATCTGTTAAGGCATGATCATTATACAGATTATATAACATCATTTAAGATGTCATTTGTAGAAAAATTATGTAAATACTTTAATTTAACGAATAAATATATTAATTTAATCTCTAATTTAGTTGAAAGCAAAGGATTAAGTGAGGAAGAAAAACTTTTAATTTTTCTAGCCTGCGGAGAGAAAGTTTATAGTTTTTATACAATTAAATATCCTAATTATCAGGATTATATGCATAAAGTTAAATTACATTATCTTAATAAATTAACTTTATATTTAAAGTTACTAATACTTAACCAAATTAAGTTTAAACATGCCTTCTTACTAGAACTAAGATACCTGGTTAGCGAAATTTATAATAAAAATGTTGAATTTAACCTAGTTAATTTGAAAAAAATGCATTTAAACAGTGATATATTTACGCAAGCTGTTTCTTTAAAATTAAAAAATAGAAATAACAGATTATATAAAGTATTAATTTCGTCATTGAGTAAAGTTAAATTACCTAATGTAAATAGAATAAAAGAAAAATATAACAAGAAAAGTAATAAAGAACAATTATTAATCAATAAAATGAGAAACCTTAAAATTAATTCTTTGTTTGCTTTTGGCTTCTTATCCAGCGAAGCTGGACAAGGGTTGCTATCCCTTAAAGGGGGGAGAGAAGTAAAAAGAACTAAAGATTCTTTAAATAAACTACTTTTAAAAAATTTTCCTTTTTTTAATACTATCAAAGCACACTTGGCTTTCTCCCCTCTACCACCTCAACTAGTTGAGGTGGAGCAAGGGAGAATGGGAAGATCTTACGTTGAAAGAAATCAGGTTTACCCCTTGGCTTTGCCCAGCTATGAATTTAAAGAAGAAAAGAGTAGATATTCTGCGCAAGCGAGACCTATATCATTAAGGAATTCTATACTTAGATCTTTAAAACATATAAATATGGCTGGTATTAGAATAGAAGCTAAAGGTAGATTAACAAGACGGTTCACTGCTTCTAGATCTGTTTTTAAGATGAGATGAAAAGGTGGTTTAAAAAACGTAGATTCTTCTTTCAGAGGGTTATCTGCAGTAATATTAAGAGGTCATGTTAAATCTAATGTAGAATACTCAATGCTTCACTCTAAAAACCGTAACGGAGCTTTTGGGGTTAAAGGTTGAGTAAGTAGTAAGTAAATAAAATTTTAGAGAGCAACTTGGCTTATATATTTTTTTTTTTTCTTTTTTTTATAATAAATTATTATTTTAAAATAAAAAACACAGCCTGCCCTTCGGTCCAGACCCAGTGTCTGGGTACCGGACCTGGGTGCGAAGCAGAAGGACGGAGAAAAAAGCGCTGCGAAGCGCGCATAAAAATAAAGTAGAGAAAGCTTTAATGTAGGATTTTCATAATTTAGCGTTGCATTATATACAGAAAATAAATATGAAGAAATAGTCTGAACCATTTTGTGAGAAATGGAAATAAAGAAATAAAATAAATATCTTCTTACCCTTCTACCTTTGCCTAAAAAAAAAAGAAAAAAAAATAAAGAATCTGTTCTTCTTCTAATACATAAAAAGACGGTTTCTTGACTTTTTTTTTCTTTTTTTTAAACTCCCCTTGTTTTTTATTAATATAAAAAATATATATAACGTTATATATATTTTTTATTAATCCCGGCATCGCCCTGCTTTGCAGGCGCGCAGGGAAAAAAGAGAAAAAAAATAAAAAAGGGGGTTGAAGTCATAAAAAGGTGGGTAGATGGATACAGAAGCTAAGAGGTTTTGTCTTTATAGTAACAAAAGTTGAACAGGCTAATTGCGCCAGAGAGTACAAATTGGCTGCGCAGTTTGGCACCTCGATGTCGGCTTAACTTATCCACATGAATGCAGGAATCATGAAGGGTTCGACTGTTCGTCGATTAAAAAGTTACACGAGCTGGGTTAAATACGTCGTGAGACAGTATGGTTTCTATCTTCTAGAGGAAATTAGAATAAAATAAGGATAGCCCCCTCGTACGAAAGGAGCTGGGTATATTAACCTATGGTTTACCTGTTGTTTATGTGCCCAATATTAAAAATAGATAAGCCTCAGTAATGAGACTAGGGATGTTACTTACACTTAAGTAAATTTATAGCATAGGCACGGCAGGAACGCTAAGTTAGTTAAAGATAAGTGCTGAATGCATCTAGGCACGAAACTTACCTTAAGATATTCTTAAATATACGTAGTTGAACACTACGATTTTGTATTTTACAATACTTTTTGGATATCTCTAGTCAATAGAGATATCCAAAAAGTATTTAATGCAATTAATAGGCTTTAGCTGAAAGAATTTAAATGTTTTTAGGTATAAAGTACTAATTTTATATATAACTAAACATTGTAGTATATCACACATTAAATTTAAATTATTAAGAAGATATTTAGCCTGATTAGCATAAAAGTAATGTGGCTGTTTTGTAACCAGCTGAAGCAAGTGCGATACTTGCATTGGGCTTTTTCTTTTTTTTTACGAAGTAAGAGTTGGTTTAAGTTGGTTCTTATATTCCAGCTGTGTTATTGTGAAAAGAGAGTTATCTGTTATAACGTGGCTGCTTATTATATTTTTTTTTATTTTTTCCTTTTTTCCCTGCGCGCCTGCAAAGCAGGGCGATGTCCGGCCTCGGCTGCGCAGCTGCGCAGCCGATTAAAAAAAAGAAAAAAAAGTAAACTACCTATTTTTTTATTTATAAATAAAAAAACAGATTCTTTATTTTTATGCGCAGCGCTTTTTTTTTAGGGCATCGCCTGCGCAGCTGCGCAG